>LUCM01009708.1:0-96288 GCA_008360955.1 Fasciolopsis buskii | reverse complement strand
CTCAAATCTCTCTTGTCTGACCGGTACGATCCAGAATTTTTCCACCATAGTGTGATGTGATGGAGCATACGCCCTACGTATCAACTGCACTAACCAAGGATCCCCAACAAACAGGACTATGAACATCGGGTTCGGGAAACTCGTATGGACGATTCCAGGGTTGACATACGCACGTCTTCGTTAATTGCACCAGTGCCATCAAAAAGGAGCAAGAGATATGCAACCATTAACGGTCAGGAATCAAAGCCAAAACAAGGGTCGCTGAGATGACAAGCGATCGGATTGTACAGGATATATCAACAAACCGATCACGTGGTAGATAATGCCAAGCCGAATCAACAACTGGCCAGACATGGAGTTACCGGGGTCACTCGACACATCGCTTTTATGCATTCCTCGGCTAATGTTACCCACCAGGCTATGTAAACAATTCTATTGACAGGATACAGCTATTTAGGTAATTTAAGAGTCAAATATCCCCGTGTACGAACTGTGCATGTGCGGTAGATTCGCCATGAGATGCTGCCAAAAGTGCAAGTCCACCTTGTTTCGGTCTGATGAATCGTATGACAGTGGGGACGCACCTATTCGGAAGATAGGATTATCCGACAAGCTCAGCTGCATTCAGGTGAATGACACACGGGTGAAAGATTTAATCGACTGCAAGCCATGAAACAGGATGGAGGCCAACTGTTAGTCGTATTTCTGGAACAAGGTAAAAGTGGTCTCATTTGAGGCAAGCTCACAGGCGAACGGGGGAGACATTCGAAAAGAGCGAAAGCGACACAATAGGTCTGAGAGATACGGAGCAACCAACTAATGAAGCCCGTGTGCACATAATTCGTTTGATGATAACAAATAAACGCGAACAGTGGGATTGATCGGCTAGGTGACAATATGATCGTTCAAGCATGGTTTGCAGGGAGCGGCCCGGGTTCCACGAGTCCCGGATATTTAAATTTTTAGCCGAAGGCAATTCTGGACAATGGAGCGCCGGGATCACGTAACCTAGCCGAAGTACGTAGCCGCAACGCATCGGTTTTAACGTGTCGTCACGCTGAGGTAGACGACCCGTGCAAATAAGCTGCGGTTGTTCTGCCGATCACAGATTAAGCGGGGTGGCACTAATTTTGAATCAGAACGACTGACTAAAGCTGCTAGCGTTAGCGGTCGGATTAAACAGATGTTAAGAAATTCATGACGGAAGTTTGATCTCGAACGGTGATCCATGGGCTCTTAAACTTCGGGAGGCGTTTTCAAACGCGTACACCAGTGATAGTTAATGCCTCATTTAATCATTGTACCACTGCCGGACCGTGGTGACCACGGTACACAGAACAAAATCAACAAAATGTTTCATAATAGTCATTCATTTTTTAGCTATCATCCACTGCGGTGGATAGCGAACTCAGTAGAAAAAAATCAGTTCATGGTATCCACTGACGCATGGAATACGGCGACCAGGGCAAACACCATGCGAACAGTCTAAGGAACAGAATGAATAGTATTTTGCAGCAACGGCTAGGCGGAGCACGTCAACACGCAGTAGGGTACATCGAAAACATCCATTTTCTAGAAGCAGTTTCGTGTAACAGAATGGCAACGCGTGGAGCCCCAAAGCGAGGAAGAACCATGAATAAAATGTAAAATTTTGATGTATTTGTTAAGAAAATCAAGTGTGTGTGTGTGTGTGTGTTCTGTCGTATCATACAAATAGTCAGATTGTGACCATCACGTCGGAGATGGTTTAATCGAGAACGAAAGATAGGGGGTTGAACATATTAAACGAGGAACATCCGAAGGGATGGACTGCTGATCAGAAACAAATTCGCACATGTGTACGTTTGTGTGCATTTACATGGAAAGCGTTGACCGTTTCAATACTGAAGGACTAGTGGGAATCATTTTATTCTAACAATTCATAACGCGTGGAAATCATGCACAATCGGCGTGGTTGAGGCGATGCACAGGCAAGGGAAAAAAGCGCAGTGACAAGTCTCAAGACGAAAATGACCACAAGACTGCTGTAAATTCGGACAGAGGTTGGGATCAAAACCAAAATACAACAGATCAGATGGGACGACAAAGAGGGGAAAACAAACGAGATGATTTGTACTGGTTTCCAAAAAGACCGGCTGATGGTCATCGCTACGGTTCTTTGAACCATACATACATACCTACCCATCGTGACCATGAGAGCAATGCCGCTAGACACACTATAGAACAAGCCACAGATGGCTGGATGCGAATAAAAGAACAGAGTGAAGCGGAGCGTACCAGCCGGGAAATAATCACAGTTCCAATTGGACATAATCATGCAGTCAGTTTTTTGTTTCCCTGTGTGATGTTCATCAGGAAGACGATCGAGTGGTGGTGGCTTTAGTGATACACGTGTGGGCTGCAGATTGTCCAAATTCGACTTATTCCAACTACTGATTGTGTCATACAGCGGTAGGGACAAGTTGTGCACGACTGAGACCAACTAGTGACACCGTCAATATCAGAATACTGCAACAGGGAGTTTAAATCAAAAGCTGATTCCGTATCAGGAGACATCGAAAGGAGTCACCGAGACTGCACACCGCCTGAACATATGTAAAAATGAAGGGTGCAAAAGAAGACAATTTAGCTACTATTGAGGTGACTGCGTTTTAGGGCGCGCCGATGAGAACAGATCCCAGGGGCGATCAGGAATGAATCAAGCGATCGAAGGATATGTTGATATATGCATTTTACGCGTGTGTGGTCACAAGCAGCGTTATCACACTGATCTACTGCAAAAACAGTTAATCACGTGCTCACGATCGTGAAATAGGAACAACCACTTAAACGACACAGAAATATCCGGAGTACTGCACGAGCAAAAGTGTCCAATGGATTCAAACAGCGCAGTATTTACTTGATATAGAAGAGGAACCGGATTTCTGATCACACTGTTGTGGTAAAATTCGTACGGTAGCAGATCGGTCAAACGTCAAATGACTCGTCCCAGCAGCGTTGTTTATCGAACCCATAGCGGGACGGGATAGCAAATGACCAGCAGTCAGCTGAGATAGGTGAGCCGCATAGCCACGAGTCAGAGGCTGTGGAGATGAATACAGAAGGCGATTAAATAAGTTCAATGGTCAGAGACCGACAACGGATAAAGCCATGACAAAGTCAATATGCACAAAAAGCAAAGGAAGAGGACTAACTCCCATACCAACTGATCGGCCCATAAAAAACGGTATAGATCCCCCGTCAGGTGCAAAATAACTTACCGTTTTCCAGTGCGGAATCGCGACACAATTAGACTATCATCATACGCTTAGTTCAAACTAAATTAACTTCAATGAAATCATTTTATAATGATTGCACACCATTCTATTGCTCGCGTTTGTTAATGGTTTTTGTTTCCTCGTTTCACCTCATGTGCTTGTCTCCTTTTAGCGGTTCATTGTCCAACCGAACGGAGCATGAATTGCTGCACCCTCGTCAAGGGTATTGCCTCACAGCATGATCCACTCGGTCAGACCTCAACGACTGTTGACGCTATGCTTTAGGACTGGATAGGGCTTACGGTGCATAGTTCGCCACTCTCCGCTGCCTCCAAATAGATTAGAGTTCCCATCGTTTCAACATTTTTACAGAGGATTTCCCATAGTGCTTTGTATGATCTAACAGACAGTGTGCTGAAGCTCCGCCTTCGGCCACGAATACAGGTATGCTCATAACAACTTCCCGTTGGGTGAAAATCTACTGGCAATTCAGCACATTCTAAATAGCCTGGTGGCTGAGGTGTGTACTTTGCACATGAAAAGTAAAATGTGGTTTTTTTAAAAGACTTTGACTGCATTTGTCCCTTAAGATGACCGGATATAAATTATAGCTGCAGAGCTTAATTACAGCTGGCCAAGATGTTAGTAACGAAGTTACATCAAAACAGTGAGCCAAGGCAGCTTTAACACACCTACGACACCTTTGGCAATGCTATGAAATCCGGTTTTCTTGCAAAGCAAAGAGTGTACAATATAACCGTTCACGGTGTTTTTCGTGATTAAGAGACCTGACCCTTTCGTATTGGTGCTGGGCGGTTATCTGTACTCTACCACCAATGTCTCTGACGCTTTGGTCCAGTCTACTGGGAACATGGAGTACAACGTCATGAGTTGGGTGATGAGAGTCGACGTCTCACTAAATTAATCGCTGTACATCGAATTCTGGGACTTAGACACATTTTATCCATTACTGCACTTTTTTCACGAGCCGGGCAAGATTGGAAGAAGCGAGGCGTCGATCAGGCTGACTTCGTGTGGAGGTATGACGAAGTTAACTTCAGTTTTGGAATACGTTGGTGTTTCCCACCTAACTTTCGCAGTGCCACTGTGTCGTATAGTTTCAAATCATTTTTAAAGAAAGAAAATGACCAAGGGAACAGTTGCCGTGCTTGTGATCAGAACATTTAAAATAACTTAAAATACACATGAAACACAGAATTAGTTGATCAACGCATCACCAACTTGGAGGAGCAAGCATGAAAGGCTGGAAGAGCCCTCACCGTGGACTGGGCCGCCTGAGACCGGGATATTCGTCCGACAATGAAAATGTTTTGAGACGGCACGTTAAACGATCGATACATGTTTACGTCTTTCCCCGAACCATAGGCGCAATGAATTTTCAACTGTACCTGGAATCCTCGGAGAAATGAGAATGGAGTGAATAGGCTTATCATCGTTACTATTATCCTCATTCAATGCCAAGACACTGATAGAAAGATTCTAGAAATAGAGACAGTAGCTATCGACTTTGGAATAGCTAACAAAGAAATCATTAGGGCAACACAAAATTCCGAGAGCACAGACGCCACTGGTCCCAACAAAACCAAAACTATTAACCCTTCAAATCTAATTGTTTAGAGGCCTATTGGTGAGTCATGCACTATAATCGCATACCAACAAACCGTATACATTAAAATTGAGTACAAGACACAGTGATGTGATGATTCGTCAAGTATCACTCGTCGATCAGACAAAGTGAACGATGAAATACGGTGTGTAGTTGCGTTTTAGTATTGCAAGTGGCACGTGCTCGGACGCCAGTATAAAATTAATTTTTAAACACACGACCAGTTCCGCCGTTATTGCCTTCTATGAAGTATGCGAAACCGGTACTCTCTCTCTGGACAGAGCATGAATGGTTCGGCACTGGAAACTCACATGAATCATGAGTTTGCAAACCGTATGGTAACCCACAGTTAACAAGTGACTTTAACAGTGCGCATACGTGAATGTATGTGTGTAAGCTGTGACCGACGTTCGAGTAAGCCAGTTAGATGACAACATCATCCTCACCGTCGTTCAGCGTTAAACAGCAAGGCAAGTCTCACTGACCACTGCCTTTCCCCAGAGTCACACGTTTCTATAAATAAGTGAATATGCAAGGGGAACAGGGAGTGGACCTACACGGGTAAGAAAAGAGAATGTTGCATTATCTAACACACGGAACATAGCCAAACTGAACAAACGCACTCCTTCAATCATTCTGATTCGACGGAAATCGCCAATGTCCATGGTTCAATGCCATATCCTTCAGTGTCTCCAACAAGCTAGTTGACGGCTCTTTCGGACCCAAACTACACGACGTGAGACACCTATTTTACCTAAGTTCGTTGTACATTTTCTCATCCCACGTTGCCACGTCATCTGTTGACCTCCACATGGCTTTTTCCCATTCCTTGGGAGGAACACAAAATAGGGCACAATATGGTAGACGAGTGGTCGACATACGCAACACGTGACCCAACCAATGTAGTCTACTAAGTTTCATACGCTGAAACAAGCTATTCTCAGAAATGGCACCCAATACCAGATTCTTTATCTCAATATTACTCACCCGGTCACTCCATCCAATCCTAGCCATACTACGTAAACATCGGTTGTCGAAAACCTCCAACCGACGAACGTTGCCCACACGCATACTCCACGTCTCGCAACCGTACAAAAGAACTGAGCACACTGCGGCACAGTACACACGACCTTTCAGCTTCAGTGAAATATCAGGCTGACGCCACAAGTCCAGCGTAAGCTGCTCGAGCCTTCGATATACACGTGTTCACCTCCACTATCCAGCTACAATTCTTCGACAGGCGGTTGCCAACATAAGTGAAACGATCTACATTCATTAGTTCCTCTCCATCCAGTATCAAAATCGGGACAATTGTCGTCCAGTCCTGTGATGCCATTTTAGACTTTGAAGGTGCAAAGCACAAACCGAACGGAGCTGCAGACCTCGGGAATCTGTCTAATGCACGTTGCGCATGGTCCGCAGATTCGAACAGGCACACGACGACATGTGCATAATCTAAGTCACACAGCTTCTCACCATTTCCCATTTCGATTGATACATTCTGAACACCTTATAGCTCATCGTCCATTACCTCATCCATGACGAGGTTGAACAAAATCGGAGAGATGGGACGCCCTTGTCAAACGCCGCAAGTCGTTTCAAATGAACCGCCCACCGGTGTTGCTTATAAGCCTAAACGGTCTGACTAATACTTGAAACGACCCCCACTACCATCTTTTCGGCTACCTTGACCCACCAGTTTTTACGGTCACTCACAAGGCTCAGCATCAATTAACGCTGCACCTGTCGATGCATCTTGTTCACCTTCCGGCAGCTAGCGACCTGATATTTTTTTCTCCATTAGCCTCGGCGACCCTTGCGAGATCGACTATCTTCGATGAACGCTGGACCTGGGACCACAAGCGAAATCTGCTGCCAAACACATAGGCTGCTTGATTTCGTCCCACTGCTCGCCCACATTACTGCTCGTCGCAGTCCTTAGTTCCTCGCATACTTTCTGCCCATGGCTGTTGCGAACAGCCGAATCACACAGAAGTTGGACGGCCAATCGGGTTTGTGGCCTGCGTTGATAGCCGTTGAGCTGCATCAAAAATCGCATAAAAACCATCGTCCGATTCGATGTACGTGGTCCAATCCGATCTACAGTTCTGGAAAGAACCGTATTTGCGGTAGCTTACTGCAATATGGTCGATCTGATTCAGACTACTTGTTGATTTAGAGCGCCATGTAGCTGTTCGATGTGAACTGTGTCGGAAATTCATGCTAGGCAGGAATAAATGATTGTCCGCACAAAATTAGAGGAGCCTTCCCCTGATATCTGTTCGCTTACCAGGCAAGGCGCAGTTAGATGGCCGCTGTGAATGGTATTGACTTGACCAAGTAATGTGGAAAACGGTATGGTGAACGCTGATGTTACACCCCTAAGGTCTATGTCTAGCTCCTGCCAAAGTAGGTCTAGTGGAAAACCAAGTGGTCTTCCAACCTAAAGGCCGCGAGTCACGATCCAAGCACCGTCGGCCAAAGTTCCCATTAAGAAGACTCGATTTGGTAGCAAGCCCCTGAAATAAATGTACTCTTTCGTATTATTATCAGATGCAGTGGAAACATCGTGTACATACATTTCACGATTACTAGAGAGTAGTGTGTGGGAGTGATGCCACGTTGCTTGACAAACTGCACTTCGGAATAAAACTTTCGCGCACAAATCTCCTTAATTTTGTTCACCCATCTTCGTGCCCATGATTCGATCCCATGCTTGACACCTGGAAGACGGGTTTTACCACCAGTTCCATTCCAAGATGATGAAAATTACCGTGTTAAGTTTGTTCATGTCATCCGTAATGAAAAATGAACGTCAGCACAAATACAAAATAGGTTCATTATCACGAATACAACAGGAACTAACTCTATTTACCTGATTCAGACAATGAGTTTAAATATGTAAGGACTTTCGAAACATTTGAAACATGTTCACATGCGGACATTTCTCGGATGGCCCCGCCCCTCAAGACGAGAAACCTTTACTGGACAGATAGAGATGGTTAGTTCATGACAGTTGAGTACCCAGTTGCACAATCAAAGTAAAATAGTAACACAAAGCTTTCACCCTTTCTATCTTATACGATCAATGTACAATACTTCAAGAGGGCGCAGAGCTCATCGCAGGGCTGTCGGTGACAGAAGAAACGAGGCTTGCTACCTTCACATTCAGAGGCCACGGCATCAATCATCTACTACATATAGAACTGCAAGATATCAACATTACTTGATATAAAAACGAAACCAGTAGACTTAGACGAGGAGAATCTGCTGAAATTCCAGATCTGCCAGATATTCCTAGTGTATTTTTGAATAACAAAATGAGAGTTGAGCACCGTGATGTTTTTGCACACGAGCAAGATTAATGGTTGCCAGAAATTATCTCAAATTAAAAATAGCGATGAACATGCAACGGAGAAAAGGTCCACAACCAGAGTATTGGTAGTATCATGTAGAATAAGCGGGAGCAGACGAACTGACGTACTTTCTGACAGATATTCCTTAACAACTGACCCTTTTGTCGTAACGGATCAGTTGAGATCCCTTCCACAAACAGGGTGATTCCTTGAGGGAAATTGTGATTCGCCAACCAACTGGTTACCCGGCGTTGCTGCATATCAGGACGCGCGGAGAGATAAATTATGAGATAACCCAAGGCGTACCAGTGCCGTGCGACATCCACAGCGCCGGGGCGAATTTTCGGATCCTGAATGAAAAATGGGGTACAATAAATTACAATAAATTTGACGAACGCCAGATCCCTGATAGAAGCGACGGGAATAAGTTGGTCTAACTTCTACATCATTAGGCCGGTTGTTCTAAACACTACGCTTGTGGCAGCTCACCTGAAGTTGTAGAAGTTTATCCAGTTAAATAGATCGGAAAGGTCTATGTTGACAGAGAGAATCTCTTCGCCCATCGTCTTCGACCAATTATTATATAATATATTATATATATATATATTATATATATATTATATATATATATATTCAGGCCTTATGTCCTCCTTCTAAGTCTTACCAGGTCAATGAAGAACCTATGGCGACCCAACCGGGGATTTTTAAACGGACTTACCATCAATTTAAACTCTTAATCATTCAAATGAGATTCCAGTGAGATAATTCAGTCTGTATTATTATTCAGCGGAAAGCCACGAAGCTCAACAACAATGAGCCGCAAGCTCCTGTGCTACTCAGTAAGTTGCACAGCTTGACTTGATTTCAGTCAAGAGCTGACTATGCTCAGTGAAACTTAGATATTTGCGAAACGTTGACAGAGGTCACTTTGACAGGAGTGATTTGCTTGTCCTTTCAGCCTACGCACCTACAGATTCCATCCGAGGTGCAAACAAGGACAATTTCTAATAAAAGATATATCAATTCTTAAGCACAACAAAACTGAGTGACCTTGAGATTTCGGCAGAATACGTGAATGCTCGGAGAGGATCGTTGTTCTCGAATGAGGCGCGTTTGAGAGGACAATTTAGGTATCAAAGCCCGTCGTTCAGAAAACAGTTAACGGTTGTTGACCCTGTGTTGCGAAATTGATTGTTTCTCGGTAGCACGAACTTCAGACGCGCCAATCGCCAGAACGCCACCTGTCGTACGTCCTCTGAGTTAGCCATGGAACCAGATCGACCGCACTGCAACTAGCTGTAAGTAGCGCCGCTGTCTATAAAATACCCGGTCGTATAAGAGTATTTCCTTAATCCCGAACACGTTTTAGTTTGCAACAATTTCTTCAGGTGTTTCGGTGGGCATTCACAACGTACAACGGAGTGTCGATCAGATTTTGATAACCTCTCTGATTTGACTAAAATATTAGTATTTCGAAGGGCTCCGGCTAAAAAGCTAGAATTCCCTCCGCATAACGTCGACAAACACTGGTCGATTATCAAGAATGCCCTGTATTCCTCAGGACTAATGAGTGGTGACCTGACCTGATATGTTGTGACACCCTGAACCTATACTGGGTCCCAGCGCCTTCTTGACGCATGCCAGATCATTCCAGGTGGCAGCAAGCAAAATTAAGCACAACTCAGCACGAGACATGAACTCAACAAAAGTCTATGTAGGAATCGCGAGATCTAATGGCTTCAACGAGCGTAGAGGTGGGACATCCGTGGCCATGGAAACGTCTTGCAAGATGTTTTACTTCAGCCGAGCTAACAGCAGGAAAGCATTGGATGTGATCAGAACGATATGTGAAGCTGACTGCTTGTTTATCCACAATTAGCACCGAGGTCTTGTAAGCCGGGTGAAGCATCTTAAAGCACACTCTAGCTAGTTTTCAACATCAGTTTCTTTCGTCACTATACCATCAAGCGCCCCGAGGCCTAAATGGATTTAAGAATTTGTGTTGGTCGTAGCTCAGGTTGTTGATTTTCATGGGGCCTGTTACAACAGATCCACCTTCTCAGGCAGAGATGCACAGGGAAATTCAAGCCATTGGGACGTCGTAAAGCACCGAGCCCCGATCGCCTTCATCAGCACCGTTTTACTCCCATTTGGGAACCTCGCGAAGTCCTCGACTCCGTCGTTCGGTCGCCCAACGGTATTGCCCAGTGAAGAACAGGATACCAGAGAACTATGTATCGATCCTTAAAGAGCAGCACCGTCAGACCTCAACTAGAGTTAAGCCTATGACCATCTTTCACCACCCATTGTCATACATCAGTATTTCTTTCCAACCTTCCTATCGAGGAATTCTTACAAAACGCTTTGCCTGATCTTATAGACAGAGGTAATACGTTTCGTATGATGTCGTTTGGCTGAGCGACAATGTGCATGCAACTCAACACGCGTTAGATCGCCTGGCGACCGAGTTAACCCCATATGGTGAGGTTCGCCTCTTCAAAATGCAAAGCACTTCCTCAAGACTGATGGAAATTTGTTTCTGTTTCTGTTTTTTTTGTGGTGAGCACCTAGAGGAAACGAATAAGTCTAAGTATATATATATATATATAAATGTATTAAATCAATGTACGCCTTCTCAACTCTAATATATATAGCAAGTTAGAGAATGATGTTCTTTCTCGTAGCTCAGGTTCAGCAGGATGACATTGGTTTGTTCGCTGAGCTGGGCAATTTGACTGCAAACGTTTCATCACTAATCGAGGTGACCACGTCAGTGCTTTGATGTATATATTCCTATATATATTTCTGTATGCATCTTTTTATACCTTACCTATGAGCTGGCAACGCAAAATGTGTCCGCACGGAAAGGAAACATTGGTCAAACGTTAATAACCACCCAAATTAATTATTACATGAGAAGAAGCATTTCGGTGGCTGCTCCACCGCCGGAGAGCAAGTTAAAGTTTCTTTCAGTGTGACGTTAAAAATCATAATCACTTCGAACCACAATAACGTGTGTGCAGACTCACTTTCCCCATGATAGACAGACTGGCGGCAAAACTGCCATCCACACTGAAAATAACCGCTTCGGTGCGCGGCGGAACTACGGCAAGGGTGATTTGAACAGGATGCTCACGGTCTGACTCCGCTCTGAGCAAAATGGAGTGCAACCCGACACCAAACCGATATTGGTCAGGGATCTGGAAGTGAACACGACCCGAGGAATCTGTGATTTCGCTACCAATGGTGGTCCATGTGCCACTGAGCGAGCGGGTCTGGATGAGAATCTGATTTGGATGTGTTCGGGAAAATGGACGATATCAATGGGACACAAACAGAGGACAGTCGTGTAGTGAGCCTCACCTGAATTCTGGATATGGAGAATAAAGCAACTCACTGCGCGGAAAAAGAAACCATCGTTTCAAAAGTACAGCCCTGCAAAACCAACTGATCTACCTAGATGTCTTGTTTTACTTAAGCGGGCAACAAGGAAACATCGGAATACCGAGAAAACTTAACTGAATGCCGATAGCTGCCAAAATGCACCATCAGTTAGCTGACCATGTGCTACTTACGCAGAAGAAAATTTAAAAGGGAGATGTCAAAAGTATCCTTATGCTTGCTCAAAATTTCATGACACATACCATTGCCATCTTTCAAATATTGCACAGTTAAAAGATGTGAATCTAAGGTGGGAAGTGTGACTTATGAAATTACACTGTTATGCTATACTTTAGTAAATGCCAATGAAAAAATCCATACGGGAACGTTTTTAGGATATGCTCGACGAAAGAGTGTAGTGGAATGAGTATGGTTCATAGCCAACAGGGTCGACCACACGAGAAGGAGGGTACCGGCAACCATGACCCTAAAATTTGAAGTAGCATAAAACATTAGGTCAGGCGCGTCAACAAGCATAGCAACAGCGCATTGTCATCTATTATCAAAGTGAACGATGGATCTGGTATTCGAAACTTTGACCATTTTGGGGTGACATATGCTTAACTCACTAGACTACCGCTGGTGGAAATCGCCTCCCGTGACTCAAAGAAATTTGAAAACACAGCATTCAATCGGTCCATTTGATTTATCCCGAAATCAGAATCCCAGCTTGCGCCTATTATAACATTCTTCAGCAGTGAAGAGGGTACATAGTGTGTTTGGAAATAACCGACGATAATCCTATAAATATAAAGGAAATACCATATTGTTTCTGTCTTATCATTTAGCTTTCATTTCCTTTATTAATGAGAACAGTGTGCGCCATTTTCAGGAAGGGAGCGAGGCCAACAGAGGGCTGTCAAATAGGGAGGTTAATCAGTAGTGGGTGGATTTGAACACGGGACCTTTACACTCAACTGTCACGATATTATCCACTTGAGCGCTACCGGTCTGGACAATGGGTACATAAACACGGAGATTAGTATCATCATCTTACCTTCTCATTGGTCATTGAGACCAGATCGAGTAAGCCGAACACAAAACGGGCGATTAGAACTTGTGGCTCCCCTTCTCCAACTATGACGTCATTGGCACGATGATTGGATTTCACATTCTGGAGTATAAGGCGGCGATGAGAAAGAAGTGAAATAGAGAGTCATTCCGCCATCGAACCAGAGTAAACCTGGCGCACTAGTCAGATAGATGAATAGATTACATAGGAAGGGGTCCAGATATATGATGGAAGTGGAAGATGGAACTAATGATTTTAGTTGGACCAGATGGGCACGTTCCGAATGTGCGGGGGTATGTGGTACGATCAAAAAAAAGAACACAACATGAAGGACAGTTGTGATTGATTATCCTGATTCTCTGCATCGGGACATCTAACCGTTCGGAAAAATTATGGCAGACGGAGATAGGGAGGGGATAGGAATTTTGATGAAAAAAGGTGGGGACAACAAGGAGACATCACAAAAGAGGACAAAAAGTACTAACACCCAAGCCTAATGAAAATCGGTTACCGATCTCAGAATGTTATTGGAAGCACTGATTTCTGAAGGTTAAATTGTGCTGTCAGAAACGGCGGAATAATGGCACCTGATGGATGAGGAGCATGACTGGGAAAATTCGACAATAAATTGACCGCAGAAATTCCCCCTTGATAAAACAGAATCTTTTGAGTCGATTTGCCTTACTAGAAAGTTAAATCAAGGCGATCATGTTCCACCAAACTGAACAGGATGTCGGATTGCGATTCATGGGGCTCACGCTATCGGACAACCTGTCATCGAGTCGTGCAATGGAATTTCATGGCCCGACAATGTACTCAAATTCACAGTTCTTGTCGTGGACACAGAAATTACACGTGTCCAGTTGTGGTTTAAAAATCCGTGCTAATCTGAGTGCAATTTTATAGCAAGAATGGAAAACCAGAAAGACACACAGGATAAAAAGGCTATTGCATACAGGGACCAAATCTTAGCCACATGCAGAACCAGCTGCTGACCCGAGTCGAGGCCCAATCATGAAGACAATGGAAAACAAATATGATTTATTTTTCGCAACTAAATTTTTCCGCACCAAGAACAGACGGACAGTCTTCCACTAACTGGACTATCGTCATAAGATCATCAAACAAACGCAGCGAATCAAGTGAGCATCAGAGATTTATATCCAACCAATAAGGCTCACATGGTAAACCCACTTTTAGTAAGTTCAATTTTTCTCAACAGTGGAAATACAGTAAGATTTATTATCATTGTAATATTAAACCGAGTGGCAGAAACATCTGGTCTGTAACATCAATATCCCGTTGGACTGCTTTTGTTCATCCGAATATCCTTCAAGTTGTTGGCACGGAGATCAACACGCTATTTGTGAATTCGTTCCCTGTTACATGCTTCGCCAGGTTCCCGATTGAACCCTAATCCCCATCTATTCCCGTTTTACTAATACACCATATTTTCCAATAACGTTTGAATTCAACGATGACGGTCGGCTAAAGTGGACTTTTACAGTGGGGACATTCATAAATCAAATCAAAAAAATAACAAAGATAAACCTAATTGTGCAAACAACCGAAAATTACTGGCGAAACTCGCCGTGGTGCATCGGAATACAGGGGAACTTTGTCATATTTGCAGAAAGACTTTTCGAATGGATTCTCAGAGCTATTTGGCACATTTTCAAACTAAATCCCCCTTCCTCATTCTCAATGAATTTGACTGCTTTCCATAAAAGAGGTAGCTCGTAGTTTATTTTTGTGGACAGAAACTTTTTGAATACATTTTCAGTGAGGTCTATGACGCGATTAACCAAATACCTAACACCAGGAAGCTGAGTAAAGCGATTGTGGAAATGAGCGGTGATATCACGTGGTGAATTATTTCATGGAAACATTCAATCTCCTAATATTAACATGCACGATTATTGTATTCCTCTTCCATGTTTGATCGAATTTATCCCCCGAAACATTTTTGTGATGCATCCTAATTGGGGATATCACTGCAAACCAGTGACAATGATCTTATACGCCAACTTTTGCTCTCTGAGGTGATTGAACTGATTTTCCGGAAGATGTCATTGCGCATCCGTTTTATTTCACTAACTTGATCCTTAAAGTACAAAGGCAATTGTGATTGTGGTGCTAAGGTAAGAATTGACCACAGCAATCCCCTATCCGCTACCAAAGTTACACGCCACGAAACATTCGGTTGGTCTTTGCATGATCAAACTAGCTTTACGAAGTACCAGTTGCACCAAAATGTCTTTCTAAGATATATATATATATATATCGAGAGAGTGCACTCCTAACGGGATATACAGCAAGCAAGCTGCGAGTTCACTTCATACCCAGCATGCCATTTCCTCAAAATCGCAAAACTACTCTCGTGTTTACACAAATGCCTCAGGACTGTCAGCGAAAAACGGTGAAGGAAACCGAAAAGTAGTAGTAGACAATCCACATTCCCGGATCACTTGCATGGCTCTCGGCAAAACTGCAAGTGACGAATAGATAAATTACTCATAGATTCAAGATTTCATTACCGCAGATGGCTAATGAATGTAAAACAGAACGAGTAAACCGGAAAAGTATTTTTCGGTTATTGAAGCAAACAGGATAGTCGCAACGAAATGGACAACACTTGTACAACATGAGAGTACAGTAGTCAGCTAAGTGAGCCGAAACTGCAGACAGTGGTGAAATTTTCCAGCTTTTCTACAAGATTTCAATACGCGCCTTACCAATTTGACCTGGAGGAATTACACAGAACGCGCGTTGGGAGAGGAGAGGACAAGATGAGCAAAACGATAAAAATAGCTGAACCCAACAACGAGGAGAAAGCTCGAGTGGATGAGGGGAGGAGCGGAAGCGCACAAAATGTTGACTGTGGAACATTGGACAACGCAACATTTAGGTATGCATATGTACACGCCCGGACAGATGCTCACCAAATGATACGGTAGACATGTATGCTGTTCGAGAATAGATTAAACATGCGGGAAGTCAACAGCCGGTTAAATTATTTGCTTTAAGCCATCAATTGACCATTAGTAATGGTAATTAACAGACTTCCGAAAAATGAGGAGCACCGAAACGTTAGTTCTCTTCATGTTAACAAAAAATCATTTTTAGACGGAACAGTAAGACAACTAGGGCTAAACCGTGATGGCTAGAAAAGAACAATACCAAGGACTAAAAAACAACTGCATCCGAGTACCAATCGGAGATCATAGAAACCGATTCTGGTTGCAGTGGCGCAGTCACGCGCAGTTTGTGGGCATATGTCCTTTGTCATCATGAATTATGAAATGAGCTATTAATATACCAAAGTAGTCGAACCGCATTTTTATAAATGATAAGACAATTGTACGAGACCCGTCAATCGAGCAGGGCACCAATAGACATTGTAAGGGGAAAAACGTCAATCATTAAGTACGTTGGACTACAAGCAGCGACTAATCATATTCACCTGCATTAGTGGCGTTACCTACAAAACTGACGGCGAAGTGAGATAAGGGGTAAGAAATAACATTTTCTCAAAAAAAAATTCAATCTGCATAGAAGTCAAGAATTACATCGGGATAAGACTGGAATTGAGTTTTCTCCAGTGTGCGGACAGTTCGATTTATGTAGGTAAATGATGGATAGACCGTTGAAATATACGACGAATCCGAAAGCATTCGGACACTTAATCACAAAAAGAGTACTTTTCGAAGACACCTGTTGGTGGAATTTCCGGAAGGTTACTATTACTTAGACAATATATCAGACATCGGATTGACAGGGATCTGGATAAGTCACTCATTAAACTATTTATAGTAGTAGGCTCACCACTCGAAGCCTACCCAGCTTTTCTCAACTGAAGACCGTCGCATGTGTGATCAATCGGGCATCTGGGTTAATATCAATCACATAATGATTGACAACGTTGCAAACCAAACGACCCGACACGTCGGTAATTCTGATTAAATGATGAGTTCAAGATTTTGCCATCTGCATCAAGAACCCAAAGTTGACATGTAGACCCAATGTACTCTTTCCTCTGAGTCGGTCCTAGCTTTGTGGTTTCCGCTAACGAGGCTGTTATTAGACCGGGTTTCAGCTGCATAGGTCGTTTAAGTAAGGCATTCATCACAAAAGAGTAACAAAATTTTGAGTGCTGCAAGGAATTTATTTGCAGGGAACAAAAACAATTTGGGTAAACCGATGAATTATGCATACTCACTCGTCAATTCTTCAAACATGTAGGTTACTAACTAACAAGCTAGCGAGGAAGAACAATTTATGGTTAGCAATAGGCGCGACTGACGAGTGAAGATCCCAAAACAAAACGACTAGTGATTTTTGGAGAAATAACAAGCAGTTGAAAGGCGATTCTTCGATTTTAATAAGATGAAATTCAGTTCACAGCGCAAATTGTTCTTTACCGTACGATACACTCAATATCTGGAACTGATTCAACGTTACTCCAGCTATATACAATGATTACTCGGAAAGGTTAAAAACCGGACGATTTGATGATTTACCTGAACCCTCACCTATCCCTGTCAACGGATGAGTAGTGAAGCTCTTCCAACCAATGAACAATGGGGATTCGTTGCTGGTCCCGTAATTCGAGAGGACAAGCACGATCATTTTCACTTCGTCACACACCGAGTACATGTGCATGCAGAGACATACATATAATAACAATAACTTATCACTTCATTCTAATTTGTGGTTGCAAATAAGTCAATGGACATCGCTAAAATCGGGAATATCTACTGATTAGAGAATTATAAAATTCAAGGTGCTCACTATTCAGTTGTGAAGAGAGGATTTACGCAATATTCTTAGTCCTGAACTAATGAATGTCAACTCCGCTGTTTCCGAACTGTTACAAATGTGACAGCAGAAATGTTGGGAAGATCTACTGCATGTTACACTATTAATTCAGTACTTCGACAAGAAAAGAGGAACAGAAAATATATGGTGATAGAAGATTGCGCTGCTTGTCATGATCATGCTTCTGTGAACTATTTGCAAGCATACAACTGAGAAGTATCTGGCAAACATTCGAGTGAAGTAGGAATTTGGTTCAAAAATCAGCTATTCAAAATAACTGACATTAGGCATGTGATAGAAAAAAAACCTGGTCCGCAGAGTTGTGCACAAACGCGTCATACACCGTGCACGAAGTAACGTGCACGTGCATCAATAATCTCGATTTTTTCATCCTACATTTTAAGTCAGATTTGTGAATTAGGTTTCGGCTGTGCGATTATCTATTAAGTCTCCACCTTTGGCATCTCGACTGGGAACATAATGGCTCTGTTTTCACGAGCTGAGACGGCGTGCAGCAATTGAGTGTACCGAGTAGGATCCAAAAACGTAATAGTCAATTGTTTCTTTTAGATTGAACCCATGTGACCACAAAGCTTTCGAAGTGAGTCAGTTGCTTTCATTTAAACTGAGGTGGTTTCAGTGAACTGGCCGCATGGGAGGCAGAATCAGGAATTCGGATAGAGTAAACGGAATGACTTTGACGTGCAACCTTGCATGCCATCTCGAACCGGTAAAATCTAACCAAAAAGAAACACAACCAGTGAAAAATTGGTCTAATCTGAATTGGGACTGCGATGAACCGATATTGCGACAAATTAATTCGGACCGTTCCCGGTATTTTAGAATCAATTCAGCAGGTGATGAATTTATCAAGACTCCGTCAACCATCAGCCAAGGTTTATCCTTACCGATCCTGTTCACAATCACTCATGCAAATGGATAAATCGATACAGCAGAATTTTTCCAATTAGATTTAATCAAGAAAAAAAATCTTACCTTCGAACCTTCAGATCCTTGTCTCCTTAATCGGAAGCGTGAAGCAACTGATGAGTTTGTCGTATTCAGTCGACTCCCGAGCGAAAGACCCGATGACGCAGTGGTATTCGCCTCGGCCAAGCCGGAACGTGATGTTCGAGTTAAATCCATCAGACCAGACACCGCCACATCATCGTCCATATCAACTGCATACGAGGTTTCCGGGAGACTGAAGCCCAAAATTTCCAATAACTTTGTTTGCGAGGCAGGAGAAGGCGAAGGAAATGGAAGTAAATCAATTATGAACTCAACTCCAATATACCAGATAAGTTGGGTTCGAAAAATCAGAAGTATGTCTCGAAAACTTCTAGGAAACCGAGAATTACGAAGTAGAAATCGAGCATAGTGACTGAAATCAGACCCAGAAGGGAGAGATATAAAGAAAGTTGTTTACCTTGGGTAATTACTTAAAATGATCAAAACCAATGAAGAAACTGTGAACAGCTCAGGGAAAAATAATTTCGGGCAGCATTTCTAGGAGTGCAGAACTAAGTCCAAGACAAAAAACCATACGTCTAATTCGGAGGATCCCAAAACGGGTGAACTAAGCACCATGAAATATGATCATTAGCGCGGACGAAATGCAAACAGTTTTCACAGATAATCTTCAAGGGTTTTCCTTCTCAAAATGCCCTCTGATGGAACAGACAACTGGGAGCTTTAAACAGCTGATGAACTGGTAGGAAAAACTTCAGACGGTGATTCCAAGCGCACGTATAAGCACTCACAGAGTAAAGTGTGCAAACCGCGAATTACTGTCGTTCACAGTACAGATCCAGAACAACGGAATACAAACTCCCGACCAGTGAGATGGCAAAGAGTGAAGCCAGTTAATCACTGTCAACAGCAAATCACTACCTTGATATATTTTCGTGCATCTAATGATTTCCTTGTTACAGGAAACAAAAACGCTACGCGCGGTTGTCTCGTGAGTAGAATATGCAATCATAACTGACAGGTAAACGCGTAGAAACCAAACAAGACCTGAGAAGCCTCAGGGAATGCGTAGACGACGCCTATTTCTGCACGACAAATTATGCGGTTTTTCGCTTCATTCTGGCTATACATCGAAACGAGTTGATCTGATGAATGTGTCTTCTAACCTATGAACAACGACATACACATTTTTTGAGACGCGAACGAGTGTAACTGCCAACCGACCATTCCCTTCAATAATTTACAACTATATTTAACGTTATGCACTGGAACAAATATGAATAACTGAAAACCAGCTCGTTCGCCACGCTGTGTTGTTTTCAGCGTGTTCTGTGGGATTTTTCAAATAGTGCATGAATGTATAAAGCCAAAAAATCAGTGCGCCCTTGTAATGCGGGTGCTCAAGCGTGTCCCAGAGGAATAAAAGACACAATTAAACTGATCCGATGGCAGTTCCCAACAGCTAAGGAATGCGAAAAAAAAATTTCAAAAACTGCACAACCAGATCATGAAGACCATCTCAGTGCATAAAGGCGAAGTTAAACGGTTTGCTAGTCATAAAACATTCTTTAAACCGACGTAAGATTGCATCTCTCGAGGCTGCACTCGACGGTGGAAGAAGTTATCGTAACGCGTTGAACAGCTATCACTCTTCTAAGACTGTCAACCTTCGGACCAAATGATGCTGCCTCATCCTATTCGGTTTGCACAACTGGGTGGATGATACAAAAGACTGAATCCCACCGTGTATCACTAATCAATGCTCCAGCAAAGAGAAAAACGAAGCACAATGGAAAGCGAGATCACATTTGTGTGCTGGATTGAGATTTTACCGACTTCTGGGTGACAGTTCAATCAAAAACTCCAATTTGGGTTAACAAAGGGAAAGCCGTTATCGACTGTTGGTAGATACGAAGTACTGTTGGCCAGGGTACCTCAAACACCCGAAGTTTTTTCGGCATCACCTTTCTCTGAGAAGAGTAATTTAAATAAGGCTTGAAACTATGGCCACCTGAAATTCTTGGGGATTGGAAGCGGATGCGTGAGAACCCTCTTAATAGCAATAATTCATTTGGTCTGATAAGATTAAATTTACAAGCCGAATTAGTCTTTTCCATCTGTGTCATTTTCAATATGTTGAAAGATACAATTTGCTTCGAACTGTCTTTAGAATGTTAAGCAAGAAGAAAAACGGCGGTTACTATACGCATCACTCCTAGTCAGATAGCATTATGCGTTCTCAGTAACTTAATTTGCAGACTGGCAGAGGCGACCACTTAATAAGTAACTAAGTGTATTGGACAGCAACATAATTTAAAGATTGTTCGAGAATGGAGTAAACAGAATGTGGTTGCACAAACACGACGACCTACCTGTCGAAGGACAAATGCAGCCACGTCGCTGGATTCCCAGTAACTGGCATGAAATATCCGAGCTCGAGCACGGGCCATTATTGCCTGCAGGCCATCGGGACAGTGGACACTATAGTCCACACGGTGTTGACCCCACCAGTTGTGACGAACTGCCAGCAAGGGAGCACAAGGTCTATATAAATTCGAAGCTTGGCGAGTGGTTGTGCCGAAGCAGAAGATTAAAAACCATGTTCTATTTACGTGCACAATCGACCTGAGTAAACTTCGAAATTGTATTCATTGACAAGTGTTATCCTGGATGAATATGGATGGCCAAAGACGTGAAGGTGGAAATCAGATTATTTGCCCTATATATAGCGAGAACATCGCAGTGTTTCTTTTCCTTTTTTTTCCCTCGTTCCTTATTTTCCACGTCATTCAAGGTCATGATGATGTTGAATATATATATATATATATATATATATATATATATATATATTACAAATACATATGTATAAATAGCTTTCGTTATTGACAACATTCCTAAATTTTCTTTGCTAATATTCCGAAGGTCCCAGCATCTATGAAGTACAAGCAAATATCAGCAAATATCATGAATTCAAAAAGTTTGTAAATATCCGGACCAAACGACGTAAGGAGTGTATCGAAAAATCGATGCGCCATGTATTGGTTTTTATTGTGAATGATATAATATTAATAACACAGCGTTGTTGGTAGATGTAATGCGCCAACGTTTCGACTACCGTGGGTAGTCTTTCTCAAGGCAAGTTTTACAATCAAATGACTGTTTAGTTCTAAACATCAGTTGGCATGTGAACGTTCCCTCAGTCATTTGATTGTAAAACTTGCCTTGAGAAAGACTACCCACGGTAGTCGAAACGTTGGCGCATTACATCTACCAACAACGCTGTGTTATTAATATTATATCATTCACAATCAAAAAGTTTCTTTTATTACATTCGTTTGTAGACTGCGATAAGACCAGTTAAACAAGAGCGAGTAAACTCGTCTGATCATGGAAAACAGAATCCTAACAAAGCAAGAAAATTTCACAAACTAGTTTAGAGTTCATAGTTCATAGTCATCAATACTAACTAGCCCGCTTGTTCAATAGAAGCTCTTGTCGAATATCTTAAAAATGACTACAGTTGCATTACCGGGCAGAAGTTAGTTAATGACTAATTGAGATATTTCTCGTTAGCTGGAATTTGACAATTTTGGTTGATTAAGTAATTAGAGAATTTTCATCTAGGGTGGGTTTTGATCTATAAGAAAGTTGACCTCGCACCAAAGTCATTCAAGCGCGGCACGCTAATAGTCTACGCTAATATAGTGGCAGAGTTGTATTGGGCTTGAACAATGAAACATTTTGGTTTAGAAATGCAAGGGCCAATGAACTAATAAAAAACTTTCTCAACATACCTTTTTTGTCTTCAACTATGCTCGGGGTCTTAAATTAAACAATGCTACTATTTTCAAAACACTGAACACATTAGCTATATCAACCTATTGTTTTCTATGTTGAAAATCAGTGATATCCAAAAGCGAACACAGGATTTCACCACGGAATTCCTCTGCACCAATCCTCAGTTTTATTACTACGAATAGCTCATGCAACTTTGACCCAGTATGAAAGAAAAGTATTTAAATGCTTCAAGCATCAGCCGATATAAACTATGGGTAAAAGCGCGGTAAGGCGAGGAATGTAGTCTTCTTGCAAAACAGCGGAAAATGTTGAGCGAGGTAATTCGGCAACTCGTTATTTTGTTGATGGGTGCATCGCAAGTGGTGACTCGCAAAACGCCTACAGAAACGAGATTGTTAACAGAAAATTCGTCGAAAAACTTGTTCTGCTTTCGTAAGTCAGTCCAATCTGTTAACTCTGAGGCGAGTAGAAGGAGAGAGGCCTTATCAAGAGAGAAAAATAGAAAGCACTATGGATAGAAAATTTGTAATTTTCGTTACCAAGATATCCGAATTCTAAGAAAACAGATAATATAAAAATGACAGTTTTCCAAAAGAAACTCCATGTTCCACCAAGCTAGAATTTGCTAAACGTTAGGTTGAGTAGGATAACTTTTTCCAATTTGACTCAAGTCCCCAGAAAGCACGCCTGGCCGTACAGCATGGCTGATATAAAAACACTACATTCTGAATGTTGGTGTTATGTAAGACGTTTAATGTTACAACGTGTTATTTAATGAGTTACCTACATAATGAACAAAACCGTGAACACTTTAAAACTTTTTGGCGTATGAGTTAAAATAGTTTTATAGTTCAGTTGCGGGGCGCCAGCTCAAAATGACCAGAAAAATAATGGAGGACAGTTGCGAGCCCATTGATTGTTAGTGTTTATCGATGCCGAATTTCTAGCGATACACAACGGTTGTGAATATACCTCATTTTGTAGTCTTTAACAGTTTCGTGATGCGTCATGGTTATGATATGTTGATGATGGCTAAGCCCAGAACGTGGACTGAATTTCTAGTATATCTGCCCGCTGAGTAGCACGGAAGTATGCGGCTTAGTGTTTCACAGCTTTCCGCGGAACAATAAAAATCTAAACTTTATTTCCTGCGATGTTTCATATTGAATCGGAAAATATTCGTATAACTTTTATTAGTTTCGATAAAACCTATATGTATACATATATAAGCCCATCTGATTAGCCAGAGGAGGGTTACTAATGCGACAAATTTTGGTAAGGTAAAACAGGCATGCCATACCATGAGACAATTCTTTCTACGACCGTGTCGTTACAAAGTCGATGCAACAAGAATGGACCTATGCAGCACTCGCAAACAAGGCACAATCACAATTCGAGCCTAAAATGGCAAAACAATTAGGGGTAGCAGAATGTAAAGACACAAAACAAGCAAACCAAAAAATCGTAAATTGCGTAGATTTAATGCACAAGACCACGTGCCGCAACAAATATGCTGCAATCAACGCAATAATCATTAAAACTGTGACGTGGGATGTGCAGCTACGGGATTGATGGGCCGCCCAAAAAGCCCGTGACTCAAAGTGATAACAGTGGATATGTATGCATTAAAACTTTCCGAAAGTTAGCCTTAAATGACCGACGAAAAACTCCCGATGAATCATCAATGTGGTACTGAAAATGGGCTCATCATCCATACACATCTCTAGTGAGTTACATGAAATTGCAGTGCTAGAAAAGCCACTGTTTTTAAAGATGTCCCAGTGAGACAAAGAAGACAAAATGTACATCAGGTGAGTTATTTGGAATTTATCCCAAGAAAGCTAGAGGCCTCTGAAATTCCATGGTGATAGTTATTCCAAGTGGAAAGGTGCTCGTCGACCCAGATGTCTGGAGAGAAGTTATCCCTCATAACACATTCATTTCGTCCAGATACTGGATAAGTCAAATAGCATGCGAGGAATTACGTTATTTTTCTAAGAAGGAAAATGTTATCACTATCAAAGCTGACTGATAAAAAATATCCAATAAGCTACTGGTGAATGTTTTGTAACCTCATGACCAACCGGTAGCTGTCATCCAAAATTCGGTTAGTGGGGCTAGCATATGATAATCATGGACAGCCCCGACTACGAGTCCCGGAACACGGATGGGGTATTTCATTCGGAACAATTAAATGGTTCTCGATTAACAATTAAATAATCCATAATAGATTCGAAATAGATATTCAATTCCAGAATCTCCCTCAGATGGGACCAGAACTAAACAATCGGCAAACTGGGTTGTTCAATGACCTAAAGATCTTCAAATTGAAATTGCAAGCCAGCAGAAAATACTGCGACTTTTACACTTTTATTTATGCTGCACTCTGTTCGGCTAAATTCGGAGAGTTTTGGGCTCATTAGAAAATCACATCCCGTTTGTACTTACCAAGTTCCCGCAAATCAATCGTGCTCTGAGTCTATATCCGGATAAGATCAACCTAACGATGTGGTAGTAGAATTAGTTCTTATGAGCATCACTCATACTTGAAGGCCGAATTCTTTGAAGGTAGTAAAATTCACGGCAGTTAAAATCTGGCGGGAATGCCTTATCATCAATCACCAGCTCCAAACCATTCGCCACATGATAGACAAGGCATCAGATGATGAGATGTGCATGAAACAGAAACATCCGGCTATCACAACAGCTGAGTTCGACTCACAATCCTTTGTGTCAGGTTTGCGTCAAAGTTCGGGTGCGGCGGATACATTTTCTTGATGATTCCTAACAAAAGTGAAACAGCTGCACAGTACATCTTAGATTTCTGAATGGTCAACTGAGATTTGATACCACACGGACAACGTTCTTCGGTCGATTTATTTGATGCAGGGTGGCTACCGACTGAAAGATGGATGTAGACAATCAATCTATGAAGCAGAAGAAAAGTATGAATATCATGAACATGGGGAACGACCCTAAGAGCATTTTTGGGTTTTTGCGGTGGGGCTTCCAAAACACCGCATCCCGAGACCAAAACAAGAATGATCTCATCCGAATATCAGAAGCACACTTGGATTAACACTACTTTATCTAGTATGCTGAGGAAGGAACAGATAAAAGTCCCGAAGAATGAAAAGTGGCAAAACGAGAGAAAAATGTTCACTCACCATTTTTCAAAGCCTCAAAAGCAATCATGGTGGCTGTTTCCCAACTTCGGCCGTTTTTCGCAGTACTACCAACTGAGCCTGTGGTTCCCAGTTGGTTTCCGTCTGACCAGTTAGATCGTGTACACAAATCAGATTCGAATAGTTTGGCTTGACGAACAAGTGTTTCAATCAAACTAGTCGGTTGACTATCTCCCAGAGGATAGAATGCGTATTGAGGAACGTAGAGCGGAGTAATCTGGTCGAATCGAGGGTGTAAAATGGGCTCGATCCGAAAACTGCATGGGTCAGTCGGATGGAACAGATTGCATACTTGATCTGCGGCGATACGAAGTTCTAGACAACCGAGAGGTAATCGATAACATGTGGATTCAATCTCGAAAAAGAATACGCAGCGTAACGTGAGTTCAATGAATGTCATAGATGGTGCACATCATTTTGTTTCTTCGTTCATCCATGAAAACCCACTTGTGCGAATAAACCAAAGCAGTATGAAAGTAAGAATGATAACAATTTAGTAGTATTCATTTTTCCATCTATTAAAAAAAAGATCAATAACAGCCAGAATCGAGCCGTAGACCTCGAAGTCCACTGTCAATTGCAATGCTCAGTTGAATACCTAAAACATACGAAGTAAATTAAGCATCACACAAGGAACTGATTCGGATCGTTGGGCGCCTCACTGACTGAGTAAAAAAAGGAGACTTTATGAAAACATCGCCCGCGTCCCATTTTGCAGCTGACTACAGAACCCAAATAACCAATTGAAAACGCGACCATTTGCGGAACCATCCCTACGGAAAGATAAACTCACCTAGTTCTAACGACAGGTTATGTCACAACATATACATGCCTATATATATATATTTATGTATGGAGTGCTGGTTCCCTAATCCCTTAAGAGCCTCACCAGTCAGCGGAACAGTTCGTCCTGCATATGTGACCCAGGATGGTCGCAGTGGATGCCCAGTGCTGATTATTCCTGATAAGAACGAAGCAGTTTTGCAGTACTACTATGAATTTTCAATGACGAGGTGAATATTAATCTTTCACGATGATTAATTTGAAAGGCACTACAAAATACAAAAAAATCACATTTGAAAACCTTTCCTTTGGCTTTAGTATGATCAGTTACTCAATTCATTTTTGCATTTGCTCTATAATTCTGGGAACGATGGTGAATAGCAAGCAAACCGTAAGCTTGAAACCGTCTCAACTGCGTTACGTAACCGAGCACAATAATACTTTAGGTGGGAACAATGGCACGGCGCAAAAGGTCAAGGAACCATTCTCACATGCCCAAAGTAGAGCATACAACAGTAGACATGGTTTCGTATTTTTCGGCAGTAAGGGAATGAAATGAAGATATATGAAACTCTTGGCAAAAAAGAGAAATTCTACATCTTACAAAGCAATATGAGATGCCAAGTTCGAGTAAGAGACGAGCAAGTCGCAGATTATAAAATAGTTGTCGTCGAAAAGTAAGCTTTCCACAACAATGAATTTGCCCACTGACGCGGTTCGAGAGTACTCGCTTAACAAGAGTGAAAGAAATGTAACCAATGACAAACAGAAAGCATTTAATAATTACAAAAACTTTCCAATTAAAGTCCGAGAGACTTGTCGTAGAACGATGAGGGGGAAAAGGAACACCGGTACATGGAATAGGTTTTATAGTCTTTCATTTATACTATCTGCAAGTCTGCAGATTTCCAACACGAAAGCGGATTTTGATTATCAATATTAGGTGTATTATGGGTTTCATTCTTGAGGGAAATCTGTCGCTAGTAGACTCATATATGGAAAGAGTGAACGTGAAGGAGTAACAATGCATTCTGAACATTTGAACGGGTCCAGTGTACCGTTAGTCAGAGAAAAACGAACGAGAGAGATTTCTTCGTTCAAGAAATTTTCTTCTATCAGTCACAATTGGTGAGTTCGCAAATCAAATGACCAAAAACCACGTCGTTTGTGGGAACACTGAACAACGTTTTCAGTTAGGTCCGTGTTATAAACCACGAACCACGTCTACTTTGGCATAGTGTGACCGACTGTTTTTGACACCCAAATAAAGATTATAATTTGGAGTGCAGAGTTGTAATCGAATAACCGGGTATTCGAAGAGAACAAAGCTGACTGTTTTCGCTTTTGTCTACCAAGATGGTAGTGATAATGATGATGAGATTAGTGTGGAAGGCTATGGCATCTGCAATGTTTCTATCTGTCTTCATTCAATGCGAATTCCGGCAGAGGTGAGGTATACAGTGGAGATTCATGTTATTGCAGTTATTTCGTCCCGTGGATGCGCTTACGCCTCGGGAAGATCGATACACTTTGATTCAACATAGTTTCGTGACAATATTAATAGTGATGACATTAGTCACCCGAGGATCTTCGCTTGTTAGCGTGCTCAAATTGCGCTGCAGCATTGGCGATCGAGATGCACGTAAGACATATTTCATATGCGATGGTAATATCGCTTAAAAGGAATTCTGCGGCACCAAAATCACCTTTGACTTCTTATCGCAAATATTTTTAGGAGATTGAAAATCTAAAGCAAACAATCCGTGAAGAGCAACTATTCCTCACCTGAGTTCAACACTGATTGTTCGTCCTTATTCAAAGGATCCGGTATTTTTGACATCTGATTACGAAACGCCAACAGCAAACCCACTGGAGAACCCAGCATAATAAAACATTGGACCTGAATGAATAAAACCAAAAGATAAATGCACAAAATCTGTCCGACGGAGTGGATACGGAAAGATGGTTCACTCAATAACGGATTACCAATGTGCCACTGTTTACCCATTTTCGCTCGCTGCTTCCGCAAACTAAACGCGATGGAATAACAGATGTGTTCAGCTGGAAACTTGGAGAAACTCGAACAGACCAAGATAGAAGCTTGCGGGTGAATAGGTGTGTCGATTTGTGTAGCGGAAAAAATGCTCGAGATTAGCTCAAAGGTGAATATTTTGCCTCTTTTCGTAACGGGTGATAGCAGAAAAGTGCGCATATCCAGTTTATTATCATGCACCCGAGAATCGTGACGGACGACAATAAGTCAGTGACAGAACGTTAAAAAGGGTAGAGCGATGACGATTACCACGAAAGCTGAATTACTTCAAGCTCAAAAACCCAAAGAACCGTAGCAAGCTTTGAGAAACCATACAGACCACTTTGAAGGAGTTCCAGTTATTTGGCTAATAATGTTTACTTGTTCACTATGTCTAACCAAACAAAATTCAGCAGAGCATGGCGTCCACCCAAGTGGGTTTCCGGAATTGTTGTACAACTTTGGACAACTGTTATTCGGATAGGCGTGGCATCGTTGAATTCGTAAATGCAAAATAGTCGTTCATCAATGCAGGACTACAATCTCACAGATCTGTTAGCAATATATCGCCTGATGAGAACAAATAATGATTAATGACTTACTAACCAGAATTCGAAATGGCAATTAATGTGCATCTGCTATACTTGAACACGCAGTGCACTTGTTGTACAACAAAAGGAAAAAAATACATCTGTGAGAATATGACACATTATTCATCTTGCAGCACCAATGCCCAACTCATCATTAAGAAACCACGGAAGCACACTGTACAGCTGTTAAGTTCCGGTTGGGAATCATGAGCAGTACATATTTCTCACGTCCGAACTGGGACGTAGACACAGGGTGGACGTTTGTTGGTCGTATTTCTTAGCGATCAAGCCAACTGAATTCGTTCTTCTCTAAGGTTTATCAAACTGGAACGCCACAAGAAAAAACACCAATCAGTCAATGGTTATCCGGGGCCATTGATCAAAATTCACAAAAGCCGACGCCTGCGGAAATGGCCTTATGTTAGAGACTACCAGCAGCGAATATACGCCCTACTAATCTGCTTGTTAATGGGCGCAAAGTGAGGAGGAATCAATCATGCAGGAATCTATCCGTCAACACACGTTTAGGCGATATTATAATACCAGTCGAGCTTGAATGCGCAAACCCAGTGACCAAGCAGAGATATGATCTTATATTCCTGGTTTTAAGGTTAACCCAGGCATTCCCGGGGGTTTTCTCTGTGTGTATCGGGAATCGGGCAATGTTAAGAAATCGGTGGATATAAATTTGTTATTCAAAACAAATGAAACGCAACACTATTAATTCTGGATGGATGAATCAACAGGGTGAAAGTGAGTCATTTTCATAACTTCTTATTTTGATTTATTTGTAGTATCATTCATTCATTCATTCATTGAATGATATCATCAACGAACAACCGGCGATTTGCACAACCGAATAGAACACGGCTGACAGCATGTACCGGGAGCCAATGAATGAGGTGATATTCCATGTGTACAGACGATTATCTACCACTTACGTGATAACAACAATAGGCAGGATTGCACATAGTGAACACAATGCAATCGGAAGACTCATCCTAGTGGGATTAAAGCTAGCATGGCGTAGCGAAAGGCAAATAAGTTAAGACCAAGGGATAAACTACATAAATGACGAAAATGTGAAAAATCGCCACCGATTTAACCAGTCATTCGTTGAATCCTCATGGAATCTAAATGAGTGGATGCAACACGCCCTGAATGAGGTCAGCAATAATCGTCTGCTTGTGACAGTGATGAAACAACAAACAAGCATCAACATGTGTGGTTGCATGCACCACGCTGGCGGTGAGGGGTCTTGCTTCAACCGATAAATAAACAGATTACAGCTCGTAACTTGATATGACAAGATTACCCAACATTTGGGGTCATTTCCATCGCTTCGCAGGAGATTTCCACTTAACTTACCGGGAAGAATTCAATACATGTGCAGCATTCCAGGGCAACAACATGGAGATTGATGCTACGTTTGTATGACTTATTGCTTCCGATATGCAGATAAACAAGCTCGGCTCGAACCAGAAAATTTCTCCTCACTTTATTTCGCAATACAGTGGCTCGCGTATTGGACTGTATGAATGCTGCCAAATGGAGCACTAATTACCAATAGTAATTATCCATTCTTAGGCTGTAAATTGTCTCGAAAGCTATCCGACACGAAGTCGAATACTGTCTACGTGCACTGAGGCTACCACGGTGTAAAAGCACCTGAGCAAGTGGAAAACACACCCCTGATTCAAGAAGCCCTATACAACATGCATAAAAACCTCTAAAGATAACGAAGATGCGTTTCGAAACTTCGCTTGGAAGAGTGATGTAATGAAACCGAAAGACTATCAGTCTGTTAGATTTATTTTGTAAAGACTGGCATTGGCAAATTGTTTACGTGCGGAGACGAATCAATCTAACGTTATTGTCTAACACAACCTAGTCAAATCTCGGTGAAGATGCTTTCTCGACGAAGCGAGGAATAAAAGGGCTACCAAATATAAAAGTAAAAGCTAATCGGTACAGGTTTCAACTGCACATCGAGCAGACCCTCGTTCACCTGTGACCAGCAATGACCTAGCGGTCAACTTCGTAACATTCGGATGTAGGCTTTATGCACTCGTGTCCTCATTGCCGATCGATTCTCTATTTGGTGGTCATTTAGCGATCATAGGCACTTTTCAAGAGTTGATGTTTAATTGTTATACGACAAAGAATGTGAATAAGGGATTACAACTGAAATGATCTATCGTTCATTCAAATTTTCCTGAACCGAACTGCGAGTGTTTCGCATCAAATCATCCAAATCTGCAGTTGATTATTCACGTGATATGCTACACACCTGATGAGACCGGAAGAGGTACGCCCTTATTGCAAACAGCGCTGATAATACCGAAAGAAGACAGCAATCATGACCCCAACATTTGGAGTGACAGAAGAACGTGTAAACTCTCAACAGGTCAGATGTGATAATTAACCAGACGAAAACTAATTTCCACCTACCACCAAAGTGACTAGCGGATCTGAGATCTCAATGTCTGATCTTTTTGGGGCGACAGATTTTTAATCAATCTGACCACCTCCTAGTGTGCAAATCGAATCGAACCGCCGATTCATATTTAACAAGATAATTATTTACGACGCACCTAAAAGTTGATGCCACAAACCAAAGGAAAACAGATCGCCTTTCGCTGACCTAGGAAGGGAATATCAATCGCAGTGATCTTTGGATCCCATTCAGTTTTACATCCAAGAGCCAGGTTCGTGGTAGTTCAACGGTAAGGGGAAGGTGACCGGTTTGTTTCCGGATCGTGTCGTTGATCTAAGGATCCATAGGGTTTAGGTGGACTTCCCATTCTGTATAACGTCTGGCTCATCGTGCCACCTCAGAAAAAGTTTACAGTTTCACTGAACAGTGAAGAGTGGCTTCGGCTATGCGGTGAGCATCGGCGAAGTTTTATTCATTTTCAGTTAACATGTTGGCCCATCATAATTACCTTTTCCACGGGGAGAATTTTGTTCATATTCAAACTCAAACGCAGTTCAATTGACTGGGCGAAAGTGGTTCAGCGAAGACAAAAAAAGATAGTATTATGTTCGAGTATTGCAATACTATTATTATAACAAATATCATAATTTTCAATCCCGACGAAACTTGCTATTGACTGTGGATGTTGTCGTCGGAGAAAAAACAAATATTATCGAGTTAAATGGGAGGCAATCTATGAAACCAGAAGCGACACTAAAACACTGGAACTCACGTGAAAATCCAATGTAAACGGTCGCATAGTTGTTGAATTTTGTTTAGGAAATGGGCTATCAGAAGAATTGGATTCACCAGGCTGGACCAGTGTGGAAGATTCATTATTCTGATCAGATGATACCGGGTAGAATAAGGGGATGAAAATAAAGCTCCACATAGGGTAGGAGACTATAAAATAGCGAGAAACTAGAATTGATCAATTGTGAGAAATAAAATAGGCAGAGGACTATGCATTTGTCTGGTGGCATTGCTAATCCATGAAGGTAACGGGCCACTGTGCATGGATTGACTAAGTTATCAACCACACCTATTCGCTGGTGGGTGTCAGGAGTTCATTAATTCTACCGCATTATTGCAAGCGCACAGCCGGCGCCAAGTTTATGGTCACTCAAACGAATACATCGAGAGAAGCAAAATTCTCATCTCCATGTTGACAGGACAACTGAGACGATCCCATCACGTCCTGGTGGTCGCATGTGTGAGAATATACAAATATTTTGCTTCTAAATCAATAATTAAGCAATTTAACAACACCGCAGAGGTGTTTGGGATGAGCAGAGCAGTTTCGACTATTGCGACGTATTTGGCGCCGGAACAAATAGATAGAACACCACTATACAGTAAGCTGTTTTATGACGAACACATCTAAGTCATCGTGTAAACAGGGCAAAAATAATGGGAAATGAGGTCTATGACTATGGCTCTAGTTTGCAGATGCTAGCCAAAAGGAGTCTAAGTCAACAGACAAAGAACGAATAACAATCACCCCCCACAGGTACGTGTATGAGATGCGTGTGCGTACACTTGGCCCTTCGATGTTGGTTTCAAAGCGAATGCCCCTCAGTTTCATGCAATTAGTCCTATCTTATCCAACAGATTGGAGTTCCGTGAACCGTAAATCTGAACTGTGTCGTAGAGACGAAGCAGGATTGAAACGCTCATCTGCTTGCCAGTATGATTACCCCTCCAAAATCGGGTGATTTCGAATACATCCAGTCAGTTAATTCAAATAAACAATTCAATACACCTACCTGGCTCACTTAAATGTTTATCCAAGACTCGTTTCTGGATTTTGAGAAAACATTTAACCTCAGCGATCGAATGAACAAAAAAACCTGTCCAAAGAAGCACTACTGTCTGGATGCTAGGATCCCATGGCGGCTTGGCTCGTTAGGTAGTTTAACACTGCCCGCCTGTGATGCAACGGATGATTCTTTTTGTCAATTTCTTTCCGATGATGAACAAATGCGGAAACTGTGTAACAGTTCACTTAGTTCATGTTCAAGCGAAATGACAGCCAATCTGTACCAATAAAAGAATGAGTTCAGAATAAATCCTATTGAAATAAGAAACTATGAGTCTAATTGAAGATAAACAGCCGACTTAAATCCCGCTCGCTTTTGGCGTCCCTCAATGAATTCTCATATCAGTCACCAGCGCATGGTTGGTTATCTGCGTTTAAACAGTATTAGTGAAAAGAAGCAGGACAGACCTCACTCGTGCATCATGCACACATGTAAACGGACGTCGATGCAGTGCGATGCTCTGCAGGTTGGCAATTTGTGCAGAACAACTAAGCTGCACGAAGACCCAAATACCGGCGCGTTACTCTCGACGAACATGGACCAAGAAATCTACTTGGATCACTAAGTTTGCATGTCAATTTAAGAATACCATCATAATTCGACGAGCAGGCTTAACAAGAAAATTGGACCGGATAGATTGACCGGATTCAGAGAATTGCTCAGTTAGAACTAAATCATGTTATTTTCATGCTATTCTCACAACGTGCAGACGCAAACATACGACCCGTTGGGAAACCAAGAAATAACTAGTCAAAGTCAAGTTCCATCGACCGCGTGAGCATAAATGTTTCGTGGAGATGACTCCAATGTGGAAAGCCCTCAATTATGGCAAGATTCGAACCAACCTATGGATGCAACCCGCGTTATTACGACAAGAATATGGATTTGGATCCACACGTAGATCGATCGCGTAACAGTAAGCTTACTGAAGTCGAATTTTGGAAAAAGGGTTTCGGTTTAACAAGAACAGTTTTAATAGATATTTATTAGAACAAAGGCTTGAGTCAGTGCGGGTGAAAACAGTTTATATAGCTTCCTCACAGACTGCTTGTTGCTGCCTTTTCAGACAAGAGAACAAACGCCATTTAACTACGAAATACGGATCTACCACACACAACTAGTATCTTCCTAGGTTTATAAAATATAATTCGACAGTTCTGAAACTAGTTCATTGGATATTAGAAAAATAGGGCAAGGACGGTTTTCTTAGTTCGGGAAAGACAAGCGAAGCAATGGCCAAGTGTGTGCAGGATTGTCGACTTCCAGTTCCGATCGAAAGGTAAAGACCAGAATAAAACTGAGCGCTCAAACATGTTTCAGACCATCTACGGCACACTCAGGTTTTCGTAGAGGATCGCTTCCTAAAGCAAAGCGATGTTTTTGGTACTTTGGTCAAGCACGGCCCCATTTATGGCCAGCTGTTCCGTGTGAAGTGCTCGAAGTGAGCACTTACAAATTTCCCCAGGAAACTGTTGCAAGAAACTTTATTTCCAATAAATCGATGTCATGGACCGTCAATATGTTATCATTTTTGCCCAAATTCCTCTCATTTTAGAGATATTAAAAGTTCTCCCTCATTTGTAAATTCGCGCCAGTGGACTTTCGACGAAGGTGTACATTATGCACACCTCTCACCGCAATTTATTGTTTGAATGAATGACGTAACCTAAAATTCTATATAGACAGCTGAGCTCACTGTGCAATCGTGTTTGGTCCAGCACCAATAATACAGTTGAGCTGGAGGTCTTGTCTTCTGCCTTCTTTCTTGCGTGTTCCGTTCTCCAGGCTATTATTCGACGGGCTTCGGAATTGGAATTTGCCGTGTTGACCGAGAGTTGAGCGATTCGATACGTAACATATCTGGCGATGAGATGTTTCATCACGGCAAGGGTTGACGCAGAGTTCAAACGTCTACTCCAAACGCAGACCAAATTGATCGAGTTCCTTTCGAGACGTTTGGCTTTCTAATCGACCTCGACTGCACCGCTTTCGCTGGAGCACGTCATTCGAAACGTTTCGGATTCTGTGTAGGATTCAACTATGGAAGCCGCCTTCAACTCATAGTACAGACGTTACGAACAAATTTCCATGATCGATTTGGCTTTGGATGACGACACGACTAAAGTCCGTCAGCACCTTCGTATGCTCGGCCCCGCTGAACATGTACGGTATCCCAATTTTATTAGTCCTGAGGAACTACGTGCGCGCAGTTTCCCAGACACCATTGATACGTTAACTAAAAGTTTTGGATAATCATTTTCTCTTTTCTCCTACGGTTTTCAATGTCTACAGAATGCGAAGCAGGATACAGGCGACTTCATTCAGCACGCCGGTGATGTCAATTTATCCCTCTGGAGGCACATAACTATATTTACGACTAACTTCGCTCGTCGGACATGTACGCCTTAACAAACCATTCGATAAATCCATTTCTGGAACAAAAAGCACACGTTTTACTTTTAGATGTTGATAAAAAGCAGTCTTTTAATTTCCACCTGAATCTCCAACCGAAGGGCTGAATTACCTCAAGCAATGACCAATCATTGACTTCAAGCGCCGGGTATAGTGGCGAGAAAGGTCAAAGTTGAAACCGGATTCCCGGAACACTGTATGCACTCAGCTGGCGTTTTCACTAAAATCTCATTTGGTTTACCAGAAATCTACATGAACGGGTAGTTCAATAAGACCAACAGTAGTGATCGATCTCCGAAACGGCAAACCATTAAATATGAATAACCGTTGTGACTTCCTATGGGAACTCCTCATTCATCCACAATTTTGATTAAACAAATGAGACTGTAATGAGAGCCGTCGTTTATTTCTTGTCCACTATCCTTCAGATACACAATAACATAACTGGCAATGGTTTCATGTGTTCCTGCTTCAACTCATCACTTCCATTCGATGAAGGATTTGAACAGTCCGACAAGAAAATTATCCTAAGAAATCGGAGAGCACAGATCACCTAGTAAGATATAATATTCATGACCAACAAACTCACGGTGGAAACGGTTTCCTGACTGAACTGATCCATCTCTCGCAGTGTGCTAATTGTGATCGGTTGACGCCAACGCCGAACACCGGCATCCATGAGACTGAATCCATCCGTGTTCGATTCGCTCAGGACGCTGTCATTCTGACGCGCTACAATATGTAACACATCATGCATAAGAATCGCACCCACACTGTCGGCCATTAGGCAAACAGTCCCGTGGAAATTCTGCCCCTCACCGGAACGTAAAAATTCAGCATAGTGCGAGTTTAACCGAGTAACGAGTTCGTCCAACATCTATCAGTGAGTAGACAAAAACAACAGTAAAATCGATTAAGAAACTCAGTGATAAGCATCCAGCATTAAGCGTGAAAAGTCTTTGGAAAGGGGCGACGAAAGATTTAAACGAAAACGTCACAGGCTAATATTATCTATCAGAATGAACCGGCTGAGAAGAGACAAATACATTGTTACAGAAATAAACTGTTTCCGATCCCAATAGTGACAACTGTTCATTAGAATTATCACTAAGGATTAAAAATTAGAAATAGTTAATTATTCCACAACCACCTTCACTTATTATTTGCCAAGGAAAATTGAATTGTCTGATACATGAAGCAAAAACCCAGTCAAGTTAGGGTTTGTTAATCGCGGGAAGCATTACATCGTCCAAATTAATATTGAAATTTCCTTAGCAAGCAGTTGTACAGTATAGTTGCACCCGCGACTTGGTCCTCACACGATACTGGTACCAAGAGGTAAGGAAAAACCACCCGCTGCATTGGTTGAATTCAAGCTCGATCGGTAATCAGACACATCTGAAAGTGTATCAAAAGTTGGAACTTAGAAACTGGTTTTCCCTTCCTAGGTTCGTTTAACATGTGTCATTGTTACTTCATTTGTTGGCGAAATTGGTGATATGATAGAAATCTAGAATGAAGTCCATGATAACCTCATATCCCTCGTTTGTAAAGAGTGGGATCAGACGCGGATTTATGCCCTAGTTGACCCTTTACCTATCTCATTTTTTCGTTCTGTCATTGACTTACTTTGTCTAATTATTTACCGTTGTGTCTTGGTGGGATGGTATGATCAAAAAAACAAAACCTTCAAACATAGACTAAGGGCTTGGAAAAACCACTCCACATAAGTACGAATGAAAACAGACGAATTCACGAGATAAAAACGAATAAGCGCTTGACGATATACGACCTCACGGAGACCAGCTGAGAAAGAAGCCAGAAAGTCAAATGGTACGGTTTACTAAACCCGGAAAAACTCAGGCATTTTGAATTTTATTCCCAACACTGAGTACCCAACTACTGATAACATATACACCTTAGCGCGTGCATGATCACCACGTCTTTTAATATAAACAAAGAAATTCACTATTTACAAATCCAGCATCCCTTTGATTCGTGTGTCAACTTTGTCGTGGCAGGAGACTGCCGAATGAAAGTGATAAACGTATCAAAACTGGATAATAATCTAGAAGACCATGCATTTTGACTATATGGGGCGAAGAACATCACGAAGTTACATAATTGCCACAACCGGACTATCGGTCACTACGCACTGGATCACGAACCTGAGGATATTTTGGCGAGCCAGTTAGAAAAAACGGGATGCTGCCCAAGGGGATCGAATCTCTTGAGATTTGCATCTCCGTCGGCAGCCTTGGATCGATCGGGACTGGTTTCAGTCTAGGAAAATGGGCAAGAAAAAGTGACTATTTTAAAGAAATTAAAGAAAGAATAGAAGGTGAATTGCTGGATAAGCAACAAACTTATAGTTCCAAAATTGAATTGTCTGAATTCATGTGGCTGCTGCTTTGCTTGATAGTCAATGAATTACAAGGACAGAACGCATAACGGGCAAATCGACTCATTAAAGCATCAGAAGCAAATCACCAGAATGCTATACGACTTCTTTTGAAGAAGCGGAGAAAAGAAAAAGAGATAAAAGCTAATTGGCTTCATTCCCTGCGAGCACATTTTAAATCCACAATTAATGTTTAGCATATAAAAACAAAGTTAAGTTCAGTCATGTTCGAGCTCATTTTCCTAATTCAGGTACGCAAGTGGATGCAACAGAAGAAGCATGAACCAAACGTTAGAAGTACCACTATAGGAAAAGTTATCCGAGCTGCGATCAGCAGACCAGATTTGCGCGGTCATTTAAAGTGAGGAACGGTTCGAATGCTGCCTAACATTAAAAATGAAGACTACTGTGTTAGCAGCAAGAGTTTATTTCCAGGTAACCGACGAACATTCCTCTATACATATATGCACGCAGAAAATCTACTACAATCTTAACATTACCAAATCGCACTGGTTTGTCCATCGTTAACGATGGTTTGTATCAGCTAACAATGTTATTTGATGAGATGGCTAGTGTGTAATTAAGTCCAAATTAATGTAACGCGGATTGCTCATTACTATTAGTGAACGGTCTTCAGTATTAGGGACTTTACTGTAGTATCAGAGTAAACCGGTTCAGGCAATATCCGTTTCTTTCAAGAACACGATTCAGAAATTCAAAAGATAATCCTGAGGAAGGGTGCATAAGATGACATAACGTCGTCACAATCCGTGTCAAACTGAGGTGAATCGGTCAAAGAATGTTGTCAGGAAATTCAGTTACTATACTACCATAAAATCGATTTCGACTAATGTAGAGTAATTATCAGATAAAACAACAAACTACATTCTCACAAATGAGTTAACTAATTGCTGTCCGTTTCACTATGGGAAAAGTGGCATGATAACGAATGAACTCCTTCATCCTTTTACTAATAGAGTTATCAAAAGATGTTGGGGTGCATATTCCGTTTCAGTTTCAGTTTTTACAATCATTACCCTTATACCAACGCGCTCTCGCTTTGGTTGCTGCCTCTCAGAAACCGTGTATACAAAAGAGAAAAAGAATACCAGAAACGGCCAGGATGGACTGCAAAATAGCAATATAAGGGAGAAAAGATTTCGAATGCAACAATGCCAAGGACTGCAACACTGAGCCATATCACCTATTGTTACTTAAGTTCGCTCGACCCGGTAAGGCTAACTCCATCCACACGGAGCCAGTCCACCGGTTAGTTTTGGTACTTTTTTCCCATATCGTCGACTAGCCACTCCGGACTACCTTCCGACCGTTACCTGCCTCGAAGAATAACGTGTAACGAGGCAGTCGTCTTGCAGTCATGCGCAAAATCTATTCAAACCACAATAATCTATGCAGATCCAGTGTTCTTTCTAAGGACTGAATCTTGCATCTCAGTACCGTAAGCCTACCCTTCGAGTTGCCGAGGAAATTCTTCCGTTATATTATACCATTAAAGATAATGTTGACAATATCAAAACAAGATAGTTTGTCCAAAATAATATGAAAAGTTACCTTTATAAACATATGCTAGAAGCACTATGTGAAATAAAGATAATCTGTTAGAAAAGTGGAACTACTTATATGACTCCGCTTCAAGAGAGACAGCTCTGCACCCTTCATATCAAGTTTTGGCTAATATTCCCTCTATATAAGGCATGGCCCAGAGTCCTCAAGTCTGGATCCACAACTCGTCGTTCTCGACCCAGAATCCACTGGCGGCCGCTCACAACCCTGTAGCCACGACCCAAATGGTTACAACCTTAACACATCAGATCATAAGTTGGGAAGAAAAATATGAAGGGAAACGGCTGAAGAACTATGGGTCGTGTCTACAGAATTGGGGATCTTAGTTGAAAATTGATGAAAAAGGTGCAGTGCAGTGCCTGATCAAAGATAGGTCAGGAACATTTCCCATCCTCACACTGTTCGCATGCTGTACCAGTCGATCTGTGATTTCCATGAATCCCTAAAATAGTTTACCTATCCTTACCTATTTCATGCCAACCTACTCAACTTTACCCGCATGTTCGGAAAGATACGGGAGTAAAACGACACGGTAGTTGTTGTAAATCATTGAGGAACCTAGGCCGTCTAGGATGAAGGCGGGAAAGGGAAACGCACAGCCGATCCAATTGTAGCGCACACCTTGTGTAGAACAGCGCCTTAAAGTTAACCAACAACATATCGACAAGTTTGTCAACGGAAACCGATCAACTCGGTTTAGCAAAAACAACGACTAAAAAATATAAACGCACCGATTTGATCACGGAAATGACTTGCCGAATCAGGCCACCTTCCCTGGTCGCGATCCGAGGATGCTTGTCAATTGCATGTACCCTTGACCGGGATCTTTCACGAGTGGCAGGAAGCACAAAATGCGTCTCCTTGTGAAATTTTTTATTGTCTTTTTCCAACCACAAACTATAAAAATTCAGCAACCATTTTTTCCCAAACCACATCGTGTTGGATAACTCGACAAACAAATCCTGTTTCAATACTGTAAAAATTGTTTGTAAAATATGCACACTTGTCAATTGTTTGTAACTTAGTTGTTAAGAGGATGAAGTTTCCAAAAAGGAGTTTGTTCGCAATCGTGTTCCTTTCATCACGATTGTCGTAAGCATCACCCCGGGGGAAATAATCGGCCCGATAAAATGTTTTTTGTTGCAGAAACCATTCCCATAACGAGTCAGATGGAGACCGAGACGAGAGTTGAGTGGTGTGTAACCATTTACAAAATGAAATGGGAGAAAGTGGGAGTATAAAACGAGCTAATAGCAACTTACTGAGTTAACAGTCGAAATGTATCATCCAACCCGGAGGGACAAGGGACCAAGCAAACAGCAATACGGTGCTTAAGAATCGGATAATGATTTGCAATTACCGTCTCCAATGTACGCTGCCAGGTGTTCACATCATTTTTTTTCGCAGTCAATTCGTTTCCCGCGTCTAACAAACAACCTTGGTTGCAGCATGAACATGGAATAGGGAATGAGAGACGAAACGAACATATTTCAACGGGGAGCCAAACGGAGCATATAGAAACCGTTTGACAATGAAATGATTAGTTACACAACACCACGGCTCAACTCAGCGTTATGAATCGTGGAAAGATTATTATGCAGTCGTTTCGTCCTTACTACGTCATCAGCAGCGTGCATCTACTGTCCCCAAAAGAGACCAAACGAGATTGACGAGTGCTGGTAGAACGACCTAACCACTAGGCTACCCGGGACTGGCTCTAAACAACGGAGTAAAATCAATCCTAAATGACAAAACTCACTTTTGCACAATCAAAAGCCACTGCGTTCACACTGATGATATCACATGATGGTGAATATCGTCTTTGTGGGATAATTTTGATCGGAAAGAATGTAAGCCGTAGTCTGATTGATTATTACATAATCAGCTAAATTCGAAACCGTGAGCAAAAACTCCGCCCAGTAGGTCGTTGTTACCCTTGCTGCTGTTTTCCCGCCAGTTTGATTTATATCATAATTCGCTAGCATACGTCTTCATAATTTATGACAAAATTGCCCGTGCGATGACTCGTCAGTTTAAACCGCATGACGGAGTAATACAATACAAACAAGAGTCTTGACATACTGTTGTTTATGCTGTGTGGTTGAATACCAAGATAGTGACCTCAGAAAGCAATCCGCGCTAATCTTTCCTATGATTCCATCGGGTGCATCCTACCGCACGTCCTCATTAGTTGATCAGTCAGTCAGAAGCTCAGGTCATGACGATTTTGCAGAAAAAAAGTATATCCAGAGTTTTTGTGCAAGATATGCTACGATCTAAAGTTTGGACTCAATTTTGTTTTCCCACAACCAAAAACGATATCTACTGTGGGATATTTTCGTTCCGAACGACAGTCAAGTAGTTTAGATTAGGAACAAAGCTCAATAATGAACAAACAACAAGTTTGCTTAACAGGAAAATCCCTGATTGGCTGAGACAGAAAGGCACGAACAGTAAGTCTGAGTTGTGTTTAGCGGTTGCACGAACTTCTTCGAAATAAGTTAGAAATTATTTCAAATACTGTCTAGAAAGCCAGAATTGGAATGCTGGTTATGTGCAATATTGTCTTAACGAACCTCTCTATGAATAAGTTCAGTGAGTAAATAAAACACGGGTGATTGGCATAAAGACACCACTTCGCAGACATGACATTGAAATTCCACTTTAATCACAAAAACATTCCTCTTATTTCGAAAACTTTGGCAACTTATACTTAAAAATCCGGTGTTTATTGTCTGGATTGGCTACTGTGTGTCATAACGCAAGCATAGGTGGTATCAATTTCGAAGACAAATAAAAGATGTGCGTGTGCATAAGCAAACGTGTACAAGCTTTGGCAGTGATATGACTAGTGGTACTACCAAAACTCTTCCTCGCCTCCAGAGAAAGCAAAGTAACGCAGGCACATACACGCAAAACACTTATCCAGCCGTTCCACCCAGAATAATTTTATCCGATCTCAGGAGAATTTTCACGACAATATCATCGTATCGCATCCCTAATGACATCATTGTTTTCCACCAGAAGTGAAAGAAACTGTCACACCGGAATTCGGGCTATCCGGTCGTTTATTAGTCAATTTTTTTCTAGGATAATCGAGATCTATCTGCTGAGCTCATCCTGGAAAACTTCGCTGAGGATCTAAAACATGGGCTGCTATATAAAACAACTTATTCGGCAGACTGCGAGGAAAAAACAGAAAATAACCAGGGAACGTGTGCACATGGTAAATCTAAATATTTTCTTAAGCTTTTTGCTTAGGCAATTGGCACAAACATCTATCTGAAAATATATATGTAATATATGTCACTATATAAATCGGTACATCGATTGTCTATCGTGATCCGCGGTCGCCGAAGTTAAAGTAAGGAATACGCGAAGCAACTATATACGCTATCCTAACGGAACTGATTTGTTGATCAATCAGGCAATAGCGTGATTTATTCACGTGCTTTATGTGACGAGAGGTGAACATGATTGCTAGATAACCTACGTCCCGTCGAAGCTTTCTGGAGCGTCCACATTTACACTACCAAACCAATAAAGCGATCTGCAAGGTACAAGCTATACAGCATCCCAAAAGAAAGAAAACTGTTCACGACGCGCCGTGAGTACCCAACAGGTTTACGGATAACCAGTCTTCGACAGCATGTTTTTATCCAGAACACCCATGATAGGTCGTTACAAAACTAGACACCTGGTTCCACAACTATAAACAAATCGACTAGAAGGCCTCCCATAACTGCCATATTTACATTTAAATCTGGCCAGGCCACTTTCACAAACTAATATGGGATCTCACTGAGTCAACGCTGATAGACAGGTCTCCTAGTTTTAGCTTTTAGATCCCGTTGGTAGGGTCGTCTTGACGTGGTATAAAGGATTGCGTGGGTCCGTGATCCAACGGGTTATACAGGATAGCTCATCTCAAGCCAAAGACCCAATCACAGATGGAAAGTCAACGGGTAGAAATCTGATGAAGGATTCTTCTGATTCTCCAGATTTGAAAGTTGATTTGATCTGGCAACAAGGTCAGAGAAATTGCGTAGAAAAATAAGTGATCCAAGCAGACGGGATCCCATAAAGCTACCCCTCGATGCCGTGTGATCAGATTCGCATTAGAACCAAAGGCTTTGATTGAAAATCCAGAGCATTACCATCTATAGCTGCTGAACCCCCTAGAAGTACTTGTTCACCAATTAAACAGATTATAAACTTAAATTAGATTCCGCACTGCACCGGTCATCGTGCACGATGGCAGGACGACGCTGCAAATTGATTTGAGTGTGATAGGTAGGGATAAGTATGCTCCTTCTCAGAGCTTCCGTGTCGGTTTAAAATCCTACTATCTTGTGGGTCAAACTTTCGAGTCAAAGGGTTCCGGTTATAATTTCCAAGGAAAAACCGCCTCAACGATGAAGTCAGTTGCGAGGTATCACTTGTTCAAAATATCCAGGGCACTTTCTATAGTAAATTTTCTCATACCTTGTTATTCTAATCTAGGGAATACATTGGATGCCACAAAAACCACGTCTCGATAGATTTACCTGGTGGTAACGAAATAAATTCAGCGCAATATTTGAGCCTAAGCCTGATTCGTTTAATTCCTTTCAGTTTCTGCAAGGTAAACCAATTAGGGCAATAACTTTCCTTAGATAGAACTCTTGAAACCTTTAAAATACATGCATGATGCATTTCCGAAAACCACATAAAAGATCTCATTTCCATAACCACTAATTCTAGCCGAGATACAACCTCATTCTCTCGCCTTACTCTTCGTGTACCAGGTTGGGCGGTTTCAAGCGCCCGTGATCGTGTCGGCTTTGGGATCGTTCTGAGCGTGCATGTCGAGGATGCATTGTTGAACTGTATCTCAGTCAACAGTCATTTATGGGGAGTTCGGTTGGAGGGTTCTACAAGTATCAACAGCAATCGATTGAAGCGTAATTGTTTGTTTGCCGCCCTGTGCATGTGTCTACTGACTGCAGTTCTCTTTAGGCCAAAGATAAATTCAATCGGAACTTATCCTGATTACTTCCGAGTGTGTTCAACGGACGCCATGGTCATTGCAGGTGATTTTAACACCCAATTCGACCATTTGTTGCAGAAAGAACGTACATCGGAGACCCAATTTCTGTTCTAGTCGACCACACACCAACAATAGTGATCAGCCTAACGTAGTCTGTTCCGATGGCAGATTGTTCCTGACGAACTCGAACGTTCGCCATAAAAATAAACTTCAACTAACCTGGCACTCTCCTTTGCCTTCACAGCGCTGTACTCAGAGTGATCACGTTGACATCATCCACAGGTGGGGTGGACCAAACGAAGGTTGTCAACCCTGGACTCAGATCATGATTTAGTCCGTGGCCGCTTTCGTATGCACCTAGTCCGTGGTCACGACAATACGAAGATCACGCGTCCTGCACGGCTGATTCTAGATGGTAATTGGTGACCTTAGTTCCTACAGGAACTCTCGACCCAACAATAATCAAAGTGACATGCGGAGGACCTGAACAAACAGTGAGCAGACCAAAGAAGACCATAACTCGGTAGCAACTGCCAAGTTGGACTTCAGGTTATGTAAACTTTAGAAACGATGCGTACTCTCGACTTCAGTTACTCTGATGGATGCTCATAGATCCGTCCCCTCCCGAATGCAATATACGACGAGCAGCGCAAACCTCTGAGTAGTTAACCATCCATAAGTGTGACAAATGACCGCGCGGAGTGGCGATTAGGAAAACGTAGAAAGACGGAAAACGTTGTATCTATCGGCAAAAATCGCAATCTTTCCCAGCAATTATGAACACTGGTCCGCTGAAATCAAAGGTAAATGGGGTGATCAAAGAATCGAACAGCACTCCCAGGAGCGTCGGACAGAGCACTTTAGGGGACATTTTAGTAAGCCCATTATCACAAGGGACCCTCCATTTTTGCCTGCAGGTAAACCAATACAGGCAAATGCCATCCCCCATCCTAAATGAGGAGCGTCAAAGCTATAGGTTTTCGTACGAGATATAAGGTAACTGGACCGGATGGATTCTCGCCATCCTTCTTCAAAGACGATGATGAGATGTTAACATCGAAGTTGATAAATCTCGGACCAATCTGAGCAAAAGAACAGACCACCCGTGTGAACTGACGATCGCATGGACTTACGAGAAAAACGATAGATCCTCAAGCGAAAACCAGGGAAGAATCAGTTCGTTAAGCATTGCGTCCAAACTGCTCGCGGGCACTGCTTCATCGAGTATCAAGTGCCAGCAAAAGGCGTACGCGAGAGAATTAAGCTGGCTTCCGATATCTGAATTGTATTGACTAACTATTGACTTAGAAAACAAAGTAAGTCGCAATTATTCTTCGTTCGTCTAAACGATAGTGTAGGTATATTTAGGATGAGTTTTGCGTGCTTGAAGTGTAAATCGCTGTTAAAGGATTGGATTGGCTCGAAACCGAACGTTGTTCTTCCAGAAGAGCAACCGGGTGAGGTGGATAGATTTCGTTACTTGGATAACTATATCTCACCTGGTGGTCGTATACCAGAAGTGTCTTGTCGCATACAGAAGGCTCAACTGGCATTCACTAATTTAAACCAGCCGTGACGCGGGCGTGACATCCGACTATCGACCAAAGACTGTCTTTGTAGTGTTGATAGAATATGGTGGAAGAGTTCTGTGGGTAACTTAGAAGTTAGGTGCAAGATACTGAGTTCTGGGGTTCAATTTTTTTGGAACGATCACTGAATCAGAATAGGCTGTGCTTGAGACATGTCCTACTCATACCCACAGAGCAACTGCTTCGCTCTATGCTGTTCTCCAGGGAAGGTAATGGTTGGATAATGCTTAGAGATAGCCAGACGATGACATAAAAAAGCGCGAAAGCTTTACCCAGTGGACTGACCCGTGTAGGTGCGTTTCGACTACCGAGTTGGGGTCCCTGAGGTTCCCCAAAGCGATGGCTGCAGATATGGTGATATGGTTCAGTGTCTCAGTCAGTTGCATTCTTGCATTCGAAACCTTTCTTCCACATAGTTTTCAATCTATTAATTCACAATCGATATTTTATTAATTCTGGTACATTTTTTATATTTTGCTTGCATGGTTGTGTGAGATAGTAATCAAAATCGTAACGTGTTGGTGCTGGGGTAATGGTTTAATACTGATTTGAAATGACGAGACAAAAGCTGGATTCAGAAATGGTTGGAAAATTAGTAGCCAGTTTAATATTTTCCTATTTTGCCAGGGACTTTATCTTATTAAATCTGCATAGGATTCCTGTGAGTAAACTTAACCCGCATACACCGGCAATTAAACATCCAGGAAACGTTTTGTGATCATAATTTTTCACATGGCTAATTAGTCTGGTGCTCATATGAACAGCATTCATTCGATTCACCCCTGTCCAGTGCCCAACCTGCTGAGATTCTGAAGACATTTTAGTCATTCATAAAAAGTGGAAACTTCGATGGCCAACGGATTTTTGGTGGCTTCTGAACTAAAAAGTCCAAATGAACAGAGATCATGCAAAAATTGTTACTCAAAATGAGCGTCACCAATGACAAAGCAGCAAATGATAGTGTTTCAATTAGTCCCGGTCAAGAGACTCGGTGGATTAATATTTGCATCAGCTTGCACGCGCATGCTTTTGTGCGTGACGGAAAGAGATCACCGAACAACAGCGACCGAACGACTGATCAACGACGATAATGAATCAATTTAAGTCAAAACAACGATTGAGAATTGGAATCTATGTTCAGTGAACTGAAGGCGAATGTCTAAAACCAATCAGCCACCGTTGAACATGATACAGTTTGTTGAACTACAAAGGTTGTTGAACAAAAGTCAGAGATGTGCAAGTGCGCAATCGAAATGCCCACCATGTAATTAGTGCTCATGTTGACAAAACAAACTAGCAGCCTCGTTGTTTCATTCGACTAACTTTAATTACACCGGAAAGCCATTCGCAACGTCACCCACTGATTCGACTACGGAAACAGGGCTCGTTACATTGTCCGATCTTTTGGTGTCTCATATGGTTTCTACGCCCTCGAAATTCCAAAGTCAGGATAGTCAGTTCTCTACTTCTGCATGCCCTGTACAGGACCGTATTGGCTATGAGGCATACTCTTCCCCTTGCCTCAAGCGTTGAAAATGCAACTGAAAAGCCAAATCCATAGGAATACGAATTTCACTTGGACTTTCCAGAGCAGAACTCAATACGGCCAGCAAGCGCCATCATTAACCACGCATATTGATTTTACTTACAACCGTGCAACAAGAAGGCAAGCAAATGAATGGGAGTTCGTAAACAGTACGAGTTGCATTATGGGTAGTGATATCAAACAGGTGACGCAGAAGAACGCCACTGACAGCGATAAGCCATCGCATAGCCCAAATTTTATGATCACCAAGTATCGGAGCCTTGCGAACTTAAACGGAAAAAATAGGCCAGGTTCCCAAAGAACATAGGGAGAGGTACCGATTAAATGTTCCATGTCTTCCTTCCATTTCATAAACAACAGCCGTTCGCTTATCAGTTATTCCAATGAACATTCCCGACGGAGTTCAAGCAAGTTATGTGCATGATTTGTCTCAATCATATTGATCTGCAAACGTTGAAGCTTTTAAGTGACTACTGACATGCACGAATATGTTGATGTAAACAACCATTATGGCGATCATGGCTGCTACCTGCCAGAAGCTTCATTTGACAACCAAGTCAACCAGGAGCATGAAACTTTCATGGCGGATCCAGAAACAGCAATGATAATAACAGGCAGATGAGGAAATTGATCGAGTGCATGTGTAGTGGTAATCGTAACGCCTAGTTATTTCTTCACTACATCAATATACCTCATGGACTTAACTCACAGCGGACATCAGGCATGCCTAACTAATGGCCAAATTAGCCCATGCATGCGATAGTTCAGATTGTTCAAAAGCCTCAATGTGGTCGGAATTGAATGTTTTCAGGCTGCGAGATGGCCAGTCGCTCTGAATGTCTATCAACATGCTCCTAAATGACCATAGATTTCAGACAGTCTCATCTGAAGAAGTCCTATGGCCTGATTTCTGGAAGTGTTCCCACCAATGTGCGGGGACGAAGGCGAATGCCCTGTAATTTACACTCAATTGGTTGATCTTGAATACAGCCAGTCTAGCGGACATGGTTAAATATTGATTCCAAACCAACCATAGAAGGCAAACGAAGCATCTGTGGCAGAAGGGTGAAGTTGACACCGAGGATGTCCGGGCGTGCGGGCTGAGCAATCAGTCACGAGACCCCACTGGATCACCACTGAAGTGGTGACAGTAGAGCACTGATGCCGAAATCGGTGGTAAAGCGTGTGAGCACGGGAACAACTCCTGTCACAATCTACCGAACATATTCCGCAACAAAAAGAGTGTCCCATCAAGTTATTGTTTTGTGCTCCCCGAGAAGTGAATATTCAGTGTGATGAGAAACGGAAGAAAGCGAAATTCGTGCAGGCGCTCTGGTATTTATAAACATGTATAAACAAATGAGAAACATTCAATCGATAGGAATCTAGAAAACCGAAATCAAAAATTGTTTAGGGGGAGAAAATTGAGTCACAAAGTCGCGAACATGACAAAGTCAGGAAAGAAAGAAGACAAATAGTGTGGGAGTTCAACGTTTGACTGACTAATCAATGTGGGTCTTACATTACAAATTACTAGGATCTGCAACAAAAACGGACACTACCGAAGTTTCCACGGCCCTGGGCTCGTTATACGCCCAACCTAGAGGACTTTTTGATACGAGCAGTGTTTTTTCAATATTTTTATGAGAGATCGCGATAATCAAAGTGATACGCTAGAGAGGATTACAATTAAAACAACCGTTATTTGTTGTTATGTAACACTAGGTAAGTTATCTGTCCGTTAACTTTAATCGGACAGTAGGATTGATCTGGTGAACTTACAATGCTCTCCATCTCACTTTCTCGGACTCCAATGAGATGAAGTCTATTTAAACATACGGGAATCACGCATAGCTATTTTAACAACAACAGCACATAATAGTCGAAACCAAAAATTAGGCTGAACCCGGGCGTCGTCTGATGACTCAAGCCGGGGGACGGTGCAGACCAGGACAGTGTGCCTGTACACAAGATGTTAGAAATCCAGTGAATCATAATACGAACAGATAGCGCCAAAGATCCTAGTTCTTAGCGTATTTATCACTATGCCATGTACTGCGATTTAGTTAGCCACGCATTCATTCAAACCCACGCTGAGCTAGGCCGGACACTTATTAGAGGTCCCAATCGGTTATTGACTTTGCGATGAGAGAAAGCATCTAGTAGTTTAGTCACCTAGGCTGCAATCCTAACCTGTTTCGACGAGACATTTTTAGAATCTCGAATATGATGCGTGGAATCTGCAAGGAGTGTCCAGATGTTGCGACAAAGCTCATTAATGGACTAATTGAAGAGTTATCCGTTTCGGTAAAATCTAGCTGGCTCACCGAATGGCTTGATCGCCCCCAAACTGACCAAAACGGATGAGAAGCAAACAAAAATTTCATTGTTTTTTTCTTAAAAATGTTGAACTTTTCACGCATCCGGAAACTTACTGTATAAATCACGCAATGTTTTGTTGATGGGAATAAGGCAATATCATCTAGAAACGATAAGGCAGTCCTGATTAACTGGCAGAAAACACGCACTCAGGAACATATGATCACAAGTACCAGTTCCTTGATAACTTCTCCGAATGGGTTAACCGACGACCTATAAGCCCCAAAAGGTGATCATCCTAAATTCATATATACTGAACAGGTGAAGTGTGTAGCAAATGAGAGAAACACAACTATCCTCTCCAGGTTATCATCACTATCGTTATTGATTTAAATGGGTTTTTACCCCAAAAGGATGAGCGACTGGTGAATACACATTAGTGGAACAAAACAAACAGAATTAGTCATCAATTGAACAGTAGGTCAGGTCTCCGAGGAACGACACCATCTGAATGCTCCGCACTGCGGACATCACTTACCCCCGTGAACCACCATAATCAAGACCAATTTTTCTGACTGACCAGTGATATGTGCGGCGGTCGACAATCCGTCACCTGGAGTGATCATATTCAGATCTGGAAATGATCACCCGCAAAAAAGGGAATCGAAAAAACAGACGATAGAATAGTGCGTAGTGTTAGTACCCTTCAGTAAATCAATAAAGATGCGGTAAATAAATCCTGATTCGTGAGAGTGAACAAATTTCAAAAATTTTCACATTCCGAATCCCAATAGGGTGAGGACCGTACTTGTCAAAACAGCGCGTAATATGACTGGATCGTATTAGCAGCATACGTGTTCCGCACAGAAACGTAGGGAAGTTATTTTCTCAGCCGAATAATTCTTTGTATGCTTTCTAATCACCGCCGAGATACGAAGGACGGAATTTTACTTAGCCAACGGAAACCGGCTATCCGAACAGAATCATATTGCAGAACCAATGTCTCGCTTATTTTTCCCCCTTCTCTCACTAAGCCAGGCCACACAGGTAAACCGGGGAAACACCACATAACCACGTGAAAATCTATCCGTTCTCTCCGTTTTTAAGCATTTATTAAGAACAACCTTTTGGCCGGAGGCAAGAGGTGAAACTGACAATCTTTGTTGATCACAGGCGGTAATGTTTGCAATTTTAGTTGAGACATCAGGAACTCGCGTCTGAAAAACTGCGAGGCTGGTGCTGGAAATAGTCAATATTAGCCAAGCCTAAAGATAAAAGTCTGGTCTGGTTCCCGTTCACGTGCAATCGGTGTAAGTGCAACGTTAACTCCGAAACCGTCTTTCATCCTCAATCCCATCAAACTATGGTGGACCCTGAGAGAACCCACCGTTTGCAGGACATCCGTTAACGAGTAGTTGTGGGGATTAAAAGTCTCGGAGATCGGGCTCAGTGATCAGATAACGTGGATCAAGATCAGATTATCCAACGGTCATAGTGAAACTAATGCAGCATTAGTGTTAGATGAAAGTTGATGCCGGAGCGGAATGAAATAATTTACGACCAGAAAGAACAATAGGAGAACAGATCGAGTATTAACAGCAGGTGTAAGTGTAGGTTTAAGTTCACTTTAAGAACAGACGCGCCACCCCAAGTGGCATGTGATTACTTCACGAGTTCGCCTAGACCTAATCTAAGAAGTGGAACAAGCCAATCACATAAATGTCAAGATCATTGCGATACCTTGGAAGCATTAAAGGTTCCCTGATGAATGAAAATTTGGAATCATATCTATGTTGCAACAGTTGACAATTATTGCTCGAAGTGCAGTAATAAAATTGTGTACATAGGAGACGAATACGGACCAAATGAGCCAATCAATCGCCCTCTCGATCAGGCTTCGAAAAAGGACTGTCACATGCAGTTGGAATCAATGGACTTAATAGGACCCTAGATGCTAAGACAACACGAACGTTTTCAGTACAGAAAAGTAGCGCGACCGAAAACGTATATCATAAGCCCGCGCTTCAGGCAGCTACGATAACCGACACGAGGACTACTACAAACTGTTATAGTCGGTGACCAATCGAGTGTTTTTAGTGTTACAAATTTTATTTCTGTTATTAGCTTTCTACTTTTTTTAAAGCTGATGTTATTCTGAATATTGCCCGGTCGAAAATTTCTATATGGATGCAAAAAGATCCACAAAACCTCGTCCTGTGATTGTTTGTTTCCCCTATCGACCAAGGCCAGCCCACAAAACTATATCAACGATAGAGCTCGTTTGAATCACCGATAAACGCGTGGCTGTGATCTGTGTTGGTCTTCTCTCTCTCGTTAGTGGGTTGGGGTAGCCACTTGAATTCCGCGCTTTGTTTTTGTGTGATTGCACATTCAAAATGAAAATCTGGTCCGTTCCATTCCATTATGAGACTACCAAACTTAAAGGCCCAAGCCTATATTATTGTCCCCAACCTAGGTGAGTGTTAGTGTCCTGCTAAGTCGCAGACATGTGCTACTGTAATTGTGTGACATCTTGTGCTTCAGTGCTGTGTGCTGATCAGCTCAAATGAGAAACACAACACAAACATTACCGACCGCGTTGTTTGCATATTTCAAACATTTCAAACAACATTACACGACCCGTCACATTTTTGGGACAATTCGAAATAACTTTATTTCCGATATACTATAATCGACTTTTCGCTGTGATCGAAATACCCATGTTAGATGCCGTCGTTATCACGCTGCATTGTAATTTATCCAATAGTGATCTTTTTGCATTAACCAAATTAAACAGAATGATAAAATAACCTAATCATAATATGTCAAAGTGTGCCGGCGCTGACCCACATTGCTTAATTTAGGATAATCTCGTTAGAAAGTCAGTAAATGGTTGTCACCAATACTGGAAAGCATCATCAGTTTAAGTATTTATTCCCATGGAAAACTTCCAATCATACTGAGTTATCCTGAACCCCTAGTCCTAAAACTTGAGCATAGCTTAGCGTCGTTTTCACAAAGACCTTGCCTATTGTACTGGTGATGCCCATTACTACACTCACTTAACGAGAAGTATATTGCTTACAGGCGTTGCACGTTTCGTCAAATTCCCGCACGCAAACAAACGCGGAACTCGTTGTTGCATACGAAGTTGTTACTTTCCCAACGTCTCGCATTTCCGCATATGACCAACTGGACCTGAAGAACGCAGAGGTAACAAAGGGAATGACAGTGAGTCGAATGCTTACCGTCTCGATTCCAGCCTAAATATTGTCGCTCGCAATCAGCGACATAAGCAATGTGCTCCTGAGCGCGCAATCCTCGTCATCCATTTGTGAGCCACTCCATGGAAAGTCTGAGTCACCACGAGAGATAGAGACCACACAGTCTTTCAAGGTCACAATCTGGATGTGCACTGCTGGTGATTCCTAACAAGGATGAAACAGCTGTGCAGTGCTTCCATGGTTTCTTAATGATGAATCGAGCGATGGTACCACGTGGTAAGTTACTTCATGGCAATCTGATCCGTCGATTTGCCGTGACCAACTGCGCTTGACTGACGCATTTCAGCATCGCCCTTTGCGTGTGCGAAAGACAAACGACTGTCTACAGATGAATAATGGTTATAATTTCACAAGTGTGTATCAATCACAGCTCAGCAAACGATCCGCTCTGACAAGATGCAATGCATCAGAAGTTGAAAACAGACTTGGAGCTATTAGACAGCCATACAAATCTGCCTGAAATGCCAATCTTAGGCCGAGTTGGATATCGTCCACACTACCCTTCCCGTCGAGTAGACTTGATTCGACGTATCCAAACAGACTAGCTCAGGCGAAAACAGGCGAGATAACAACGTTGTTTTATGTTACGAAGCCAAACTGAGCTCGTTTACTGGTTCCCAGCAGTTTTCTGATAATGAACAGTGGTTGACAGTTCATAGTTGAACAGTAGCGAGTTGTGCGTGCGCACCGACAGCACAACCAGAATGAGATGGGGTTGCCACCTGACATCGAACAGTGACTGGACGACAAGACCGCGTAGAGGTAAGTTGTATGAGTGTGCCAACCAATAAACTAGGGCGGCCCGGTTTTCACAACGAAGCAACTCAAAGCAAGACACAATAAGATCTGATGAACAAGAAGCCGTCAGATAGTAACAAGCAAAAGCGACGAAATACGTCGCCTTCGTACAGATGTGAACATGCAGTAGATATTTCCAAAAATACTGCAGTCCATCACAGATAAAATGAGATTTTTTGAGAATAGATGCTATAACGGATACCGGAAGATAAGGAACCACTGGTTTTGCGTTATACGACAACAACGTTGATAGTAACAGTATCAAGAATTTGCGGAAAGTAAAATATTGCCGCATTAAATTATCTCAAATTGTATCAACCAATAACCGGTGCATAACTGCAATGTGATATAAAACCATTCGACTCGAATTGATTTGATACGAGCAAATAAATGACTACAGGTGTTCCGGGGAGAATGCATTAACAACACACGTTGCTAAAACCCTAAATCTTGAACCATATAATCCCTACTTACAGGTAGAAGAAAGTGATACCTGGAACAATGGTACACAGCTTACCTACGACACATAAACGAATGATGAATGTCAAGCGTGAAGGGCTTGGACTGTTATCATGAATGAAAGCTAAAAGTAACTATAGAGCCCAAAGAGGTATGGGGGCTTCCAAGCTCCGTCAAACAGTATGAGTTGGCAGAAAAAATCAACGACATCGTTGACCAAAGCTAAGTGATACTTTTTAGTATCCCCAGTCACCCCTTACTGCACTTTCTTTCCTGAAGTAAAAAGTAGATTCTTTCGGTACATTGAGAAGTTATGTAGCAAGCTCCAATGAGAAACGTGGTACATCTAGCTAATGAACGTCATATAAGCCTTAATCGTAATGACAAATATCTATTTACTCATCCTAAACCAAATGCATAGCATGTAGGATAAGACAAATGTACACCAGTAGGGTTATATTTGCAAGATCACTTTTGTTGAGTCCTCACAGCGAATGAGGGCGAGATAGCGAAGAACCGACGACGAAGCAACACGAAGCCCCTCAGTCAGTATCGAATTAGAGAATTAGTTGCTAATACGCCAAGATCGATATATACATGTATATTTATATACAGCAGAGTAAAGAATAGTGTTCTTTTTCGTAGCTCAGGCTCACCAGGATGGTATTGGCTTGTTCGATGAGATGGGCAATTTGATTCCAAACGTCTCATCACCAGCTGCGGTGACATCATCAGGCCTATGATATTGTGGCAAGCGTCTGGTTACTGTCGTCCGCCTAAATGGATTACCTAGTCTTTTAGTCGGTGTTGATTGGCTGCTCTCAGTGAAATGGCAAGGTAGAGATGCTGCCCAGTTGCTCTGTTCACTTTTGTCTACTGTTGACACGTTGGGGGCTGAATCAGCGTCCGTTTCGACTGACTTGTGCTGATTGGCCCTTCGATCGGACCAGTAGGTATACGTGTTTATCGATCCTCCCGAGAAATGCCAAGTTTCGAGAAATTTCCTCGAATGGTTTGTCCCACCCTGGGCGACAATCCTCATGTTTTCGAAGTTGAACTTGTGACGTTCCCGGTCTTCGCGAAGTGAAATTAGGGAGAGTGGACGGTGGCTTTTTGTTGCTAATTGGTGCTCATGGATCCGTGCGTGTCTCGAGCTTCCTTCCGGTTTGTCCCATGCATTGGTTTTCGCAGTCTTTGCAGTCGGATTGATAGACGACGTTGGTTCTTTGGTCGTTGATAGAATCTTTCCTAAGGTTCTTGTTGTTTTGTGCGCTACTTCAATTCCATGGGGTTTGAGTAACCATATTGTCATTTCAAAGATATGTTTAATGTATGTCATCAACGGAGTTCTCACGAAAACCAATTAGTAACAAAAAGGAACGATCCACTTTCCCTAATTTCAGTTCACGAAGACCGAGCAGGTCAAAAGTTCAACTTCCAAAACGAGAGGATCGTTGCGTGACTTCCTCAAATTGTCGCATTTGTTTAGTTTTTGCGATCGATTTGTTTTATTACGCCAACGTGACCCCGACCTATAGACTTTGTCTGAACCGCGCACTGTGCGGCATGCCTTAAACTGGAACCATTCGACTCTGTTCAGCTGCCATCCTACCTTCATTGGGCTACTGTTATGGGGTGCATTTTTATCTCACATCAATGTACCCAACTGTAGTGCTACATTTCCCCCGGCTTCTCTGGTTCTCGCTCGGCTATTTTAAATGGCTTGAAACGAGAGTTACACGTAGGCCATGATACACTGTTTCCCATAGCACCCTGTCAGAAATCGCAGATGTACTCCTTGAAAACCTTGAAATTCTAAGAGCTTAAAGTTTCCACTAACTCTCTGCAGCCCCTTCCGTGATGTGGTCTCACACCATCGGCATCGAAATGATATCTTTATTATTATTATTATTATTATTATTATTATTATTATTATTTATGTCCTCCAACAGAAAGTTTACATCTCCATCAACTTATTCTCCTTCGGTTTCCTTGAAAAGCGGTCGTCCAGCAAAGGAAACAGCCTACAAATCCGGCTGATAAAATACTAAGAAAGCTCTTCCTATCTTCATCAAAAGTGAGGTGCAATGCCTGTTTATCCTTACTTCTGCCGTTCTTGTCTCGTGCCACAGGATTTTATTTCGGCTAAACAGGATTTAAATATCAGAAACATAAAACAAGCTCAATGGAATAAATGTGAAAACATGGGCGCACGTGTGCAAATAGTGCTGAAACGTTGAGCTTCCGGAATCAGAGCCTTCTGAGAAACTGATCATCGTACTGGTTATAAATGTACTAGTGCATTATGAAAATCCACGCGCATCACCCCTGTGCCCAAGAAAGCATCGAATATATATATATATATATATATATATATATATATATATATATAACCGCTTGTGATGCATTCAAAAATTTCGCTTGTTAATATTCTTACAGTTCTAGTTATTCCCAGCTGTAAAAAGCACCAGCGAACCCCATAGATTCAGTTACAAGTTTCCCATATTATACCAGTTTGTATATCGTAATAAGACCAGTTAAATATGAATGACCTTAGTTTTCAAAGTAAACTTGTCCGAACACGAAAAATGGGATCTCATCGGAGCAGAAAAATATCAAACGTTTTTGGAAGGATCTTAGGATTCACCATAAATTCCATTCATAAATGATAACAAACCCGCCAGTCTCACAGAAATACTTATTTTATCAAGCATTCTACCCGTGATTACGCTTGTATTTAAATGCTGAAGATAATTATTCGCTAACTGAAGTATTTTGCACTAATTGGGGCCTAACGACCATGGTAAATTTTCGTTTAGGATGGATCCTGTTTATCTGGAGGACGACCTAGCTTCAAGATCACTTAAGTATGTTGCGTTAGTCGCTTACGTTGTTAGCACGACAGCGAGGTAGTGAGGAAGAAACAGTAAAATTTTCTGGTACCCCAATGTAGAGAATAATGAACTGAATAAAAAACCTCGGTCAATTTAAAATTCTGTGCCTAAGCATTTTAACCCAAACAAGGTCATAGCTTCCATCATATTAAACAAATAAACTGACTTAAGCATATCTTTCATAGAGGAAATTAATTGCATCTGAAAGTGACCACGGAGTTGTTTGTTTATGTTGAAGTTTTATGATAAATATTCTTTTCTCTAATTGTAATGCCGATTATTACCGATATTTCATGCACCACAGTCCGGGTGGAGTTGAATAACATTTGAATACTCCAAGTGTTAGCGGATTTGGAGTGCGAATTATTCGCAAAATAGAACAGGGGACATTAATATCCTGTCCACTTTGTTCTTCCTACCATATGGTAGTTAAAATGGTATATCGGCTAAATTTCTAGCTTATTTGGCCGTTACATAACTCCGAAATGTACACGGTAAAAACGACAAAAACACATCTGCAGGATAAATATGACGAAGAGGCTCGCATTCAATGACTGTCAACGATGCCATCACGCCGCATACCATATTATTATCATCAACTGGGTGTAGATAATGGGTGGTGCGATGGAGTCAGTCGGATGCAACGACAGAACTAGGACATCCCAACCTATCGCACTAACCACTGTCCCGATCCTGGCCAGTTACAGTTCTCTGTTACAATGCAGTGTTTCGATGTAGTTAGGGATAGCTGAAAACAAATAGGTTCTCCAAGTGTCACTCTGAACCAATCGAACAACCACAACAAATAGCCACAAAACATCCGGTGCATTGGGCCGTAAATCAGACCTGCTCATTTTGGGGAAACAACAAAAACCAGACGGCTGTTATTTAGTATTTTAACCCGAAGCAGGCATTGGTAAATGCAAATCGGTTGCCGGATTACGGAAAGAATTAGGGCATTGAGTGTAGAGTGGCAGCACTTCATAATTCTACGGCACAACGCTATCCACGATGGTACTGCGTACACGTGACCTAACCACAGGAAATCGAATCTCATAGAAGCCGCAGTTTCACGAAGGTCTACTTTAGTTTGCAGGATCTGCGATGAGATTCCTCACTCGGCATTATTCTTAAAATAGCAAGTAGGTACGAAACGAGTTTCGTTTCTTTTCAGTTTACCGTCCATTTGCGTAAAACCAAAAAAAACAATTTCGGACGCGCCTGTCATCCGAAATCAAACGAGATTATTCTCCATATCGTTTAGCATACTCGTAAACACCTAACGAGGAACATAAGTCGATGAAACTTCGGGCAGTTGCCATGTTTCACCGTACGAAATTATCAGAAAACAGCAAAAGTAGAGGGACTGAACATCGAAGAAAGTACATACCTTCATCACCTGCTACCACGTGTAGTCCCTCTGTGACCGAAGTGGATGCTGAGGCATAAAGCGTTTGTCCGGTGAAATTACTGCGACAGGATACGAAAGATTGAGTGTCATCATCTGTATAAAACCAGACCCCCACACAATAGGGTTGAAAGGCAGAAAATGAGATCTGAACGCAAGGTGAATTAAATAGACGTGGTAGAATACTGTTAAATATTTGTCCCGATAACCATAGAAACGGCTTTGCTGAGCAAGTAGTGAGCACTTATTAGGAAACTTGAGTGTATAATGACGGACTTAATCAGGAGAGGGGGTGGACTAGAAAATAAATTGTTGTACTTGCATTTTGTTTCCCTAAGAGAACCAATCTCTCGTTCCGATCCAAAAATGTTACCATGCTAATTAGGACCACTCGATTATCTTCATAGTATCGCATCAAGGTTAGTGTTGTGGCCAGCGCACACGCACCGCGGCGTGTATAAGAGTTTCTGTGGGATTAATTGTATGCTGGACATGGGTTTAGGCTGCTTAATAACGGAAATAAATAATAATAATTAATTAATAACTTTTGGCTTTTAATTATTTCCGTACTGTTGGTGTCTCGAGAACACTGAGGTATTCCGTCTGCATGCAACTTATGAAATGGGAATTTTCTACTTAAAACCGAACAGCTTTTGTTGACCGGGAACAGAATTTCCCAACGTTTCGCTTACTTCGGATAATATCTCTCCGGACAACTTGACAATCAAAAAATGACATTCTAAATATCTTCGATAAAATAATTTTTCAACTACATCCACAATTATTTACTCACGATGGGGGCAAGCTAACCAAGTGCTTTCGACCATAACGTGGCTGCGTTCTATAGTGGGAAGTCAGCAAACGGTGGACTCCAATAAAGTCCGCCTCAGCAAAGTATCTGCCACTAACCATCCCAAGGTTATTGGTAATCAGTGCCGCTGGAATCAGCGATACGCAAACATACACATTGTATTTATCACTCAGTCTATTGTCAAAGGCTGTTTGTCCAGCTTTTCGGTGATAAGCCAACTCATGTAAAATTTAAGTCTCCCGTCCATCTTAGGTACCTAGTTGTATCTGACCTGAGATGTTTACGGTCTGTAGCGGTATTGTGCGCGGCTGCTCCAACGGGTGTCATGTCACCTTGCGTAAAGTCAGCTATATCGTTGGCATTTCCGATCCACCAAATCGACATCCCAAGCGGCCGAATGGGTTGCCGTTTCGGTTTCTTCTAACACAAATAATGTGAGGTGGCAAATGAGAGGGTATAAACTTAAAGAAACTTATTCTATCGGTTTGTGAATCAAATGCAATTGTTAAGGGAAAATGGCTTTTCTATATCCAGGTAATAGGAGAAACACTGAGAACAAAAACGATCACCAGATATTGACCAATTGACCTGATCGCTAACCAAACTCGTGTTAGTCTGGTTACGGTGACATTGGAAACAGGTATCATGTGACAAAACCGAGAAACCTTTATTTTGTTATCAATCCAAAGTTATTTCTGGAGTCCATGTAACTAACTGCCCTACATGTTCAGGTCAAAATAATCTAATGAAGTCCACGATCCGAGAACATAGCGTACAGACAAAACGTCTTCGACTCGGCTTTACGCAGATGAATAAACTGGAGCGATTTTGACTTCAAATGCCAAAATCAAAGTAGTCTTTGCGGCTATTTATTTCTTGTGTGTCACAATTCCGTGTACTGTAGACAGTCGACTTATGCGGTTCAACGACCCGGTCATTGGAAATGTATCAACAATTGAACGGGATCGGTGACTATACGAATACCATACAAATTATTCGATAACGCATCCACAGTGATAAATCATCGAACGCTATACGCGCAAAAGAACATCCGGTATCTTACAACCACAACAACTAATTACAATAACGGAGGTGACGAAGCGACCAACAAGAAAACTAACATACGTTACTAACGCAAAATCACGAACAGCCTCAAGTGTGCATCACAAAATTATGATCACAAACAGACCGGGATGCGCAATAGAAGATCAAGGCTGTCACTTACCATCTGATACTCCGTAAGGCTCGTAGTCCAAAATATCTGCATCGTGCTCCAACCTTTTAAATGTTTGCCACAAATTTTGTGCTGTTCAAAATCCATAGTCAAAATCACCAATGAGTGGACAGAAGAATGTACAGACAAACGATATCAACGGTTAGCATCGTCCACCGTAAAATGGGTACCGAGGCACAGTTGAATGGATGAAAAACCGATGGTTACCATTTGAGTGTGTCATGAGATTGACCGTTCGCGTACAGTATAAAGCAGCAATAAGCCATAGATTCAATGCAGTCACCGCGGGCCATATAGAGGATAATGGGAGAATAAATGGGTTGAACCATAGGTGTTAAAGGTGTGAAAACAAAAAGGACAACATTTTGGTGAATAAACAATAAGTGTGAGTGAGCACCTTCAAACATGTTCGGGGACAACAGGTGGTGCGACTGAATGCAACAATCAGCAGTCTACCATAATTCGAAATTTCGTCTCTCTTTTATATGGTTCGCTTTGTTCAGTATTTTTATTATACATTTTTTTCTTCCGGGTAGACGATGTTACGAGGCACCAAACAAGACCAGAGCATATCATTGCAAGCTCGTTGTTTGAAAAACATTAAGCGAGCAAAAAGCGCGCATTCCGAGGCGCGTAGACCTCACGAAAACAAACTGTAGAAAATGGGAAGACCTAGTCGAGAGTTACCAAAAACCTTGTTATTTATTCTAACGTTAGACTGTCACCTCTATTGGCCTAGGAAATAAACCGTTTCGAACGTCCTGTCGACAAGATCAGACAAGCAGCAAAATTAAAACGTCGCCCATTTGATGTCAGAAATTGATGGGCGAGTGAATAGGATATTTGAAAAAACGCACAGAAAGATTTATTCCGCTGGGATGGGCGCACGCGGTGGTGAGTGTTAATGATGGGTATGTGCCCACGTGAATTGTTCCGGACAAATACTGGGTCTGCCGATTGGTGCAACAGAAGCATGGACTAAACTAGGTGAACAATTGTTACACCATCCGATGCGCCTCGTTGTACTGGATTTCAGTAATGGCTTATCAACCCAACAAACAACAACAGCAAAAACTCGAACATTGAGTTCGATCATCTCAGATATTCTATTAAAAATATACAGCAATAGATGAATTTGTATTCACTGTTCTTCCACCGCAACAGTTCGCCAATCGGGGAATGTGGCTGAGACCGTTCGGTTATCCGTTAAGTTTTGTCCAATGATAACTAAGACAGAGCATCTGTAACGTGTTCGAAACGGATAACAAAGGACCAGGCATAAGTAAATCATTAGCGAAAACAAATTTGCATACGAAGGAAACAGTATGCACGCATAATTGTTAGAAGTCAAACGATCTGATATGTACCGAGGAAGATGAGTAAGAAAGTCGGCTAATAGACTTTCTCAGTTTTTTTCCGTGCGTCATCGAAAATGGCCTATGGGAGGATCAACGGGTGAGGTAAATGACGGAGGAAAGGGGAGGAACAACAGGGGCGGAAAATGGATGAAAAGAAACAAAACATAACACACACCTTCTACCGGATCCAAATCGTGGCACAATGTCTGTGAAGCCGATCGGATTCGAGATCCCGGGATTCGCTAAGCCCACGAACGATTTTGTAACGAAGAGATGGAAGAAGAGGGATAAAAGAACAACCGTGAACATTGTAATCAATGGAATGACAATGATTATCGTTATTAGTAGCGTGCATCAAAATATTAACATCAACCCGACTTGATTCGATTAGGAAACAATAAGGCAAAAGCGATTGGCATCCGTTGCCATGCGACCGTTTACGAAGACCGTGGTTGAACTAACTGACCTGTACCAGGTCTCCAATTAAGCAAGAGAGAAAAATTGAAAAAGCTTGTCTGTGTGACGATCCAGTGGCGCTGATATTCCTGTATTTTTCACTAAAATGATCCAAACACGATCACTCATTCAGTCACCTCAGGTCATCTCATTTTTTCGATCACTGTCGAGGACCCAGATGTTTATTAATATCACACCGCAGAAGCGATCAAGTTACTAATCGGCAAGTTGATAAAACATCAAACAGGGTTCGGCATGGAAAGACGGGAAAATATTGAACACTGCGAAAGGAAGAGAATTATGCCATCACAGATTTCGAAGTACGGCAGATTGAAAGAGACATCCGGGTGTGATTTCATCCCGATAATTGTTTCGAACAGTCCCCGTCTATTTCCATTGCCATCTTTCTCCTCCTTTATGTGCTGCATCATCATATGCTGAGAAATTTGTAAAATTTACCATAACATTTGACACAAGGAAAACCGAAATGTCAAACATCATCATCCACGAGCCAACGTCCTCGGTCACAAAAAAATTACCCGATCTGAACCGATTTCGATCAGCTAACATAAGGTATCAGATAACATGCAGTCCTCAACTTCATCGATGACGCCAGTCGCAGTGACGGCGGAGTGTAGTTCACTGTTATTCAGCTTGTCGTTTCACCTGCACCGTTGAAAGCCCACAGGTATTCATTTATTTAAGCCAGTATTGTCCTCTTGTCAAAGGCAACGAAATGCTACGTACAGTCAGATTTACCAGTAATCTTGCGCCGACTTTTGCCTGCTAGTTCGCACAACAATCCACACGAGAACGAAATAAACAAGAGGCGGCAAAAAAAACAATACTTTAGAGAGAAGATTGAACAAATTAAAGTTACTGAACGAGAGTACACCAATAACTAGAAACATAACTACATGAAATCACGTTGGAGGCCATTCAAGCAGGATCAACCAACAGACCTCAACAAGGACGTCGCATTTCATCTTATAAGCTGAGTCCGCTGTAAGTTTTCATAACTGTGAGGATGCGTGCAACCACTTCGCCGACTAATTATTCAAGACTGTTCATTTTCACTAGGTCAATAAATTTGCGATAACTGAAATAACTGTTAAATAATCCCATCGTTTAGGGACAACCAGGGCAGACAGTGTATTCTCTGATTCAATACACGCGAACCATGTTCACTTCATAATGAAAACTCAGATATGTGGCGAATTTTCTTCGACAATCACAGGCACAAAGTTGCGATGGTTGACATGCGTTTTCGACCTCCAATGCTTAACTTACTGACACTGGATCGAATGGATCGACCGGAAGCTGAAATGTTTCCTTTATCCGGAAGGTGTTGAGTGAACTAGATAACCCTTGGTTATAGTATGTCGGTTGAAATATCGTCACATAAATAAAAAAACTTTATTGACATATATCGGTCTAAGACACCTTTGGCGATACCAAAATGTTGAACTATTCATTAAAAATTGAGTGTGGCATACAGCAATAATATCGAGTGAGCTACACAGCTCAGAAGCGTGGCCGCTGTGAATGAAAGGTGTACCAGCTATTTATCCTTGAACATCGGTTGCTTCACAGTATCGTCACAATATGGTCAGGGGATTTCGTCGTTGATGGTGAAATCAGACATGAAGTACTGAGCCCCATGGCTCAATAGTTAGATGAACCACGGAATTGGGACCCGTTAGGGTGGTCGGGTCCTGTTTCGCGCAGATTCACAAACGATCTTAGTGTGCGGCGTTCTGGGACGCACTTCGTGCAAAATGGTGTGTTTTGTTCTTGCCGGCGTTAAAACTGCACTTGCAAGAGTTCACACCTTCCTTCCGGTCTCCCATCATCGTAGCAGCCATTTTTAGGTCGGATAATGACCTTAGCAAACTAATATGAGGGATCAGTTGTGTATGTAGTCCGCCTTATCTCTTTCCTTCGGATGCTGCCAGAATCCTGGGATTCATTTCGTATCTTTTAGCATTCGGAATATTAGTTTGGTATAGGCGATCTTGACAACAGTCCCACCAAGCCTTTGCACAGAGACCTGAAAAGTTGCCTTTGGAAAACAAAACGAAATCTCCGTTGAAATAAACCAAACGTGGTTTGATAAAATAAAACATGAAATCAAACGGAAAGGTTTTCAGACTTATAATCTGTTTCATTGTCTGTCTTAAGTGACAGCAGTGTTTGTAAAAAATTGGTGACAGAAAACACCAACCGCAAGTGGCAATCGTGGAAGATATGCATGTAGTTCACATCAGCGTCATCTGAAATCATGTTAAGCGCATTTTCAGAATTGTCTATCCTAAAATGCCAATGCCAGTGAGTTCAGTTTCAGTTTAGTTTGAACAACCTTCCACCAAGTTGCTCTGACTGTGGTTGCTAACTCATAGCATCGTCTGATCAACCAAGAAAAGAACAGGGAACAAGGAAAGATCGACGGCAAAATAGTAAATTGAAGAACTGCAAAGAAGAAGGAAGACTACGAATGCAAGAATGCCACTGACTGCAGCACTGAGTCATATCACAATAGTGAATGGCAGCCGAGCCCCCTGTATGCAACAAGACACTTCCTCCGATACATGACCACGAGATGAGATACAACTATCCAAATAACTAAATCTGTCCACCTCACCCAGTTTCTCCCCTTCAAAAACAACGTTCGGCTTTGAGCCAATCCAATCCTGCAACAGCGTTTCACACTTCGAAGTTGCAAAACGCATAACAAACATACTTATATAATCGTTCAGACAATCTAGAAAAACCTGCAACTTGCTTGGACCTTTACTCTGCATATTCCAAGTCAGACGGATTCCCACTATTCCCACATGATAATAGGGTTACCTCCATAACCACCATCTTGATGACAAAGTTAAAAAGGAAAAGAGAAAGAGGACAACCTGACGAATGCCATTTCTCGTGGTGAATTCGGGTGAAACATCGCCATACGCGTGAACCTGGCTTTGGCTATTCGCAGACAAAGATTGGATGAGTGAAATGAACTTCTCTGGCATTTAATGAGAGAGCGCCAAAGAACTGTACGATTGATGAAATCCAACACCGTTTTCAATGACAGTAAAATGGATCACAGCAAGTTGCCAGTGTTCCATGAAGTGGCAAATTATCAATTCAAATGCACGATCGACTTAGAGGGTTGATATCAGTTTCCGGAATATTAGATAGTGGCTACCGATAACGTACTGGATATGATTTTGTTTTACTGCATCAATATCGTTTTCTTAGTGGCCCATAGACCTTTGTTTGGAACATTTTAACGGGGTTATCAGACAATTACAGTGGATCTCATAAACTACTGTTTGTTCGTCACTTATGGAGAGTTCCTTGTTGTATGCTGTAACAGTACAATGATTGCGTCTCTTTAAGAACCGACTTTTGACAGCTACTGAATCCGAATTCGTACGATGTGAAGCGATCAGACATGCAATTTTCATAGAAAACATCGACCGAAAAAATAGAATGAGAACAGGCCACGAAAACCGCCTGATCAAGTAAAATAGATTGTTGAGCAGCATGCAAATTAACAAAAATTTATACAAAATGTCGTGGTCATTAAAGAGAAGTACAAATATACTTTGCAAATACCCACGAAAAGTGTGTAAAAAACAAGAGCAAGGCGACAGAAAAAACCGTTAGTACAACAAAACCTATCATACAAGGTTACGTCGAATATATTTATATGGTTTTGATGTTCGCACTGATTAGATTTTGGCAGCTACGAAAAACCAAAACAGCAATCTAATGCGGTCAATCGAAAAGCTTGATGCAATAATCCCGCCCTCCCGTTTTGAGAGGGGAGCTTTTCAGGAAAACTTGGAAATCGGAGAAACGATAGCATGGTGTCTGTTCCAAGGACATTATCATTCTTCGGGAAATACGCTTCAAGTGAGAGCTCTGTACGAGCTTCACAACCTCCAGTTTTAATTTGATTAAGATCAACGAATAACTGTCACGAAGTCTCAACCGGGGTTCGAATCCGTAATCAACAGCCACGGATAATAACTGGCGATCATTGCTAACAAGAATGAAACCAATATGCAAGGCAACATGATTTTTGTTGTTGACTTGAGCACTTATGTTGTCTGGCGGACCACTTCAAGACTTCACAATCCTCTGATCGCTACTTTTAGCTGCTCATTCATTTTTTGAAAGTACACTTGGCTTATGCATTACTGGAAAGCAACAGGAGCATGAGAAGGAATAATTCACCAATATACGCATTGAAAATCAATGTTGTCTGACATCTCTGTTCTTTCATCTCCCCCTGACCACTTTCAGTGACGGATAAGAAAGTCCTGTGGATATCGCTGGACAGAGGAGGAGAGACATGCTGGCTATCACCAAGTCAAAACACAAACGCAGCCAGATATATGGTACCAAATTATCGTTTTGGTCGGCATAGTTGAATCCATTCTATAAGCCGCAAATAGAACAGACAACCAACAGACAACCAACAAAGGACAGAATAATGGGAGGAATTTTCATGCAACAGAATGGCGAAGATCAATGTCTTGATAAGAGGTCACCGAGAACAGGAAAAATCACATAAGCATACATGAATGTGGGCTGAACCTCTCATGCTCGACAGTGCAACTGCCGACACATCTGCATTTGAAGTGCTGAGGGACACCAGTGCATTAGTGATATAAGTCGGTTTATGTGGCCAAACATTTCTGTCTTTGTATACATGCACACGCGTGAGTCTGTGTGGCTGCATACCCGAAACGCGGAATGCAGTAAAGAATGTGAATCAAACTGCATCGATTTCACTCCAAACATTACCCGTCAGAAAGCATCTAACATTACCGCACTGTAGTTCATCTCTGATTGTGAAAATTGACGACCTAACAAATAATGTGGCCTACAATGGCGTACTTATCCGTGACAATCACGGTATGTCCAAAATACCATCTGAACGAAGGTGACATTCAGCCAATCGGCCTGGGTGACAAGAAACAAGAGTTAACGATGGAAAGCAGACGACAGCAAGCTGACTAGAATATTCGAGGGCAGCCAGGATGCAGAGGACGACGATACTGAACCCTGTAGCCGTGTAACAAGCAGAAACTTTTCAGATGTGCAATAAGCCGCGGATCTGCTTCTTTCCTATTTTTCTGTGGGGGTTAATTATTGCAAATTTTGTGCGAGCTATCTGAGTACCGAACGCCAATTGTGTCCGTCTGAAAAAACCATTGTAAAATTTCCAAGATGGCACGGGGACTCCGGGTATAGTCCCTGTGGTCGGTCACTCTGGTATGTATCCGTGGTTCACAGCCTGGTCTGCGTTCGCTTTGTCTACATCTGCTCTGTGATCGCACAAACGCGTAAAACGATAGTCGAGTTAACACTCTGGCAATGAGATCAGTTACGCCGCACAGCCCAGAGACATGCCCGCTGGGGACTGTCGTTGTCTGAACACACTTGTAGACGGTAGAAAGTAAATCGATGTCGCTCGGCTCGTTACCGTGCATGGCCCCATGTGGTTCCACATCACCACAAATTTCAGGTTCAAGATTGTCGGTCCCCCTCCCCGTTGTAGAGTGCCTTAGCGGCTGCGGGGCATGCCTTTTCCAGTGCACTCATGCGCAGTGCATGTAATAAAAAAGCTGTCGTCGTAGTACCGCTCACATATGGCGGGGGGAATTGTCTTGCTAACTTAGATGCGAAACGTACGGTACTGGCTCACAAGATTCAGCTGTTCAAACAAAAGAATTTCCGTAGGCTAACTTGAGTTGAACGTGTCCCGCATGCACCCAGATAGGCATCTTCGATATACGCTGTTGTGCGGAGCAGATGCGGTCGGAAGATGGATCGAAGTGGCCAATAACATGGCAAAAACTTATGCATACCTAACCCGCGAAATGTCCCGAATAGGTCATGTCAGGGTACCAGCTTTGGTTCATGATATCCCCAAAGCAATGGCTGGAGATCTCACGTGGTTTGGCTGAATCCCATAGTCAGTGGCATTCAAGCAATCGAAGTGTTTCTGCTTCTGTGTAGCTTTACCATCTTAAGAATATCCTTTTTTACTATTATTCAGTGAATCTAAAACAAAGCATATTAGAGCAGTGTCAATGGTTGTAGAAAGTGAAAATAAGAATTGCTACCTAATAATTGAGACGAAATACCTAACTGTAGATGGAAAATCAATTAAGGATCGCTAGTAGTGTAAACAGACGAATGCGCATCCCCATCTAAGACAATATAAGGTGCTCATGTCAGGGTGACATATCTATATATATATTTATATATATATATATATTTATATATATATATATATTTATATATATATATATATTTATATATATATATATATTTATTTATATATATATATATAGTATACCAATAATCAGTTTTCGTGGTGTGAAATATGCCTTTAGAAAAAAAATTGCGCAAACTTGCACAGTAGGTGGGGGAGATCGAATGACCCAGTTCCACAGGATAGTTGGGTGAAACCAAACTAGTTTTGTACTGCCACAAGGATCGTCTTCAGGTAGAAAATGCTCGAAACTCTCTTCGCAGTGCATTATTAAGAAATTACTAAATTATCCAGCAAGGGCTTGTAAATGAGAAGAACACTGCGAAAATGAGATAGAATGAGACAGCTGATGGCATTTCTCGAACAGAGAATAAAATAGAAAGGTAAGTGAAATTCCTGTCGTTGCAGGAAGGTTGAGACAAACGGTCAAGCAACAATGAAAAATGACGCGAGGTCTATTAAAAATAAGGGCTAGTACGCCAAAGTTACAGACCATAATTCTGCAACGGCGAGCAAATCAAATCTCGCAGTTGTTTAACTATAGGATTAGAAAAACAAGCTGAGCCTTGGGGATGGGGATATAAGCTTGGATAGGAACTTTAAATCTGAAAGCATGATCTAATCAACAAATTAAAAACGGAAGATGCAATCGCCTTCCGAAAGAGATAACAGTATCGTGCTCCGCTAAAGTAAATCGAAAATAACGAGTCCGGCGCTGCATTTCGGAAAAAGAAAGTGATTGAAAAAATACCTGGCCCAACAACGCATCAATCCGCTTGGTGGTGCTTGGACATACGGGCACAGACCACCAACGTCATTCGTTGGTACTTTGATAACCCAACCTAGCCTTGTGAAGCCAAATAGTCAAAATTACCAGCAACAGTGTAAAAGGAATCGCGAGGTGACTCGGCTGCACCAAAATTCCACAAAACACTGGCAGAATGATTGAAATAAAAATTTTCGAAATTGTCGTGTTATAGGGACTCACATCGTCTGAATTGACGGCAGAAGGATCCGGAAACGTCCCTGATGCAGACTGCGGCACCGAAGGGATAGATAGTGTGGGTGAGGGGAGGATTGTGCTATCTACATTTTCCACAAACGGGTTGGGGTTCACAGCATTCAGTTCGTTTGAGGTCTCCCCTTCCGCCATTTTGCTAGCCAGTGCTCGGGCAGTCTCCTCTTCTAACCGCCTGATTTCCTCAATAGTCAAACCGTACCACTCGTCTTGCCACGTCCAAACTTGTCGGTGGGCCCGAACCATAGTCTTTCGCAAAGCTACAAACAGAAATTGGGTCACAATTCGGGAACAACAGGTAAAAGGTACATATGAGCTGTGTAGCTCACTCGATATTATTGCTGTATGCCACACTCAATTTTTAATGAATAGTTCAACATTTTGGTATCGCCAAAGGTGTCTTAGACCGATATATGTCAATAAAGTTTTTTTATTTATGTGACGATATTTCAACCGACATACTATAACCAAGGGTTATCTAGTTCACTCAACACCTTCCGGATAAAGGAAACATTTCAGCTTCCGGTCGATCCATTCGATCCAGTGTCAGTAAGTTAAGCATTGGAGGTCGAAAACGCATGTCAACCATCGCAACTTTGTGCCTGTGATTGTCGAAGAAAATTCGCCACATATCTGAGTTTTCATTATGAAGTGAACATGGTTCGCGTGTATTGAATCAGAGAATACACTGTCTGCCCTGGTTGTCCCTAAACGATGGGGTTATTTAACAGTTATTTTAATTACGAAGATCTACAGAAATAGTTAAAGACAACAAATTTGGTAGACATTACCAGTGGAAAATTTAGGTGAAAGATTACGGCAAAACGTAAATCCACCTTGACCGTTGAGCATGTAGGTTGAGAAAGATGAGTAAATATCTCTGGCACACCGTTTAGTGATAGGCGGCGCTAGAGACCTGGAAGACCAATCGAGTTAATTGCCGCTCCAAAGTAAAGAACAATAGAGTTTGCGAACCAATGGGAAAGGCGTCTCTATTATAAAATCCTCCGCATAGATCGCGTGGAAAACCAGCTTTCCTGCATGAAACTTTGCGCGACATGCTGAGCGACAATGCACAGGTAATTCAACGCGCGTTAGACCGTTTGGTGATTGAGGTCTCTAGGTGCGATATTTGGGTTTGCATCGTCAAAATGCAAGACACTTCCTCCAGACTAAAAGCAGCCTGTCCCTGCAACCACGCTTTGCAGTGATCGGTTAGAGATAGTCAATAACTTTAAGCACATTGGGAGCCTGATCACACCTGGCGGAGGTATTCAGGAGTAGGTCACAACACGATTCACGAAACCAGGGCAGCTTTCGTGAACCTGCGGCACTTGTGACCCTGCCATGACATCCGGTCTTCCTTTAAGGGAAGATTACACAGTGCCACAGTTCGTAATGTTCTCCATCACAATTGCCAGTCTCGGTCTCCTCGTTTTGACGACCCTCGGCGACTTTCTGTGTTCGACCACCGATGTACCCGAAACATCGCTCGTGTCTGGTGGGAAAATCCGATGAGCTATGACGAAGTGCATCGTCGTGTGTTGGGTGCACACAGTCGTCCTCTGACTGAGATAATTGCTGTACGTTGCTTTCGGTGGCTTGGACAAGCATTGCGTATGCCTACCTATCGTCTACCCTTTCGTGCTGGGCGAAGCTTGAAGAAGTGACGTGGCGGTCAGGCTATGACTTGGCGTAGAGGTATGAAGAAATTAGCTTCAGTTTTGGCCTCGGTCGATGCTTCCCGCCCTCCTGGATGGGGTCCAAGAGATGAGAATTGTTTTTGGTTGGAGACGCTGAGAGATATGGCTGAGGACCGAAATCAGTGGCGCAAACACTGTATGGCCTGTTTACAGGACTCATCCCCTTGAAAATAATCCGAAAACAGCCAAAAACTCACGAAATGTGTACGGTGAAAACACAGAAAACAGTTGTTTGGTATGGTATACCATTTTGTCCCAGTTTGTTCTCTTTCTGAAGTTCCGTTTGCATGTTTTTGCGTTGGCACCATACTTATTTTCAAACAGGTGTATTTTATATATATTCAAACCCGCTATCAATTTCCACCAGTCCGTCAAGATCTTTTTGTTTTACCGGATAGAACCTAGGCGTTTAGTTAACTTGGCAACCTAGCGTATAAACCTTAAGCAAGAATCACAACATCCGCTGGACGTACACTTGGAAGCAATCGCGAAAAGTTGCAGTAGAGTACATCATTAAACTCAGGATGACTAGAACCAGTGTAGGCATACACAGATATCACGAATAAGCGAAGAAGTCTTAGTTTTTTGTTGACAAGCGCAAAACTGCCCAAGCGATTCAAAAACAACCAATAGGTGACGGAGATCCAAATTTACAGTGCACCTTCGGCACACACCCAAGGCGAACCTTATGCAAAGATGATCATGAGCACTCGAAACCGAACGACTGGATACATGGAGAATAAAATGAGAAGCTGAAGTTGATCCTAGGCTACGAAGAGCGTTTGTGTATGTGTGTTTTGTATGTCTGTCTCCGGTGCACCATACACCCATTTTATTCTGTACAGTATAGTGCTTAACGTGAAAGGAACATGAAGGCTTAGGTGTTAGGAAACATCTTTCCACTGTTTTGAAGTATTTTCTCTAGTCAGCTAATCCAGGCTCTAATCGACACCGTTTGCTCCCGTTATTTCAAAGAAAAAGCGCAAAATTTCGTGTTATTAAATAAAAACATCACACAGTTATAGGCTATTTTCCTTGAATATTTGAGCCTTCACTTTGTCGGTGGTCCTGGTCAAGTTCTGATTAGTTCATCTCGCTTGATGCTCATCATTTGATTCAATTCTTATCGTTCTGTTATCGAATCTGGACCGCTCATCCTGAGAGGTTAGTGCAACCCACGACAGGCCGTTCTTAGCTTCCACATTTACACTACTATCTTCCAATCACGCCAGTGTTAGCTGGCAACTGGTAGCCAATGGGATAACCCGGTCTCGGTCTGGTCTTGTTCTGTCTACCGGTCCGCTGTCTGACTCGAAGGGATTGCATGTACGCCTGTTTATTGACCCCAATTTGTCCAGCGCGGTCCACTATCGAGTAATCCAACGAGACAGCTGTACCGGATTCAGGCACAGTTGGCCAGGCTAGCTCAATGCGATGCCCTTCCGTCAGTACTGCTATCGGATAAGTCTAGCAAGCAGCAATTATTTGTGGTATCTTGTATGGTTTCTATATCCGAAACGAAGTTAGTAAGATTCTTCATTGAAAAGATGCTAGGAGTGTTCGGGAAACGATTCGCGAATGTTCACATCACAAGGGAGATTTTGTTCTGAATCGTAAATGGAGCCTTCAATTTAAAGGTCTGGCCCAAAAAGAAGCGGAACTGTTAAACCCACAAGGGAGCGTGACTAAAGGATCCATGAGGCAGCCCGTTCAGGTGGGCTTCATAAGACCTCATTGTCGTTCGCATGCTCTATTTTCCTTTGTGTACTAGTTTGTCTTCCGTTGTCCATTCAAGTCATTTTCCCAATGTACCCAACGGAACGAGTCGAACGACATAGGGTAGCACCCTATAGAATGAATACTTAGACTAGGCAGGTGACAACTGACCAATGAAGTGCGATAATTTCAGCCACGGTCGAGAGAAAATTCAGGTGTTGCACGCTTACATCCATCTAGTGGAGACTATTTGACCGCCAAACCGATTTCCCGAGGGTTAAGCAGTTGGTCGTGGAGAAATACATTTTTCTCATCAAGTCACTTAGAAACTCAACTTCATTTGACTGGTAAGGCGTGACAGAATTTCTGTCACAACTCTTCGGATCTCGGAGGCACGCAAGTTGCAGCCTTATCGTGACGAACTAAACCTTGCAAAACCTTACTATTCTCAGTACGAAATAAGGATGGAATCAAAACTGGAGTACCAGAGTCGACCAAGTTATAAGAATGTTTACATGAAATAATTCACCATGTGATATCATCGCTCAACTCACCATAAAGAAACCATGGAAGCACTGTACAGCTGTTTCATCCTTGTTAGGAATCATCAGCAGTGCATATCCACCACGCCCAAACTGGGACGCGAACCCGGGACGAACGCCTTTGCCATTACGCTACCGGGCAGGCTCTGAACGGCTTGTTGAACTTCACCACATGAGCACGTTGCACCTAGCCGTCACTGATTTGCACGGTTACTGTCCGTTAGCTCACAGCGATCGACCCCTACTCATAGATGACTTCTCTGCAGGTAGCATAAGTACGACCAAGGCTTTGGATATGACCTACAGAGCTTGATTACTTGATACATTTTAGTGCAAATCAGTGACGGATAGGTGCAACATCATGCGGTGAAGTTCAACAAACCGTTCAGAGCCTACCCGGTAGCGTAATGGCAAAGGCGTTCGACCCAGAATCGTTCGTCCCGGGTTCGCGTCCCAGTTCGGGCGCGGTGGATATGCACTGCTGATGATTCCTAACAAGGATGAAATAGCTGTAAAGTGCTTCCATGGTTTCTTTATGATGAGTTGAGCGATGATATCACATGGTGAATTATTTCATGAAAACATTCAATCTCCTACTACTAAAATTTATAAGAATGTATTGTGTTGTACCGTATAGACTTTTGCGTAAAAAACGTCGCATTTCAGTCAAAGCCGTGGGGAAAAATTAGGAAATAGTTACACTTGTCACCTTGTAAAAATGAAAAAGAAATAAACTCATCGAGGAATGATACGAACACATTAAGATGAGCTGTTCCGGAAGTCGGCTGAAATTAGATCACGATCTGCCAAGATGCGCGCTAAATATGCGACGGTGGAGTTCCCATAGATATTGATTCTAGAGGGTATGGAGCGAAAAGTGGATCGTATTGAAATATGAAAGCGAAATTTGAAAGATTGTTGTTCCGGGAAAAAGGAGAGATTCAGACTTTGAATTAGTGGAATCGACCGAATGAAATGAGGTCTGACCCGTTGTTTACAAAAGACTATCTAGAAAAATCCATCAGCTCGGTTCGGTTACGACACCCATTACCCTCGTACTCTAGTTCCCGCTCCCTGGTTCTGGATTCTGTCTCATACCAACTCCACTACTAGAGAACGACACGCATAAAAACAATAGCGCACAAGCAAGCGGAAACAAAACTTATGAATACAACACACCACTGCGAATGTAAGTGGGCTGCTGACGGTTCGATTGCCTAATGTCCCTAATGGTTTTTCCATATAGTCTTGCTGATCTCAAAGTGGACTGGCTGCCTTGAACCACCTTGACTAACAGCGTACATCGAAGGAGCCAACCTGAAGATATGCATCCGCATATCTTGTTCGAGAAACTGAAGTCAGTAAACACTATTGGTATAACTCCACCAGTATTTAAGGAATACTTCTAAAACAAATGGGTTAAAACAAGTAACAAACCCCGTAACTTCTACCACAGCCGTTGTGATTTTGAAAAGTATGGGAAGACCGACTTGACATCCCTGGCGCACACGAGAATTTAGGAAATAATCACTGAAGTCTCAAGCGTCTCTAATAGATAAGAGCCAATCAGACATTCTGCATGTATAGAAGTACCTGATTCGATATGCCATCACTTGATGAGACGCAACTGGGACGGGAAATGAAATTTGGCTACATTAGCAAAAGTTTTCTCTGCTAAAATGAAACCTGGCTTGGAATAAAACCACCCACATAGTATCACTCTATAATTGGAATGTCCAAAACACTCCAGTGCAGCTTCTCTGAACGTGCATTTCTCGAGGAACACTTGCACATTATCTAAGTCCTCATTCGGAAGCAAAAAATCAACCGCGTATTCGGAACTCGAGTTCAATACCCAAAAATATGTCAATGTTGTAACAATGATTTTCAAAAGATTTTAAGCGAAATAGCAACAAAGGGTTACCTTGACGAAAAAACTTCCCATAGGGAACTATAGAGAAAGACTATCAAAAATATAAGTAGCGCTGTGGTAGTAAAGATTGACGATTTTCTCTGGTATATCCTGCAACCCGATTCACGCAAGATCCACTGATTCGAACGCCGGTTTCAGTGAAGAAACAGATCATGGGGTTATGCGGCGCGCCCGTAGTTTAAAAAAGAATAGACAATCGACTAAATCTCTGAAAGGATTTTAAACCAGTATTACCTTCGTAAATGCATCTTGGGCGACTGCTGGTTCACTAGTGCGGCATAAGGCCGAAGACAAATTTGCATTCCATTTTAATAGCACTTAAAATTGTCGCTCGATTTGCGTGTATCTATTAATGCATAAAACCGGATTATCCTAAACCGGTGACTCTTTCAATGGTGTTTAATTTTCTGGAATGCATACGACATAAATGGGACATATTTATACATCAAACGTAACCGAAAATGAGGATTCAAACAAAATTAACAGTCAACAAACTACTACTGGAATGTACCATCGACAAAATACCGGACCGAAATTAATTCCAAACAGATCAAAGCATCACGTGATAGGCGATCAAACAGTGGATTTGGCGTTATCGACTGCTCCCCTGGTGTACCAGCATGATTAGAGATGAATGTCTAAAGCCCTTAGATCTCTACTTGTCTTGAACGACCCTTGAGATGTTCCCAAATCACGGTGGACTCCCAACCTCGAGCTATAAAGTCCCACTTGGTGATTCTTTGCGGCAAATGTTCCCGACAAAGTGCAAAAAGGATCCAGATTGTATGAAGTCGCTGTAGCAGCTGGCACTTGGATCAGACAAAGAAAGCTAACAAGGAAACGGTACGCCGACCCCCCAGTTGACAGTGGCACGCAAGTCCGTCTCGAAATACTTTTGGACACGTTCGAAATGCCGAAGACGTTATTGTCAGCAAACACAATGATCCGATCGCCCACATCGTCAATCCAGGCATTTACAGGTAAGGTGCTACGTACCAGTAACTTTTAAAAATAAAAAGGGGGAGGTGTCATGGTCGGTGACCATTCTAGGGTTCTTGGTGCCGCAAATTTTAGTTCTGTTGTAAATTTTTCAAAAGAACCTATCCTTTTCCTAGAATTTCGAAATTGACGTTATTTTAAATATTGCGTGGTTGAAAATTTTCACATGTCCGCGAAAACATTCACTAAAACTCGTTGTGTGATTGGTTGTTTCACATATCGACCAAGGCCACCCAACACTTGTATTGGTGGGTCACCAATAAACGCGTGGCAGTGTCCTGTGTTCGCCTTCTCTCTTGCGCTAACGAGCTGAGTTAGCTGTTCGTTTTTTTTCCTTTTTTCCTTTATGTGGCTGCTCATTCAAGGGAGCGGCAGTTTCGTTCCGTTCGTTGTGAAACTACGTGGTTCGTAGACTCGAGCCCGAACAAATGTGTCTCTAACCTCAATGTGTGTTCGTTTCCTGCTAGACCACAGGCTTCGTGCTCCTGTGCTATCGTGCGACGCTAGTGCTTACGTCTTGTGCTTCAGTGTATGCATAGACCAACCAAACTCGGTAACACAACAAAAATGGAAGAACTAGAACGTTTGGCGAACTCTATAGTGCCTCACATCTTCCTCTTTCACTCATCTGCTTCCTCTTTAGTCATTATATATATATATATATATGCAAACAGACGCATCGTGAACTGATTAACGACGCGCACCGCAGGAAATCCGTACACGAGAGCCATCAAAATCGCTTGGAAGGGGTGGTTTCAAATATTTGACTTCAGCTGGATGAGAAAAATAAAAATGGTTATCGAAATCACATCGAACACAAACCGCTCAAATGATAGAGACAGACTAACCAAGAAATACGCCACGTTCAGTCAAGCGAAACCTCAATAGGCCAAACTAGTCTATGACTTCTCGAAGCACCAACCGCTACAAAGCGAAAAATCCTTCCTACTAAAGGGACTAACATTCAATCACACTACTTCCGAAAATTACAAGTTCATTGCCTTCATTGAATCGGCACCACAGAGGTACGCACTAATGAAAGAGTCGCGCCAAGACATACGAGGGAAAACCTGTCGACAACACGTGCATCCTAAGTGAAAACATCACCTACATGATAACGAAATCTAAGTTGTAAAAGCACTCCAAAAAGACCGATAAAAAGTTATATTCTCGGCAAACAAGAGTAACGCAACAGCAGTGCTTGAAACAAACAGATGACATGGTTATGGGATCGCCCATATCCCCCATTGTATCAAACCTTTCCCTACGCTCGCTTGAATCAAAAGCTTTGATGCCTTTTATTCAACCCCCACGTTTGTACACACCGTATGTCGACGATAAATTTGCGATCACCAAGTCAGCCCAAAAAGGTAGCTTTCTTCAAGCTCTCAATAAGCAATTTAAATCCATTTAATTCACAATGGATTCAGAAGACACCAGTACAGCCATCAGCTTTCTAGATTGTCGGCTGAAAGTCAATGGATCCCCGAAAATTCAATATCGGCACTCACAGAAAATCCACGCATTCGGATCAGTATTTGAACTTCAGTTAAGCTAATCCACAATGCATGATGCGGATACTCATTTCCTCGCTACCCAACAGAGTTAAAAAGCTATGCAGTTATGATACCGGACGTAAAGAACTGAGACGTCCAAACGAAATCCTGCAAGACAATCACTATCCGCTACACCTCATAAGAAAGCAATTGAAAAGTTGCATATCAGCAACCAAGACGAAGAAAGAAAAGAAGAAAACGGTTTCAGTGAGAATTCCGTACAGATAAGGCACTTCGGAAGCAATACTAGAGGTCCTCAGCGACTTTGACAATCACACTTTATTTCGGATGGATAATACTTTAAAGCGCCACTTATCAAGGGCTAAAGATCAAGTCGGTGTGCAAGACCAAAACAACGGCATCTACAAAATAAGTTGCAAGGTATGCCGAACAGAACACATTGTCAAACTAGCAGACAACTGAAAACACGAATAACAACAAAGAAGAAAGGAAAAGTACAGGCCTTCGGGCAAGACAGCCTTGTGAAAACTTGAACGCGACTCACCCATCGCTCTGCATGCCGTAGCAGAGGGACTCAACATGGATGCCGAAAACACTAAAGTACTCCAACGTGGATCCAGAACCTGTACTGAACGTAAATTTGCCGAGGCTCTGGCGATAAGCACCCACTCCGCATGCATCAATCGGAACGACGGGTCAGAGACTTCGGAGACATGGACAGCCCTAACGTCTTTGAGAAATAAATATTCCAAAAGGTCACCACACTAGTTGACTTCACCACCACGGCGGCGTATGTCGTGAAGGGCAACTAATCTCTCACCCGTCACACGGTTCAAAGTAGACACGCGCACAGACACATATTCACATGCACAGGCAACTTAACATCAGTTGGCATGTGAAAGTTCCCTGTTATTTAATTGTAAAACTTGCCTCGAGAAAGACTGCCCAAGATAGTCGAGACGTTGGCAAATTACATCTACCAACAACGCTGTTATTAACAAACAATACGCAATGAAAGCCAATACATGACGCGTCGATTTTTCGACACACTCCTTACGTCGCTTGGTCCTGATATTTCCATACGTTCGTTGTGTTAGAAAAAGCAAATGGACCAACTCCATCAACACCTAAATACGATGGTCCCTAGCATAATATTCAGCAAGGAGAAGGAGAAAGACTCGGCCTTACCGTTTCTCGACATACCAATTGAGGCAACCAAATGGGAGCATGGAGACAAAGTCTACAAATAACCGACGACGACGAAATGCATACTCCTTTTCAAAAGCAACCATCCAACTTGCCACTCAAAAAGATGTGTGCGCACCGTTCAATCTGGCTGACACACATTACAGTAAACAGCACCTAAGGAAACAAGAGCAATCTAGGTTGTTCAAGTTATTTGCAGCCAACGAATACCTAAAAACTTTCATCGACGCTTGTATTCGCAGAAAACAGAGGACCAATACCAAGAGGACTAAATCGATCGTGGCACTTCCACACATTGGCGGAGTATCCAGAGCGGTCGAATGCATCCGACATGCACTGGATATTACAATCACGCACAAACTGACCGGTACCCCGAGATGCGGTCCATTCAATGGAAAAGGTCGCGTAGACCAGCACGACCAATCAGGGGCTAGTTTATGCCATCCCATGTGTAATAAACAATATGTCGACGAGATAGGCAAACAATTAAGCACACGCTTGCACGAACATAGCTTGGCCCTACGACCCGTTAGCTCAGATTTGCAGATATGGAACCACGGCGCACAAACAGACCATGAGGTTAACAACAACAACAACAACAACAACAACAACAACAACAACAACAACGACGACGACGACGACGACGACGACGACAAGAACAACAACAACATCAAAAAACAAAAACAACAGCAACAACAACAACAACAACAACAACAACAACAACAACAACAACAACAACAACAACAACGACGACGACGACGACGACGACGACAAGAACAACAACAACACAGGTAGTGATAGGCTGTCGAACGGGGAAATGATAGACGGCGGCGGGATCAGAACCAGCGGCATTCACGGCCAAACGCCATCGTGTTGACCGTTTGACTTCTGTCGATCAAATAGGTTATTTCCCACATTACTTAGAAACTGTCAAAATTATTCGGAATTATTTCAATACTATTTGGAAATGTCACTCACTTGGTTTATTGCATAAGCCTGGGACGTGACCAATCCCGCATGGGCGAATTTGTGCGCGCGTACTCTAAGGTGCACTGACTTACTATGTATGTATTGCTATGCAATCGGTGAGGTGCTATGAATTCCGAAAATTTTTGACAAAGGTCGAAACAGCTTGCCATAATTCAGAAATAACGCAGGGACTGGTATAATACCCCTTCTCTTTGTTTTTAAAAAGAGGATGAACAGAAATACAACAGATGGAAAGAATGATATTAACCGAAGATAGTATGCACCGGTCACAAAGAGATTCGCACCTGAATCATGAATAAACTGTTCTACCCGTTTTTGCATTCCCCAATAACGAAATTCCACACGACAAAGCTTATACGCGCACATAATACGTTTGGGCAACGGAATCAAGGGTCCATCGGCCTTCCGATTGTCCGCAGTGCGAGTTGGTGCACGAGTCCACCGCTCGTGTGTAACAGTCTGGGCTTGGATAAATTCATCACGCCATGTGGAGGTGAGCGGACCACGACCGGTTGCGTTGGATACGTAGAGAGTTGTGTCCTCTTCAGTTTTGTACTCACCTCGGGCGACAGGATCATTCACGATGTCAATAAAGTCTGCACCAAAAAAAGGATGCAAAAAAGCAAAGAGAATAGAAGAGTTTAAGCAAAGCAATTAGGTAGGTGAGGCAGATGTTCCAGGGTTTAAAGTCAATCAAACTACTAAACTGCGTACAAATGTTCTCCACCCAGCCGAACCCCGAGCGGTCAGAGCTGTTGTAGAAGGAAATGATGACAGCGTGATCTTTTTACACTTAAGGTAGAGTTCTGTATCGGTGACTTCACGTTACCAATCATTATGAATGCTTAAAAATAGCCAACGGTGACGTCGCTCGAGCACCTACAACATGAAAGCTCAGTTACTGGAGCAGGACGGTAAGTAAATAAGTACCTTAAAGCATCATTTCCCACAGGATTCATATGACCAAAATCAACTCCTCGAAAATAGTAGTCCAAATTCGCTCTTGAACCTATAGGATTAAGCAGCCGGCTATAACAGAGAAGAAAAGCGACTGATTTCAATAATCGATTGCCTTCTGTACCTCAAGTCTTTTTATTACTGCATTATTGAAATGACAAGTTACGATACTTTTATGAGGGGGCCATGGCTACTGGAGGGCTCCCAAGTGGAGAAGGTGACCGACGTGGCGGAAGCATTCGAACTCGTGAAATCAACTTTCAAACGGTACCATGGGTCAATAATCCACGTGTGATTTTTCACAACTTCATCATAAGCATCAGGGCCACTAAAATGGTAATTTGGATCTGTCATGCGGTCTTCCACCACTCATCAGAATCTGGCATTCACTGACACCAGATCTAAGTCTATTCATTTATTTTTGGAGCACAATAAGTATTTCTTAATTGACATTCATTTCGAGGCTGTTAAGTGGGGATTCTTTAAATAACACTTTAAAATTAGTGGTGATCATAGATTTCTTGTGAAGGATGAACAATAAAGAATCATACTTTCTATAAAAAGCTAGTAGACAGCCAGAAAAACACATGGAACGTTATTAGGCAAAGTAACCCATTTCCCATAACAATTCTGAAAAACAAATCAAGAAAAATTTCTGCTTGGTGGGCACCGATATGTCTCCAACTAGATGCGACCTCAGATATCAGATTACTTCCCGAACACACATGGAATGTGCTCGGATAGCCCACCAACAATCAAATCAAACAAGACGCACAGAACGTTTCTGGAAGAAGACTACTGCGTACTAGTAAGGTCGACCGTGATAACACTTTTGAGAGTATTCAACCAATTTGTACCTGTTCCTCAAATCAATCGTCCAAATCGATTTTTCTTGGGCTCGACTGGATTGAGGAACTGAATTTCATGGAAGTGCCACTGAAAGACATACAGATGGCATCACAGAGCACTCAGACCTCCGACTACCTGGGTGCCCAATTGGTATCAAACCTCCGAAGGAAGTATATTTCAATTTCCCAAGAAGACCTCGGGTGTTCCGTCATGACAAAAACCTGTCTGCTTCTGCAAAACTTGCCTTGCGAGCAAAACGATTTCTTTCACATGCTACTCTTCCGGTGGTTGACTGAAAATATTAATCCCATCAGCCAGACGATGCGCTACAACCTGGAAATTATTCCGTAAGGGATGCGCTAACTGTTCTGGTCAAGAAACCAAATAGCAAGGTTCAAACATGTGCTGACTTCTTCACTGGTTTCAAAGCAGCTCTGGATATGCACCAGTATCCCTTACCCATACATCTTTTGGTGTAATTTGCCTAACATGGTCTGGTGTAGAACAAAGGAGTCAAAAGCTCCAGGCAACAGAGACAACAAAGATCGGAACCACGGTGCTAGACAACAGTCTTTTCATTTGGGTGAAAAGGTTCTGGCCATGGACTGCTAAAACAATCAAGAAACATGGGCTCTCGAACAAACTAAAACTGCGATGAAGTTATCCGCGACATCATGGTTTTGTCAGGTATCTGAGTGAAACATGGCAACCGGAGCAATAGACTGCAGGAAATGCTGCTGGAAGCTCCGAACTGGTCGATACAGAAAGAAGGAAATTCAGCACCAGCGACCAAACAAATGTCCGCTCACTCAGGCTAACAGACCGGAAAAAGAAAGCAATCATGCCGCTTCAGTCCAATCCTCAATTGCCCTCACTCATATGTCAGGTCTAATCACCGAAAAGGAGGCTATGGGAGTGGAAGGCCTAAAAAGACTTCAACAAGTTTCTGGTTACTATTCAATTACTCAACGAGCAAATGCCTTGTTGACATTAATCCAGCAACAAAGGATACATTCAACACAGCGTAGCAGTCATGATGCAGGCGCCCAATGCTTTATTCAGATGTCACTTTCACATTTACCAATGACTAATGAAATACTGCCTGCTTCTCAAATCAGCCCTCAAGCCAATAGGCCGCCAACACACAGATATGCAATTCGGCCAATCATATTCGCCTGTTACGTTAGGTAATCAATAACAGCAGCATGTCTCCATCCCTTCCGTTTTATGCTATGTATTACGCTGATTTTGGTCAGAGTTGAATAGTTTCCATATTTGCTAGTGGTTATCTTCATCGGGAATTGGACGATCTAGAGGTCACCGATAGAGGACACTCCAAATGTTTGCGCACTGGCACAACATGAACTATGCATCATTTAGAAAGATTTTAAAAGGGATCTACTTGCATGGTACCAGTACACGATTACACTCCAAACCATCAAGCAAAATGCACGCTACAACTTTGTTGTTATTGAAGTAAACGTTTTTCAAAATTTCCCGGTTGAAATCAGCTTTTATACTCAGTTCTTTTTTTTTGTACACCGTCTCCTTGGCGTGTCACGGTTAAATCACCAAAACGTCTCAACCAGATTCGTGTTAAACATAGACGTATAGTGCCACCTATTACAGCCTATTATAAAAGCTTCATTTTACAAATGCTTTTTCTGCCATACGTTCATTAACAAAATTAACCAGTAGTCTAATTACCACGCTTAGTAACACTGATTACAGCACAAGATTACATAACTCGCCTTCTTGCACGACCAATCTACGCTTTGTATCAGCTGAAATTTTACATATTCCAATAATTTTCCACTTTAACGAGATAAGGGCACAAGAAATATTGGTGCAATTAGAGATTGAGAAAAGGAACTCACACTGCTATCTTCTAACGACAAAATGGATAAGACCCCTATGATTCGGATGCGATGGATTTCCGGCCTCCAAAACAGGTGCTTGGCAAAGTCAATTCATCTACTGTCATGAACGTGGGTAAATGCACAAATCCAAGACTAACTAAGTTTTTTATTTAGGTTAGTTTTCATGATTTGACCATTCCCGTTTCGTTTCTTCACTGTCAGGAAGAAGACAAACACTTCGCATAGCCCCTTTGATTGACTCTGACGTTAGGGTTAAATATGACAAAAATCGCAAGGGCTGTAACCCCTAAGACATGAGTTTTGCACCTTCAAAGCGTGAAGTGCTGTTACAAGCTTGGATGATAGTGTTGCCGAACTGGATGGAATTAGAGCGTTTCAATTACCTCGGCAACAGTGACAAGGAACGGTATAAAGTGAGGCTACGGGCTGATGCCAAAAGTACAAATCCGCTTTGTTTCGGTCTGATGAGCCCTACGACAATGAAAACGGATCGCATCTGGGATACAGGATTATCCGATAAGCCCAGTTGCACTCAGGTAAATGACACGCGGGCTAAAGACCCAATCGACTGTAAGCCACGAAGCAGGATGGGGACCAACTATTCGCCCCGATTCTGGAACAAGGAAAAAGCGGTTCGATCTCGCCACAAGCTAAGAGGTGAGCGGCAGAATTACTCGGACTAGACGGGTGTAATAGGCTAATGAGCTCTACTCTGTGTGGACCTGTATGAACCGCTCGACTTTGAAAAATAGACGAAACGGTCGTGGTGATCGGCCACAGACCAGTGGATCACTTTCGCTTGATTAAACGAGGTACGGTTTAACCTGAATCAAGACAACCGACTGAGTGCGCTAGAAATAGTGACCGCGATAATCAAGAGTGTAAAACAGATGACAATCCGGTAGTAGAAGTAAGCACGCGTATACGCAGGACTCCAGAGGCATACGTTGGAATGAAGCACTTATGACGTCGGCCTGGTATTTCACAGAAGTTGAAAGGTCGTATGTACTGTGCCGCAAAGCGATCAGTTCTGTCGTGCGGTTGAGAGATAAGGAGTTTGCATGCTAAAGATGTTCATCACATGGAGGTTTCCGACCGCCAATGTCTACGTGGTATCGCTAGGATTAGATGGGAGTGACCGTGTAAGTAATGTGCACGTTAGGAATCTAGTGAAAAGGCTGGAGCAGCCCTATTAGACTGGATCTCAGTCAACAGTCGCTTGTGTGCCATGAGACTGCAGGGGTCACACGGCGTCCGAGAGGATAGTAGTGTTAAGCGTGGTTTATTTGTTATCTCGGCATACGCTCCAACAGACTGCAGCACAGACATGGAAAAAGACGAGTTCTACGATAACCTCGTCACCCTTGTTCGACAGACCAAATGCTCTGAAATTGTAATGGTAGCAGGTGATTTTATTACAAAAGTTGATAAACTGAGTGCACCGAAATCCTGTTTAGGTGGGCGCTGCGCCTTGACAGTCAATCGGGTCTGTGGCTTGCGACGATGGCCATTGAGATGCAGCAAAAATCGCATTAAAACGTGGTCCAGTAAGACCTACAGTTCTGGAAAAAACCGCGCTAACGGTAGCTAACTGCGATATTGTCGATCTGACTCAGACCACCTGTTGACGCGAACCGTGTGTATGAAATTTGTACTAGAAAGGAATAGGTTATTGCTTGCACAGAATTGGAGAAGTCTTTCCCCTTTACCTGTTCGCCGAGCAGGCAAGGCGCAGCGCCCACCTAAACAGGATTTCGGTGCACTCAGTTTACCAACTTGTGTATTAAAATCACCTGCTACCATTACAATTTCAGAGCATTTGGTCTGTCGAACAAGGGTGACGAGGTTATCGTAGAACTCGTCTTTTTCCATGTCTGTGCTGCAGTCTGTTGGAGCGTATGCCGAGATAACAAATAAACCACGCTTACCACTACTATCCTCTCGGACGCCGTGTGACCCCTGCAGTCTCATGACACACAAGCGACTGTTGACTGAGATCCAGTCCAAAAGGGCTGATTCAGCCTTCGCATTCAAGACTATTCCTACACCGCATTGACCCACAGCGTGAACTGCTTCGTCTCATGAAGTGCAAAGAAAATATCTTGACGAGAAATTTGGCGAAGTTAGTTGAGTTACTCTACCCGAATCTTGAATTCGCGTTTCACTCACGAAGCAGACATCAATCGAAAGTGAATCTATTGTCAGAGCCAAACACATTTGTTGGCCAGCCGGCATTTAAATGAGCACTTGAAAGGAATCGAGATGCAGACGCTGGCGAGGCTTGAGAAAACTAAAACCGCCTACTACACGGCTTGACAAAAACTGTTGCGAGTATCGGGCGTGTTATCAATGGAGATAATATAGCTAGGCAGAAGAGTCAGAGATACGGTTAGACATAGAAGAGACAGATTGAATAAAGGAGAGGGAACTCTGAGCAGTGGCATACTTATCACTACCCACGTCGCTCGATGCAGTGGGCAGCGGGGTCCTGGTTATCCTGCACAACGACCGATGAAGTAGGAAATTATTTGTAGGCCTGTAACTCATGGTGACTGATGGTCGGGTACTGCTAGGGAGTTCAGCCGCTATGCAGAAGAACGATCAGGGTTCTTAACCAAAGCCTTTGGTTCTGAGAAGAACCTGACCTCAAGGCAGCGGGGCATAGCTGAGTTGAAGCCCAGTTACTTGGATCAACTGTTCTTTCACTCGTTTTTCTGATTGAGCTGCTAATTCAGATCAAACCCCAACTTGGAGAACCAGGAGACTACTTCGTCAGGCCTCTACCCATTGACCTTCCAGGCATGATTAGATCGTCGGCTTGAGATAAGCCATCCTGTATATTTCGCTGGGTCGTGGAGGCACGCAAGCCGTCACACCACGTCAAGGTGCAGTCTCGTTATTGCGGAATATAGACCACAGGAGTCTAATTAGGAAGATAACATTTCATCTAATGAGTCTCGTGTTCGATATGTGTCACGAATGAACCGTTCAGAGTTGTAAATATTATTTTTCAAATGAAAATTTTTAATGTAACGGAACACTTCAGTGAGAAATAAACAGACAGGTAATCCGAAAAATCCGTGAGCCGTATGGGTGGCAGGTCGCCTATAAGTTGCTTTAAGGGATGAGAATGGTTCTAATTTGTCCTGTTCAATTCTTTCTTGCACCATTCCGATACCGGCACAATCAAGAGCAACCAAACTGTCGCCTAACTAGATGTAACTTGAGCAGCACATGTAAGATTATCCAAGAGCCTCAACTCGGCAATAAGCAACTTACCTCCGTCATTGATAAAAACCACTGCACTAACGACAAACCCAATACTACACTAACATCCCTGAATGACGAAATCCGGTATGGTCACCATACTGTTTTAAGGTGTACTAAACCTGCGGGAGCAGGCAACCCAAAGAACACGGATCAATTTTCTCGATATAGTGCCCTCACTCGCTCGCGTCTAGGAAGTCTTACAAAACAAATCAATCAGCATATCAAAGGCTCATGAAAAGATGCGAATTATGAGGAACTGTTCCGGGTTTGAAACGATCGATTAGAGCAGGTAACAAAAGTTTACACGCATACCATCATAGGCATAAACAAACCCACCGACAATACGCGCCGCTTTCTCCTCTGCACTCAGTTTGAACACATCATCCTGATTCCCACCATCGTCGAAGTAATGAGTCTCGATGTCCAAAGTTAATTTATCAACAAAAGGGACTCGATATATAGTTCGTGTATATGGATATGCGTTCCACGCCTCCTCCTCCACTCGTAAAGCAGAAGGTGGCAGAATGTTACGAAGCCAAGCTGAAAAACAGCGGTGAATATCGTTGTAACAATACGCTTGCAAAGAACGGCACTGCGAGACTGAAAGGACAGAACTGCAAGTAGACAGGTAAAATGTGAAAGAAATCTGGCCGTCTTAATTATCATGCTGCATTTTTAGATCAATAAATATTTGGATTTTGCACCGGAATTAGGCCTGTGAACGAACGTGTGCAAACTTCACGAACATTTAAACGCACACATGTACAGGAACAAACATGAGTACGCTAGATGCAATACATATGATAACTTGTGTTTCCTTGGTTTTCTAAGAATCTACAATTCTGTTCTCAAATGTCAAATTTGGTCTTAGGGTCCTGGAAGGAGAACATCCTAACCATATTGACCGTCTTCGTAAACGCAGAAAGGTTGCATTCTAAATTGTGCTTACAGTAAAATGGTCTGAAAATTTTGAAACAGGGGCGAAATGCTTTAAGCTCGTATCCAAACTCCTAAAAACTCATTGAACAGGAACGATCAGATGTCTGCTACTAGCATACAATACGGGAGCACATTCAATAACTGTTCATACAACGAAACTGTAGCTTAAGGAGGTGCAACAGATTGCGCGCCTCCGTAACCCAACAAGCAACACACAACTGCTTCCCAAATATAATGTATATATATATATATGTGATCATATTTATATATGATACACCGATTGCGAAACAAGTATGGTGCCAACGCAAAAACATGCAAACGGAACTTCAGAAAGAGAACAAACTGGGACAAAATGGTATACCATACCAAACAACTGTTTTCTGTGTTTTCACCGTACACATTTCGTGAGTTTTTCGCTGTTTTCGGATTATTTTCAAGGGGATGAGTCCTGTAAACAGGCCATACAGTGTTTGCGCCACTGATTTCGGTCCTCAGCCATATCTCTCAGCGTCTCCAACCAAAAACAATTCTCATCTCTTGGACCCCATCCAGGAGGGCGGGAAGCATCGACCGAGGCCAAAACTGAAGCTAATTTCTTCATACCTCTACGCCAAGTCATAGCCTGACCGCCACGTCACTTCTTCAAGCTTCGCCCAGCACGAAAGGGTAGACGATAGGTAGGCATACGCAATGCTTGTCCAAGCCACCGAAAGCAACGTACAGCAATTATCTCAGTCAGAGGACGACTGTGTGCACCCAACACACGACGATGCACTTCGTCATAGCTCATCGGATTTTCCCACCAGACACGAGCGATGTTTCGGGTACATCGGTGGTCGAACACAGAAAGTCGCCGAGGGTCGTCAAAACGAGGAGACCGAGACTGGCAATTGTGATGGAGAACATTACGAACTGTGGCACTGTGTAATCTTCCCTTAAAGGAAGACCGGATGTCATGGCAGGGTCACAAGTGCCGCAGGTTCACGAAAGCTGCTCTGGCTTTCGTAAATTGTGAAATGACAGATGTCGAAAGCCGGCCATAAGCGCTAACCGGACCTGAGGTATGACGGTGCAACTCTCGGAGAACCGACACATACTTCTTAGGTACCCCATTCATCAACAAGCAGGGCCAAGGAGATTTCGCGCAGCTAGTTTCAGCTCAACCGAACTATTAACAAGAAGACACTTGATGTGAGTGAAACAATTTGTAAAGCAGACGGTTTGCCTATCGACAATCGGCAACGACATGCTGTACGCAGGACGGAACACTTTCAAGCGCAACTTAATTGACCTTCAGTCCCATCCTCTCGCATAGCTTATTCCGATACAAGTCTAGTGGTCTGTTTCAATAGGCTTACCCTCACAAGCAGAAATCCGCAAAGACATCAAAGCATAAGGACGTCATAAACAGCCGGATTCCGACTGGCATCTCCTAGCTCTCTTTAAAGATGGAGGAAATTAACTGGCCAGTGGACTTCAAATTTTGCTCTCAAATGTCTGGTACTCCGAGAAAGTTCGTGTTTGTCCGGTGAATCGCTTTTTCTTGTCCCCAACTCTAAAAAGGGCTCGAGAAGCGATTGTGCAATCCAAAGGGGTATTAACCTAATCCCTACAGCGTCAAGGCTGTAGGCGTCTGTCATTCTCCACACTTCGTACAACCCAATTAGAGAACAAACTCGCGAGGGACAGACTATTCCGTGTCGGCCGCGGATCATCGATTGAGATTTTATCCCCCGACAGTCATCAGTTATTGCTTTACAAAGGTCAACGATCATTTCGTCAAAAAACCTACGACCAATATTGTGTTCCTAAACGTCCGTGCAGTCCTCGAATCAGTGGAAGGATTTGCACTGCACCACTGCTCGTTGGAGAATGGAGTCTCTGAAAATTATGTCTATGCCGTCAAAGAATTGTACAGTCATATCTATTGTCGGGTTAGAGCCTATGTCAGTTTACGCCACTCTCCATCACACCCAGTGGTAACCCCGCCATGTATCCCCATTTCTTTTCAACTTATCCATGAAGGACATCACACAGAACGCCCTATCCGGTATGTTGAACGGTGGAGTTCAACTACCCCCAGAATACCGTTTTCCACTGAAAGCAAGCCCATAGTAACACATTCCTGAGCAACAGTGCCACTCGGCAACTGAAGCTGCCCCATACGATATGTGCGCTCCATCTTCAAAGTGTAAAGCACTCCTTCAAAACTAACAGCAACCAGTCCCTGCAATCACCCTTTGTAGTAATCGGCTAGAGATAGTCAACAACTTTGAGTTCTTGGGAGAGGAGAGCGTATCACGATTCACGAAAGCCAGAGCAGCTTTCGTGGACTTGCGAAACTTATGACACTACCATGACATCCGGTCTTCCTTTAAGGGAAGATTACACAGTGCCACAGTTCGTAATGTTCTCCATCACAATTGCCAGTCTCGGTCTCCTCGTTTTGACGACCCTCGGCGACTTTCTGTGTTCGACCACCGATGTACCCGAAACATCGCTCGTGTCTGGTGGGAAAATCCGATGAGCTATGACGAAGTGCATCGTCGTGTGTTGGGTGCAAACAGTCGACTATTCACTGGGTTTTTCGCTCTACACCCCCTTCAATAGCTTGGACAAGCACTGCCTACCTTTTCGTTTTGTTTTTGCAAGTGTTTGTAATTGCTCACCGAAACTGGAAAAAACGAAACGGCGGTCAGGCTATGGATTGGCGCACAGATATGAAAAAGTTAACTTTGGTTTTCACTTCCGATGATCCAGAAGTTCGATATCGACCCTTCCATACAGATTTTGCGCTTTATTAGACTGTATATTTGATCCAGTTCAGTTTACCTGTTTATGGAATTTGCCGACGAGTCCAAAGCTTTCAGAAAGTCTCTTGAATTTCTTGTGCTCGTCCGGTCCACAATATTAACCGTTTCCAGATTGACTGTATGTCCTTTCTGATGCTCGTCAACGAATACACGTGAAGATTTGGATCAGATATGTTGATGACACTTTGGTCACTATTAAGCTCCGCTATGTCGGAAAAGCGCAAACAATGACATTCTAGACAGGATCCAGTTCACCAAGGAGATGAAAAATGACAAGAAACTTCCTTTTCTGGACTTATTGCTAAGAAGAACCGCCAACGGAACCCTGAAGGCGTCACTGTATCGCAAACTTAGACACAATGACCAGATACTAAGATGCCACAGCAACCGCCCCAAAGTTAACAAAATATCCTGTCTTGCATATTGTTTAGCAGAATAAAAGCAAATCAAAGCACAATGTGAGAGAAAACTACCTTTTCGTGATGTTTTAACAAAACGTCTACACATGAAACTTTATAAGAAAAACCTTAAAAAAGAAAAAGAGGCAAATCGAAGAGGAAAATTCAACACGGAAACAGTGCTTCTCCACATCAAAAATGTATCTGAGATGAAGGCAAGATTTCTCGGACCACAGGGCATCACAGTCGCCCACAAACCCACCAAAACTGCAAGAGGACTTACTTCGAATCCTAAAGAAAAACTCGAGACGGACAACAGAATAAGTGTTGACTACAGGGCGAAAAAACATTCAAAAACAACGGTGGCGAAGTAGATATGCAGTCGGCTATCTACACACACAACTAGCTTTATCTGGAAGAAACGGGAAAAAACTGCATAGAATGACAGAGGTCGAAAGTTTGTGAGATGAATGAAAAAGCAAAACAATGCTAGGTGGTTTGTGCATACCTGGGAGATGACTACCCACATGATAAATCTTATACGTGTATTGTCCTTTGCCTCCTGGTCCTTCGGCATATGGTTCGTTTTTGATAATTTCTACCCCACTCTCACGGCCAGTGCTTTCTTCGCGTGATTTTTTCTATAAATATACAAATTCGCATAATTTCAAGTGATTAATCGCATCAAAACAGTGATAAACAATATAAGTATCACACTTAAACCACTAAGACCTGTATTAGCCTAAAACTATATACTTATACTATATCCCACATTATTTCGGAAGTAAGTCAAATGTGCTGGGAATTATATCAAAACTATTCGGAAATATTAGTTAACTGAATTCTTGAGATCTCAACTGCATGGCCCTGAGACGTGACCCATTCCACGTGATCACACTGTGTACTAACTGCAAGATGCACTAGCTATTTATAGTGCCTCACAATCTATGAACTGGCCTACTTTTAAGAAGTCTTGTGAAACAGGAGGATGTTCCCAACCAATTCAGAACATTTTTGACATAATTCTGAAATATCGCGAGAAGCAGCATAGCAAGGAAATAGTAGTTTCTTGGTTTTTTTAAGTTGTATAGAAGCGTACTTTCACGAAAAATACACGTGTAATTCTACAATGTGGATAATAACAACAGACAAAAAGACTTTCCTCACAATCTTCCACACAAGTCGTGGATTTTCTCCCCTTACTGGTTTATCCTAACCAGCTTTTGAAAACAATATACATTGTGGCACCAATATTGGGAAAAATCAAAAGACTAAAAAGATTAATTTTGGTATGTCGAAGTGGTTGGGGATGCAGTAGGTCGTCGAAACGTAACTGCGAATGTCTTAATATGTAAACGGTCTCTGTGATCACTTGGCACAATTTAATGTCATTCTTAAGGTGCTTAATGTATGAAATGAATTCGTATTCGCATTGTTGCTTTTCCGAAAGCCTTAAAACGAAATCTACGGGATAAAAAGAATTTCGACTTACTAAGGATCAAAGTGACCGTGAACAAGTTAATAGAAGGTTCAACTTACTTGTATCATATACAACTGTGCAATTCTGTATTCTTCGACTGTCAATGGTAGGCATATTCTGTATTCTTTGATAAGCATAGTACATAAAGTGACTAATCTGGAAAGAGGAAAGAGTTGTGGTGAATATTTGTACAATTAGTCTCTTAAGAGAATGGCCTATGATGGTAGTGTAAGCACCATGGATGGATAAACCTCGAGTGGTGGTCAGATGGTTTTGAATGTGGCAACTTGGAGGCAGGCACTTTGAATCATGCCTAGGGTAATTACATTGATAGCAGCACGCGCGTTAACTTTCTCATGCTTACCATTCGCGATTTATCATAATCTCATTTGGTTCATTATTTCCGGCCTCAACGTTAGTATTTATCAGTAACCTACTAAGCGGCGGGTGCAATGCAACACACTTAGTATTCCATACTTTTATATCAGGATAGAATTATTAGCAGTGTAACTAACAATTACAATGATAAAATAAATTGCAATATATATAATATAACATTACACAAATTATAACATCAAAGTGCTTACAAAACGATGAGATTAAAATAATCCTAACTGTCCAATAACTGCTGTTTGATGTTACTATCATTTAAAGCGGAAAACCGATAGTAATTCCGACATGCTTGCAAGCTTTATATATATATATATATATATATATATATATATATATATATATATATATATATAAAGAGAGAGAGAGGGAATTTGTGGCGTCAGGAGTGTATGTATAAAGGTATATATGTATATATAGCCCCAGTAGGTAGTATCTGGATGAGTGAACAAAATTTGCCCGGGAGCACACTACCGGTTTCGCGGTTATTGTCGCTCGTGAGGTATGCGTACCCGGTGCTCTCTTGTCCAAACATTCACACACTTGTACACTCCACAGTGGCATGTCTCACCAGAACCGTCCATACATACATGTATATTCTGGGGCATTCTGCCCTCGCTCATAAGGTTGGCTTAGCCCAACTGACAAAGAATTATCAACGAATCACAGTTGTCGTTCTTTTGTGGGACTCTTCGACAAACAGTTTCCATGCACACTCCTGACGCCACAAATTCCATTCTGGTGAGACACGAATTCGGAGTGTACAAGTAGGGGGATGCTTGAACAAGAGAGCACCGGGCACGCATACCTCACAATAATCGCGAAACCGGTCATGTGCTCCCGGGAAAATTTTGTTCACTCATCCAGATACTACCTACTGCGGCTATATATACATATATACATTTATATATACATATATATATATATCAAATCATGCTCCGAACATCAGTGGACATAAGCCTATCGAAGTAGTCCGCTGATCCCCCCAGGTTGGGATTTCATTTGTGCTGGCATAGTATTCGGGAAAAATGAGTGGAAGATTAGGTGATCTAAGTAGGCGGGCTTCTACTCAGCCATTCCCCGTTGTCTTACGAATAGCATCTTGTTAGGACCAAAGGCTTTGGTTGAGAAACCTAACCGCTTTCCTTATTGCCAGTTACCTGTCTACAACCTTTAGGAATTATAGCAAAAAGAAGTCCCATATTTCACTGGTCGTCGCGCAGGATTATTAGACCTGCGCTGTCCACTGAGCCGGGGAGGATGAGCAGTGATAAATACGTGCAGGATTAATATCCCATTGTCTGTTAGGGTTCTCAAAGGAAAAACCATTCTGCGGTGTGAGGGGCCGCAAAGTACCATGCCTGACCTACTGGAATGTAATGTGGTTCTATAGCACGCTAAATTTCAAGATCACGGATGGCGGTCCACCCCCCCCCCTCCATGTAGTGGGTCTTAGGGGTTACTGAACCTGCCTCTTCCACCACTAGTGCTCCTAGTGTGCCATAGAAATATGCCACCAGCACCCAATTTAGAGGGAACCTTGCCAACCTCCGTTCTTCCAACGTAGGGATCAAAGAAGATGACACAAAACAATTGTGGCTCAAAGGGCTTATCTTAAGGTAACATTAGTGGAGGGCCAGGATATGAATTGGCCGCATCACCTAGACTTAAGTGTCCACTCCGCCTAGGTCCCTTCCGTTCTGCACGCCCAACCAGATGGGACAACAAGCAGCCCTAGCTAGGACTCCAGGATCTTTTAAAAAGAAGCATGCTGCGTCACCGAAATGCATACACAAGATCCCACTTCTGTAGTCACTTCGTAGCCCAGATAAAACTTCCCGTAGCTTCATTCCTGTCCCTTCAGCTGGTCCTCTCATGTTCCACTCAACTTTAGACAAACATTTTGACGGTATGGTTCAGCCAATTGGAGTGACTTCACGGCCTCCTAGATTTCCATTATTTTAATGGTTGTGGTTTACTTTGCAAGTTCTTGTGCCTGTTTTTAACTTGAGTGAAAATGTTCTACGCATGAGCCGCACTTCTGCAAACCAAATAAACCGAAATCCCCGAGTGGTTCCGTCGGACGCACGCCTAAAACCCTCAGCATTTCACGGATACATGAGAAATCTGAGACGCTTGGTTCCCGGCTTCCCTCTAATTCTACTTAATCTTGGCTCCCGTTTGCGAATCCCTAAGAGAACCGCCTGCTTTGGCCCGGTTAACTTAGCATCACAGCGCCCGTAAATTGAACCATGGATTATTCCAAACTTGCTCTCGTTTCGCGACCTCTATCCACCACACTCGGATCCTAACATGCGTCTCTCTTCATTAATGCACGTGTCAGTGGCCCGAAAGAGAGCGGCATTTTTGAGTACCAACATCAGCTCTCTGTTTACGAAAACGTCGGATCTGTCCCCACACTTCAATCACCAATCCATGTTCACATGTGTGTCATCTGCATGCAAGAATCGTGGCCGAACCCGGATATCGCTCATTCACTCGTGGCGATAAACAGCTTCACACTCCATCGACAGGACAGGGTTTCGGACAAGAAGTCTGGAGGCGGTATGGCAACATACATAAACTTCTTCTGGTCTGGCAAGTGCGAGTTTATTTATACGTACTCCATAAACGGAATTAACTGTCTCGTGACACA
>LUCM01009707.1:176359-225129 GCA_008360955.1 Fasciolopsis buskii | reverse complement strand
CGTAGCAACATATCAGCATACATAAAACAGATGAACAGGTGTGAGCTAGTAGTAGTGCGTGATGTAAGTGGAGAAGAAAAGCGGTGAAAGCAACAGGCACCCGTAAGTACTCTGAGTTATCATCATCATCATCTTTCGTCGCTAACAGCAAGGCAACGCTCACTGACCGCTGCCTTTCCCCAGACGTTAGACACGTTTATATAAAAGGAGTGAATATCGCCAGCGAACAGGGAGTGGACCTACACAGGCGGGAAAGATAAGATGTTGCTGCAGCCAAAACAATAGAGGCACAGTTCTAATTCGTACCAAAGACGCCACGTGTATTCAATCATTGTGACTCGACAGAAAATGACCAGCACAACTCGCCACTGCTTCACGGTTCACTGCCAATCCTTCAGTGTCTCCAGCCAGCAAGTCGACAAGTCTTTCAGTTACCCCAACACGAAGGCGTAGAGACAACCTACTTTACCTAACTCCGCTGACATTTCTCATCCCATGTTGCCACCGTATCTGGTTGGCCTCCACATGGCTGTCTTCCATTCCTTAGGGGGAACACAAATAGGGCACATATGAGTAGACGAGTGCTTCCAATTACGCAACACGCTGACCCAACCCAGCGTAGTCTACTAACGCTTCATACGCCGAAACAAGCATATTCTCAGAAAGTGGCCCAACTACCAGATTCCTAACCTTCCAATATTACTCACCCAGTCCACTCCATCCATCCTAGCCCATATCCTACGTTAAACATCGGCTTGGTCGAACAACTCCACCGAGACAACATCGCCCACCACGCATACTCACGTCTCGGCAGCCGTACAACAGAACAGGCAGCAGATGCCGTCCACAGTAGATACGAACCTCTTGTCTAACTTCAGTGAAATATCAGGCCGACGCCCAAGTTGCTTCAATCCAGCGCTAAGCTGCAACGAGGCTTGGAAGTACGCGACTTACCTCCAATCCCCGAGGCTACCATCGTTAGACACGCAGCTACAAGGTAGGTGAAGACGTTCAGAATCGTTCAGTCTCCTTACCACTCCAGTATTCAAGGCGTTCGGGCACTACTGTCGCAGTTCTTGGCGAACAGCACTTTGCACTTTGAAAGGTACAAAGAATGCCGAAACGAGCAACCGATTCGACAGTCTATCTAGTGCCCGCTTGTGCATGGTCCGCAGAACTCGAACAGGCCACACGAACATTCATGGTCTGCGGACCTAGATCGCACACATTCTCTTTTCATTTCCCAAGTTCGACTCCACGTCCGCAGACTCCTAAAGTATCTTCCAATCACCCTCGTCATGACGAAGTGAAACAAGAGGAGAGATGGACACCATGTCGGAACGCCACTAGTCGTTCTCGAATGAAACGTGACCAGTTCACCGTGTACCCTAACGCGACCATTAGGTAGCTAGTACAATGCTTCGCAACAGGTCACAACTTTGTTGGATAACCCTTCGGGCGAGAGCCACTGATGGTGCCATTCGATCAACGGAGTCGAAAAAGCACCTTTCAGTCTAGAAGACTTTCGATCGCAGGGGCGGCGGTGCGTGTGGTGCGTTCGAGTATCTGTCGGAGAGTGAAGTAATCTGGTCGATCAACCTCGATCCTGGTCGAAATCCGGCAATGTTCGCGATACGACTCTCGCGGAACGGCGGAGCATACGAAGCACACCTTAGTAAATAACCTATCGGAATTAAACTAATCCACATATTGCCTCAGTCACTCCGTGACCAGCTGAATTGAGTACTGGTATAATCATGTGACTCACCCACGCATAGCGGTGATCTCTCCTCGTCCAATATCATGAAGCAAGGTGTAATTGGTTTCATCAGCACTTCTCCACCAATTTGAAAAAACTGATTGGCCAACGGTCGTCCACCACCTGACGGGCCGGCAGCTTTCCCCTCTTCGAGAAGCGCACTAACTTAGATCCACCTGCCACTATCCTACTCCGTTTATGGATATCAGATGGACACCTCTCGAGATTTCACACTCCGGCGTCGGATACGCATACGATAGCGCGTTTACCCCAGTGTAACACATATCCTTGATGTTCTGCTGCCAACGTCCTATAGTCTTAGCCTGTCGACACATGATTGCTTCTTCATTCTATCTGCACACGGAATTCACTCAACCGAGTTCGTCCGACTCACGCTGTCAGCGTATAAGTTTTAAAACAGTCGTTGATTGTTACCGAAGGGACGCCACTTCCACCTCTTCGGTACTTAACTCACCAGCTTTCGCGGTCATTCTAAGGTTGATGTCAACTGAGGCTGCAACTGGCCGACCTAATCTTTATTCACTTCCTTCAGTTACGGCGTTTTGCTAATTAAGAATTATAGCGACGCTGAAGAGATCCATTCGTTTTGATGTAACACTAGAATCTTGGACGCCAGACCGCGAACAGTTCCGCTGGCCAAAGACATAGGCCTGCTTAATTTGAATCCCAACTGATCGTCTACATTGCTACTGGGTCGCAGTTCTTAGTTCACTCGGACAGTTTCTGTTCGTAGCTGTTCGAACAGCCGAAATCAGACAAAACATTCGACAGCCGATCGAATTTGTGCCTAGCGCGTCGATGGCCATTCAGCTGCAGCAAAGATCGCATTAAAACTAACCGCACTGGTCCGATTCGACTGTTACGTGTCCTTCCAATATGATTACATCTGGACAAACCGCACCACTCAGACGGCTTTTAATAGTCCTAACTGCGCATAATGATTCAATCTTAACTCAAAGAACCTATCGAGCTAGATGCCATGCGCAATTCGACGCGAATCTGTGTCTGAGAATTCGTACTTAGATAGGAACAATATGATATCTGCACAGAGAATTGAAGAAGTCTTTCTCCGTGGTCTGTTTCGCTGTGCAGGCAAGGCCACATCGCCCGCCTAAAACGGACTTCCTAATGCACTAAGTTTTCCAACTTGGCATTAAAGTCACCTGCTACGACTAAAAGTCAGAGCGTTTGCACATTCTTCACCTAACAAGAGTAACGAACGGTTACCGTAAACCTGCGCCTTTACTCAATCGTGCTGCAGTCTTGTGGGAGCGTTACGTATGCCGAGATAAACAAATAAAACTAGATTAACAATACTATCCTTTTCGGTATCGCAAATGCATTCATGGCAGTTCTCCATGGCACACAACGCACTGTTGACTGGGATCCCAATCTAAAAGGGCTGCTTCAGCCTTTCAGCTTCAAGACTATTCACACCACTGGTGACCCACAAGCTTGATGAGGCTTGCGACTCCTGAAGTGCGAATTAGAAAAATATCTTGACGAGACGTTGGCAGCCAGTATAACTGAATTAATCTTACTCGAATGTGACATTCCGTGTTCTGCACATCCGCACGCAGACATCAATCAAAGTGAGTCCACGCGTCAGAAGCAAGAATCAGACCTGTTGGCAGCCTGCGATCAAAGTGCGCACAATCAAGGAATCCAGACTGCCAAGAGGCTGACGCAGGGCATGAGGAAAACTGTGAGCTATAACAGACTGAAAACCACCTACACATTATGCTTGACAAGTACAACCGGTGGGAAGTAGTCGAAAGTTTATTCAATGGAGATATATGTGGCAGCGAAGGGCACAAACAGATTGTGGTTGGGGACAAAGAACAGGGTGAAGATAACAGAGAGGAGCCATTCATATATGACTAGCATTATGGTTTAAGTGTTTACCGTCCATTCGCCGTTCACTTGGGGTTCGGTTAGTAAAATAATCAGACAGCCATGGTAATAAAGGTTTGGGACAACCAATGTTCCAGTTGTGAAGTAGAAGAGAACAGTCGGAGACTTCCTCTAGAATCAAATGGCACACGAACAGTCCTAGAAAGGCATGAACGCACATTATCATCATCAATCCGTCCAAGGTTACAAATGATGAGTGAGGGAGGCGACAGCGTACAAGTGAACTGTCTCAGATTTACAACATCTAAAAAAGGGTCGTCAGGAAGAATACACAGAAGAAACGCCAGCGAGCTTAAGTTAAGACAAGCTCCTTTCAGCTTAAACCAAGATCTGTTAAGCCGGATGAGCCCCAAAAACGTTTTGTCTAATCAGTAGAACGCTGATTTTGGGATGAGACATGATAGAGGACGGGGTCTAGCCAACAGTTCAGGTAACTAGAAGACGAGCTTAAGTTGTGATGTTGGAAATCGGAGAGTAAATGCTTCCGTCAGGTCAGATCCACTATGCCTTCATAAAGGACTGAACGACAGACTGTTAGACCAAAACCCTGTCCGTGTAATTTTGGTGGGCGAAGAAGGATCGACGTAATTTTCTTCTCTAGAAAAACTTGTAATTGTACGTAATCATCATCCTGTCCCACAGATGGTTTGCGGTATAAGGCGTAGGATAGTAAAGCATGATTGATTGCGTCGATGCCTTGCCATAGGATTTCAGCTTTTCATTAGTTGAAATATAACCGCACTGTTTGATATTACGAATTTTTGAATACTCCTGTATCATCCTATGAAGATTTCAGTTTTCGAGATTGGAACTTATGCCAATTTGAGACGAACAGTTTTTTAAGGGCAGCAGATATCAAAGATTGCGCTGGCCGTCTCTGTGAAACATTCGACATTGTCATTGAGCAGGAGTTCAAAGGGAAAGAAGGGGATGAGTGAAGGCTATTTCTGAAGAAGAATAGGGTTGCTGAGTGAAGAGTTACGGGTGCGAACTCGGATTTGATTTGTTTACCTGAAGTAATAGAAGGCTGATCTAGATTATATCTTCATCTTAAAAGGCAGACCAATAACCGCAAACTTTTTTTAAATTGAAAGTTGGAGCACGCAGTTTCATGAAAAATAAATCCGGGTTATTGGTAATAACGCCATCTAAAATAGAGCTACTCCTGGTGGGGGGAAACGCAGATATCAGTCAAATCAACCATGACCAGTGGTATGGTAGATGTATGATTGAAATCGCCCACAAAAATATGCAGAATATCCTCGGGAAGAGAAACAATAAATGCTAGAAAAGAGCCAAAAAAGGTGTGACACTGTTTTGCAAACTGAAAGGGGCAATATATAGGTTAGTTATGATTAAACTGATATGGTTAAAACTGGATGAACTGTCAGAGACAGTCAATTCCATTTGCAAATAACGTATAATAACTTCCGACTTGCCAGCCGAAACCAGTATGAAATTTAGTCTTAGGCCACATCATTAGCATCACCATCGTCAACGATTTACACAGCAAGCAAAGCCTTCATGACGCTGCCTTTCCCCAAATGTTACAGGTTTCTATAAAAAGGTGAATATCCAAAGGGACGGGGGTAGAACCTACACAAGACGGAAAGAATATAAGACGCAACTGGCAGCCAACAAGGAACACGTCTAACAGACAGACGCGCTCGTCATCATGATTCTATAGGAAAAGACAACACGATCGCCACTTCACGGTCATGCCATTGCTTTAGTTGTCTCTAGCAGCTAGATGACGAGTTCATTTCGGAGAACCTCCAAACCAACAAGACGTCGGGATCACTACCTAAGTTGCACTAAGAATTTTCATCAGCGGCGATGCGTAGTAACAGCCTGTGCTCTGGACCTCCACCGGCTCTTATCGCGATTCCATGGCTTATGAGAGGCTGGACTCAATTACTCTCAAGCCGAGCTACCACCTGTATCCAGTCAATATACCCTACTGAAGCGTTACTACGCGTTATAAAAATAAGGAGCACCGGTCGACGCGCGAGGTGTGTCATAGCCTAAGGAGCTCGCTGCCATTGCATCGAGCGGCGTGGGTAAGTGATTAAGTACTCTAACTGCGTCATAGTAGCCTCTCTCTTTATTCACTGTCTCTTTGTCCTACCATTCTTCCTTCTCGCTCCGCTCGTAAACATAACTCGCGTCTACTGGTAAGCACAACAGATACCCGCAACGGTTTTCACTGTCAATAGTATAGTAATGGGTTTTCAGGTCTGCCAAGTTCACATTTTCTCCAAGTCTCATCAGCTATGTTGCCCTCTTTCAACCTGTTTCGAACAACGATGATTTCCAAAGTTTATCCAACAACCTGTCTTCCGTTTACAATTTCTCTGCACGAGCTGGTTCAAATGTCAACACATCTAAATGTTTCAAATGTCTGTTCAATCTCCCCCGGTCAGCCTACCCATCCGAAACGTCTTTCATCAACTCAAAAACATTTACCGGGTTTGGTTTTGTGAGATATCCATGCATTACTATTGATAAAAATCTGAAGTGTACTTCTCAGATTTCTGCATGTGTAAATAATCCCCGACGGTTGTAATTTCAAATCAGGGAGCTTCGGCACTACAGGTTGAAACAAAACACAATCTACCATTTTGTATACCACTGTTTTTCCAACCCTTCTTTACCGTTCAGTTATTTTTCTAGGTTTACTTAGAAAAGACTTTGAAATTCTTCGCCGGGGGCTATCAGTTATAAGGCGTGCCCTTCATACTACTAGCTGAATTGTCCCTAAGCCTATGTGATCAGCACATATCTGCGTGTTAGAAATTTTCTCACTGAATTTCCTCAGATCTCATGCATCTTCTGCACAGCGGTCTTTCAAAATTCCGCTTTCATATTTCAACACGATTGGCTTTTTGTTTCAAACCATCTAGAATCAATATCTTTAGGAACTTCACTGTCCCATATTTAGCAGGTAATTTTGGCAAACCGTGGCGGTGTTTTAGCCGAATTTCTGAATAACCTATCACAATGTGCTATGTTTATTCCTCCTTGAGTTTTTTTTCGCATTTTCACAGGGTGATGAGTGTAAATTCATTTTTTCCTATTTTGTGTTTTACTCTCACGTTTTTCGACTGAAATGCTGCATTATTTTTTGTGCACAAAAGTCCTTACAATACAATACAATGCAAATCAGGTTTGAAAACGAACAAAACGCCGACGGCTCACAAAAATGCCGCTGTGGACGCTAGCCCATAGAGGGTAGACCCAAACCTTGATGGCACCAGTATGCAGCCTCATTAGCAGAAGGGGTAGGGCTCGTCTAGGAATTCCGAAAATACTGGGGTGCTCGGGACTAGCTACCGAAACGTGGCTGTATCCTGAAGAGCATCCCCCTCGCTTGCATCGTCCGAGAGGCGACTTATTTGTTTCCTGCAAGATCAATCGCCGATACAGCATGTGAGAACGAAAAACGTGCTGGAGATCTCCATCGCTCGTTAGTGAGCCAAACATGGGCTGCATTGGATCTTTTCTGGACCCGCCTCTCATTTGATATTCGGGAGACAAAAGTGAAAGCAGCTGGGAAGGTGATCGCCTTGCAGTCTGATAGGAGCAACAGCACCAAAGGACTTTGGCAGGCCCTTTCCGAGGATCGACAAGAGCGGGAACTTCTTCGGAAAGCTTAGTTCATGAACCTGAAGGGCAGCCAGTTTGTTTTTCCCGCGCAACAGTTAACTTTGCGCTAACGTGCTCTGGTTCCGATTGCTAACTCACGACACCTACGCAAAAAAGAACGAGAAATAGTGAAAATCGACGTCAAAATAGTACGCTGTGGAACCATACAGAAGAAGGGAGGTTTCGGATTCAGGAACGCCAGTCTAAAGCACTGTCTCCAACCATCACCTACGGGAGATCTCGTGGATCCCAACTCGGTAGTCTAACTGCCTCTACATGAGCCAGTGCACTGGTTAAAATTTCCACAATTTCTTCCCATGTCAGCGATTGGCCACCTCAAACTATCTCCCAACCATTAGCTGCCTCGAACAGCAGCTCACCACGGGGCGGCCGTTCCGTGAGCATACGTAAAAGTTCACTTAACTGCATTAAATTATTCTGATTCACTGGCCGTTCTAAAGACTGAATCGTAGAACCCAGCACTTTACGTCTAACCTCTGAGTTACCGACACATTTTTCCTACCATATCCTACCAATATTAGGAGCTCAACGGTGTTCAAACCTCGAAAGTCCTCGCACATCCGCTCTCAGTGGCCATGTTTCGGAGTCGTGTACAAATATCTATCTCACTGGTGCTGCGTGTACCCGACCCTTGTTTGAAAACCGGATGTCACCCCGACGCCGCAGATACCGCGAACTGGTGAATGCTAGTCGAGCAAAGCTGGACGCTACTGGGTGCGTCCCTGGGTTGCGGATAAGGGAGCGACCAAGTGGTTAGCCATGAATGAGGTTAGCTCAAACCCACCGGATAAGCGGCCGCGGACAAACAGCGGAAGTGTCAAAGGCATGGTGGGTTTTCACCTGGCAAGCGATCTCCTTAAAAATGTCACAAGAGCCCGGTGGTGGCACTGTGACGTGGCAAATGTGGCCCGCCAACCAAATAAGGCCGTTGCTTCTTGTCGTGTTCCACTGACCTGACCTCGTCAGGTCAGGTCAGTTCTGCTACCTTCCAGGACGAGGTGCATCCTCGGATAAAAAGGCCTACTCTGGACTGGGCGACCGAGTAGTACAACGCACAACCGTGAATGTCTCATCTTTGTGCGAATGTCCCTAGCTGGTCTCTCAGATGTAAAAGCGAACGCAACTGTTTGTTCCCCTACTAAGTCCTTTTATTCCTCCTCCCACTGTTTCATTAAACTCTTCGGAAAATGCTTTAGGACGTACTAATGGTAGTTTCACTGAAATGAATCCTGTTCTCTCGCATTTTTCCGCAGATAGTATCCAAATCTCACGGTACTCGCTTCCGCCGGTTAATGCACTCTTGCGTCCTCGATGCCCCTTCAAACTAGCCATATTCAATGTGCGAGCACTAACGCGTGTAGGTCAACAGGAGTGTTCATCCCGTGCACTGCAGACACTAGCCGTCGATGTGTGCTGTATTCAGGAGGCTCTCTCCGGCTGTGTCGTCTGACTGAAATCCCGACCTTGTCCTTCCGTGAAGTTTTATCTCCTTTCTAGGAACCCTGAAGCTGTGGCAAACGGTTTTACTTCATCCGAGCTACCGGCAAGAACGCATTTGGTGTGAGCGAACCGATCTGTAAAGCTGACGGTTTGCCTGTCCACAACCTGCAGCGACGTCTTAAACGCTGGGCGGAGCACTTTCAGGTACAATTTAGCTAACCCTCAGCGTCAGCGCTTCTCACAGCTATCTCGACAAGCTTTCGGTGGCCTGTTACAACAATCTACCCACTGAGGCGGAGATCCTCAGGGAATCGAAGCTTCGGGACGTCATAAGTCGCCGGAATTCAATGGATTGTCCCCGACTACATTGAAAGATGAAGGATGAAACTAGTCAGAGAACTTCAAGTTTTGTTCTCGAGTATCTGGCACTGCGAGAAAGTCGCCTCCTCCTGAATCGTGGAGGGGATCATTGCCCCCACCTTTTGCAATCATTGTGCTGACCACATAGGTAATAGCCTAATTCAGATAGCGTCAAAGCTGCTTTCGTCCGTCATTCTTCGCAGAATGTACAACACGCGCGAGAGGCAAACTCGTGGGATTTCGCGCTGGTCCTGGATGCGTTGAATAGATCTTCACCCTCCGACAGGTGCTCGAGCAATGATTAACTTTCCAAAGGCTAGCGACCATCATGTTCTTGGACATTCGCGCAACATTTGACTTTGTCGATAGTTCTGCATTATGGAAGTGTTTGTCGAAGAATGGAGTACCTGGGAAGTACGTACCGGTCTTCAAGGAACTGTACAGTCATTCTTCAGGTTGGAGATTATAGCCAGCTTTTGCCACCCTTCGTCGTCTCCAGTGAAGTACGGAAAGGCTGCCCTGTATCCCCATTTCTTTCCAACTTTGTCGTAGAGGATGTTTTACAGAACGCTTTATCTGGTCTTTTAGACGGTGGAGTCCAACTCTTCCCAGGGAACAGAGATTTTGACTTGGATTATGCCGACGATACCGCCCTGCTGAGTGACAACTTACAGGCAATTCAACACACTTTCGGATACTTGATAATTTAGGTATCCCGATACCCGATACGATATATGCTTTGTGTTTTCAAAATGCAAGATGCTTGTTCAAGACTGGCAAGAGCATGTGCCTGCACTCACCTTTTGTGTTGGTCGGTTAGAGGTAGTCAATAGCCTCAAGTACCTCGGGAGGCCTGAAAGACATCTGCGAGGTGTGTGGAAGAGGTCAACCACGAAATTCGAACTTGTGACACTTGTGACGCTGCCATGATATCCGGATTTCTCCCAAGGCACGGGTGCACAATGCCACAGTTTGCAGTGCTCTGTTTACGATTTAAGACCTTGGCTGTTATCCATGTTTGGAATGTCCGGCGACATTCCGTTTCGATCACCGATATCTCCGAAGCATTGCTCGTGTCTTGTGGGAAAATGGGATAAGCCGTGACGAGGTGCGTCGTTCATATGTGGGTGTAACACTGTTGTCCTGTTATTGAGATCATCGGCTCAACGTCGCATTCGGTGCTATTGAATGCGTAATGCTTTGCCTGCCCATGTCTACTTTTTCGTGCTGTCCTTCGCATTGCTAGACAAGTTGGAAAGAAGTGACGCTATGATTTGGCTTAGAAGTATGCAGAGTTTAGCTATCGTCTTTGGCCTCGGTTGAATGCGTTCCACCTCCGTGTGTGGGATCCAACAGATGAGGATTGCTGTTGGTTGGGGACAATGGGAGATATGGGTGAGAACCGAAGTCAGTGGATCGGATACCAAGAAAGCGCTTCCTCTATGAGCACCTCAGTGAAAATATTGAGGAGAAAAGGTGATAGGGGGTATCCATTTCGAACACCATTTCTAGTGGTGAACTGGAGTAAAAGGTCGTCACAGGCGCGAACTCGGCTTGGGATGTTCGCATGCGAAGATTGGATGAATGAAATGAGTTTCTCTGGCCCACCTTTCAGTGAAAGGGGGCACAGAATTCCATGATCGACTGAGCCGAACACCGCTTTTATACCAAGGAAAACAGAAATTAGAAGTCTGCAGAACATGTGCCTATTATCTAAGGTCTCTCGCTAAGTGAAAGTTCGGTCAATACAACCCCGACCGCGACGGAAACCGGCTTGATACTGACTCATAAATCTTTGCGAGTACTAGATAGTCGATGGAGGATAATGCCCGTGAGCAGTTTGGGTACAGTGTGCAGTCCTTACTAAACTAATTCCCCTTTAGTTTTCATGTGACATCTTCCTCAAACTTCTTGCAGAACTGTTTGCCAGCACACGCCATTCACACCAGCTTGGAAATCTGTTCCCGGTTAGCTCAGGGGCTTGGGGGAAAAAAAAAAATTTGTTTGCCCCTTTTTAAAAAGGGAGCCCCAAAAGGGTATTTTTTTTTTTTTTCCCCTTTTAGCCCGTTGGTATAAGTTTCGACCTAATTTCCGGGTACTGTAACCTTTCTCTTCTCCCGCATTGCAATGAACTCCAGTCATGGTCGGGACTATTTCTTAACTGTCACGACGGGACTGCTCCCAGACGTGGTGCGACGGCTTGCGTGCCTTCGTGACCCAACGAGCCATACAAGTGGGCTTATCTCAAGCCGAAGATCCAATCATGCCTGGATAGTCAATGGGTAGATGCCTGACGAAGTAGTCTCCTGGTTCTCCAAGTTGGGGGTTGATCTGAGTTAGCAGCTCAGTCAGGCAATTAAGTGGAAGGAAAATTGATTCAAGTAGATGGGCTTCCACTCGGCTATACCCCACTGCCTTACGGTCAGGTTCTTGTCAGAACCAGAGGCTTTGATTGAGAACCCTAATCGTTCTTCTGTTTAGTGAACAGACCCCCTAGCAGCACCCGTCCATCAATTCCCATGAATTACACGCCTGCATCATCCTCGAACAGCTGGCCGGATTTCAGCCAGATCGAGGTTGCATCGATCAGATATTCACTCTCCGTCAGGTACTCGAAACGCGCCACACGCGCCGTACGATCGTAGTCTCTGGACTTGAAAAGTGCGTTCGAAACAGTAGATTGGACAACATTATTCAGTGCTATCCACCGGAATGGTATGCCAAAGGAGTTCGTGAATCTGTTGCGAGCATTGTACTCGCATACTTATGGTCGCGTGAGGGTATACGGTGAACCATCAGATTTATTCGAAACGACTAGCGGCTTGCGACAAGCGCATTCCATCTGTCCATTCCTGTTCAACTCCGTCATGGACGAGGTGATGGAAGATGCTTCAGGAAATCTACGTGATGTAGGAGTCGAACTGGGAAACGGAAGGAAGCTTTGTGACCTAGATCACGCAGACGACTTTGTGTGTCTGTTCGAATCTGCACAACGTGCACTAGATAAACTCTCAAGGTCGGTTGCTCGGTTTGGCATATGTTTTGCATCGTCAAAGTGCAAAGCGCGGTTACGGGACTGGACGACAGTAGTGCCGAACTAGATATGATGGAGAGGAAATAACGACTGTGGACTGTTTCACATACCTTGGTAGGAAAATTGTGTCGGTAACTCAGAAGTTAGGCGTAAAGTGCTGGGTTCTACTGTTCAGTGTTTAGAACGACCACTAAATCAGAATAAGTTAATGTGGTTGGTAGAAGTTTTACGCACCTTGTGATATAAAACAACCACTGTCGTCCCCTGCATCTTCCTTGAAGGGATGTATTGTGCACTTGGAGCGTCTAACCTCATCTTTAGGCCCTATAAAGTAAGCTACTGATCATTGGTCTCCGGTGGGAGGCGGACCCAGCGCTTCGTTCTGGTGCCTCGCGAATTCAGCCTTGAGTCTCCAAATGGCTCGTTTATCCATTCCCAGGAAAACCACCTCTTTGACTTTGGCATTCTGACGGGTTTCCGTCGCCAAACAAATAGATCTGTTCGGTCTCATTAATTAGTCATTGAATTTTTTACCCAATCCCTCTGCTAACTTTCCGTTGCGTGCACGATCACCCTTGGATTTATCCATTTTGTTTTTATTATAGTCAGCGATAATGATAAAAATATGTTACATGCACACAACAAAAATTCAATTGTAAGTTCTTACGAGAAACTTGTTTGTGTTACAGTTATGGGAATGGATCGGAACCCATTTTTGGGTTCAAAACTCTGATTGGTTGTCCTATTTGGGTTAGGCACCGCCAACATGCAGAACAACGACGCTGTAAGCGCAAGATGGACAATCAGCGATCGAATTTGTGGTCCTGAGCCATTCACACTCCTGTTCTACAAACAAGACAGTCGTATGCTTCTGGTTGAATTTTTTCTTCAGACTACTAATATTACAGGCTTACTATTTTCTTTCTTTTCAGTAAAACTTTGTCGTGGAGTTGTTTCTTGCTGACGATGTGGCCAGTGATTTTGCAGTTCCTTCGAAGCAACCCACGCTACGTGGCTCTTCCGTTCGCGATTGTGGTTGGTTTTCTTGGCTTTAATTTTGAGACTTTGGTGCGTTCACAAGATGATATTTCCAGCAAAAAGCATAACCCCAAGAAAACCGTGTCGGAAATTCGACTGGAACGACAACTCACTCAGGATCTGTCATCACCGGATCATGGTATTCCCGAATCTCCGGCTTCTTTGTTGGAATACCGGGGGGAGCCCATGTTCGATAAAAACAAATGAGAGTTTTGTGGTGCTTTAGATTGTCTTGCCTCTCGGCATGCAACCTAAACCGGTCAACTAGGTCATGTACACATCTGTTCATAGTAGTTTCCTATTCCGAACGTGAAATATTGTTTTTGCACATAATTATGGTCTCATCTGATCCTAATTTCCGTTGCCAAGCCATCAGGCAGTTCATTATTTCAAAACTGGTTACCTACCATACATCCCTAACAGAAATAAAACTACAGTAAATCTGGAAGGCATAAGATTCACATGGACATTGTTTGTTCGTAAGATGCTTGAGTTCTCTTGATAGGTATTAATTGAAATATATCCGAGCCTGTATAGTAAGGAAGACGTTTATTGAAGTTTTTTCAGATCAGCGTTTATCCTTCATTGCATACGCCATCCGCATCGATGTGATTTCTGGTGTTTGATTGCGTCGAAATCATCATCTCAGATTAGGGATAACTCGGGCAACTTTGCCGACCGTTGGTGTTTCAGACCAAGGAATCCACTTTCCTTCTGTTCCAACTACAGTCTTTTCCATGGTGATGATTTATAAGAGTACTGAAAAGAACGTGCTATTCAGGTGCTATAACCCACTACCCGGGGGTGGGGGGACCTGACAACCTTGGATTCTGGAACTTCGAGTGGTGGTGTAGAGTGACGTACGATCTCATCGGGTCAGGTGTGCTAACAAGTCCGGATGACAGCGGTTTTTTTTCATCTACAACCAAAGTGACATGCAGTTCTGAGATTCAAACCTCTGACTTTCTAGGGTGGCGTCGCTACTACCCATGCATGAAAAGAATCGTTTTACGTGACACGATCTATTCGAAGTGGTCCATCTTTCTTCAATGACGCAGAAATTGACTTGCTGTTCCAAATGATCTTTAAAATAATAAAAAACGCATTGTCCATGCCGAGGCATCCTCTGTGATTGTAATGTGCATGCAACAGCGTCATATTTACTGAAATTGCTAATTTCAAAATACTTCTACCCAACACATTTGTCAAATTATGTTGCCATTCGTGATATCTGTTCCGGCATTTCAAATAGTTTTCAAATCTGTAGGCTACGAACCGGTACCTGAGCTCCATGTGTTCATGTTTGTTTGTCAATGGTCTACTTACTTTCAGATAGTTGACCTTAAGTCACTATACGTTTCAGATGTTCATTGTTCCTTCATTTCCGTTGCCTATCACTGATTTTCGTTCTTTTATTGCACTAAGTGATCTGCAGTAAAAGCGAAAAGATTCATAAAAAGTGGTATACGCTTGATTAACATTCAAGTTAGGTACAAATTCTTGACTCTGTCTTTAAAAACAAGTTTTTGGAACAACGAAAAGGAGTAGAGTAATAAAAGAAGTTTCTTCGCTTTTATTGAACCTGTCTCTTCTGTCCCTAACCATATCTCTTTCCTCGCTCCGCCTAACCATAATCGCTCTACTGGTAACACGCCAGATACCCGCAACGGTTCACTGTCAAATAGTGTAGTAAGTGGTTTTCAGTCTGCCAGTTCACATTTTCTCAAGTCTCATCAGCCCTGAATCTCGGTTCCTTCAATGTGCGTACTTTAATGCAGACTGACCAACAGACGTGTTCGGCTCTGACCGTGGACTCACTTTCGACTGATGTCTGCTGCGTGAGTGAAACACGAATTCAGGATTCGAGTGGAGTGATTCAACTGACTGCGCCAAACGTCTCGTCAAGATATTTTCTTCGCACTTCAGGAGACCAAGCAGCTCAAGCTATGGGTCAACGCGGTGTAGGAATAGTGTTGAGTGTGAAGGCTGAAGCAGCCCTTGATGCCAGTCAACGGTCGTTTATACTCCGTGAGACTGCAGAACTCAGTGGGCGTCCGGAGGGATAGTAGTGTTAATCTTAGTTTATTTGTTATCTCGACATACGCTCCCACAGACTGGAGCACTGACATGGAGAAAGATTAGTTTTACGATTAACTTGTTACTCTTGTTCGGAAGGGCAAAGGCTTTGACATTGCAGTAGTAGCAGGTGGTTTTAACGCACAAGTTGGAAAACCTAGTGCATTGGATTCCTGTTTGGGTGGGCGATTGTCTCTTTTCCGTTCAGCGAACGGATAACGGTGAAAGACTTTTCCAGTTCTGTGCGGACAATAGTTTATTCCTATCTAGTACGAATTTCCGACACAGTTCGCGCCACACAGCGACATTGCGCTTTGCCTGGACGGGTAATTTGAGTCAGGTTGACCATATTTCAATAAGCTACCTTTGGCGGTTCTGTCTAGAAGCGTTGGTCGTACGGGGCCACGTAGGTCGAATCGGACCATGCGTTAGTTTTAATGCGATTTTTGCTTCAGCTCACCGACCATCGACGCAGGCCACAAGCCCGATTGGCCGTCGGACGTCTGTGTGATTCAGCTGTTCGCGATAGCTATGAGCAAAAAGTATCCGAGGAACCAAGACGAGCAGTGAGATTAAATAAAGCAAACGATGCATTTGACAGCAAATTTCGCTTGTGATCTCAGATCTGGCGTTTTTCGTGGACACTTTATCTCGCAAGGATCGTTGGGTCTAATGGAGCCAAAGCGCATTGTCCCTAACTGCAAGGAGATGAATGAGGTGGGTGGACAGTTGCAGCATCAGTTGACAATAAGTCTTAAGAATGACCGTGAAAACTGGTGGGTTAAGGTGGCGAAGAGTTGGTTGGAAGCGGCCGCTCCAGGTGACAGTCAGAGACTGCTTAAGCTTATACGCGACAGCGGTGGGTGGCGAACTTCGGTTAGTGAATTCGTGTGCGAGAGGAATGAAGAGGTCATCCATGGTAGACAGGAAAGACTGGACCGTTGGACAGAGCACTTCAAGGATCAGTTTAGCTGGCCACACGCTAACATATTTAATCTAACGTCTGCAGCTGCGAATCCCTGGGAGGTATCTGTCGACCCCCCACTTCCAAACGGAATCGGAAGTGCAATGGAATATTCAACTTCTAAAAATAGGAAAAGCGGCCCGTTCCGACGAACTTCTAGTTCTTTTCAAACTAGGTAGAGTGACTTTGATGAGATCAATTACCTCCTTGCTTCATGATACTTGGAACGTGGAACACTATTCTGCTGTCGTGAGTTGAGTCACTGATTGCACTCATTTTTTATAAGGGTGACTGGAGTGACTGTATCAATCATCGTGATATTACTTTAATTCCGATATTTACTAATTTGTTAGCTTCGGTAATGCTGTGTCGTTTGACACCAATTCGCGAGCGTAACATCCGCTTACAGTAGGACGGATTTCGTTCAAGTCGAGGTTACATCCACCAGATATTCACTTCTCGCCATTTACTCGAAACGCGCGACATACACCGCCGCCCTACGATGGTAGTCTTTCTTGATTTGAAAGGTTGCTGGACCAAGTGAATCGGGCATCCCTGTTCAGTGCTTTCCACCGGAAGGGTGTGGCAACAAAGTTCTTGAACCTGTTGCGAGCATTATACTTGCATATCTGTGTTTGCGTTGAAGTTTACTATGAACTAACAGATGCATTCGAAACAACTCGCGCTGTTCGTCAAATGTGCCCATCTCTCCATTCCTATTAAACTTTGTCATGGTCGAATTTCTGAAGGATGCCTTAGGGGGCCTCTAGGATGTATGGATCAAAATGAGGAATGGTGCGAAGCTGTGCAGCTTGGGTTACGCAGATGACGTCGTGCGTCTGTTCGAATGTGCAGACCGCGAATAAGGTGCACTCGACAGACCCGCGAGGCACGTACCTTGGTTTGGAATGTGGTTTTTCACTTTCAATATGCAAAGTGCTGTTACAGGACTGGACGACAGTGGTGCCGAACGTGATATTGGATGAAAAGGAACTAACGGTTTTGAACCGTTTCACTTACCTTGGCAGCTTTGTATCGAGCGATACCAGCACAGCATTAGAGGCTTACAGGTGTTTGCGAGTTTCATCATCAGTGAGGTTGATTTATGGAAATCACTAATAGCTAGGAGACAAAGGGTGGACGCAAGTATGGAACATGAGGGGTCACCGGCATTCGCATATACGGGCTGTGCCAAGACGCCACAGACCCGGAATGAAGGTGCTTTGCTTGCTGTGGAAACGACATCCACGATACGAGAGCCAGGTAGAACCCGAACTAAAACAATTTCAACTCTAGACCTTCGTCCCTAACTCGATCAAAGGCCTTCAAGATATGCAGTGACACCAGATGACTTTATCAGTGGTTATCGAGTTCAGCGGACCAGGTATGTGAAATGAAAGTCACTGTGTCGTCTTTAGAGTCACTCGAGCAGAATCCACGTTTCCAATCTCTATGCAAACGTTTGCGTTCAAGGGATGGACGAAACGGGTCAGGGATAACGGTTTCAAAGACCTTGGAAATCACAAGTAAGGATGATTGTCGAACCGTTTTGTCGCCTTTTTTCAAAACTACTAGTTGAACTTATGTTCCCATTTTCGTTTGAAAATATGCTGGGTTTCCTAGGGCAAATTCATCTGTAAAGACTGCTAGTCAATTTGAACGAAATTTCACAGGCTTCTAGCCAGTTTACTGTCTTCCTAAACCGTTTCCTATTTATCATTCGCTTCCCAAATGGATTTTACTTCCTTACTTGGCGGACGTCGATCAAGGTCATTAGGTTACAGCGAAAATTAGGAAGCTGTACTTTTGGTCTATGACTGACAAGATGATTGGGTATTTATATTGAAATGTTTTGTTCATTGTCCGATGACCTGCCGCTTCATGTGGAGCAGACCCAGGTTTGCAATGCTCATTGAGACCTGCATTATTTGGAATTCATTTCCGGCTTAGGAAGTCTCTCAAGATAACCTTATCTAAGCCTGTTCAAGCGAATTGAAACACTAACACTACTACTGTCTTGAAGTTACATTTATTGTTCACTATAAATGCACAAAACTATATATATATATATATATGAACATTTCCTGCTCCAGCAAGCATAGAGGAAACAGTATTTGAATTTGTATTCATTTTAATCGAGGGGGAACTGGCAAATATTTTCGATAATAAGTCCTAAGCTTGGTGTCATTTAACCATCTAAGAGAGTAGAAATTTCGTCATTATCCCATTGACCCACCTCAATTATATCTCAACTGTGGCACATTACGAGCCCGCCAGAATGAACAAAGTGAGATTTGTCTTCAGTCAGTTGACGCGTGTATTTTGAACAATCCAACATCGATAGAGACTTGTAGTGACATCCATCTTTCAGAGAAAATCGGTTATTTTCGGACATTTCTTCTGAGATCTTTGACGCTTGACATTGATTTTGTGACATTTGTTCGGCTACGTTTGTTTTATCGTACGCGAGATGTGTGCGTTTCCGCTCGTGCTGCACTTTCTAGTCTCCACCTTTAAATTCGTCGGACCACTTGGCATCTTCTGCCATGGTTTGCCTGCATGTGTATTGTTTTATCGGTACTATTTCGCCATCACGATACTTACAATACATTTCCCGCATCCAGTTGTTGGCTCGGGTCTTTGTTTTTTTCCTGAAGGGCTTAGTCAATCGCGGTATTGGAATCCGATAGAAGACACGTTCAGGATCGCGTTGCGAACGTCTTCTGCACTTTTCATTTATTCGTACTCATCGCAGTACATAATAAATATGGTTAGGAACTTATCAAAGGAATTATTGGTTTGCAGTCACGCCAGTTCACAACTTGAAGAATGTGTGTGTGTGTGTAACTGACTAATTTGTCACACGAATAGGGTGTAAACCACTAGTTGGATGATTACAAATGGGCCAGGGAAGTTTAAGCGTCTGAATAAATTGTTTCCGGGCACGCAGAGAAGGGTTGCACAAGCAATCAGCTACGGCTTCAGCTGTTTAATATGCGACACTTGACAGTTCTTGATTGTCTTCTAAATTTGTGGCCAATGCGAGAAGTACTTGTCTGGTTCACTGAGCGATTTGATTCGACAACGTGTGCGTACACCACGCTAGTAATTGTTACCTGTTCCTCTGCTCAACCAAGCCGGATGGTGTTCGCGGACGCGATCGGATAAATTTCTGGTCGTGACGCCAATATACCTAGTGCCACGGGAGCAGATAAATTAATACAGAACAAGGCTGCGGAATTTGGCAGTCTGTCCTTTAGTTGCAAACACATGATCGGTTTAGACGTAAATAGAATTTTCAATTGTGGGGCAAAGAATGTTCTGCTGACTGGACCTGACAGTCTCTGTTAGATAATTTGCGCTTTGGTGACACTTTCGAAAGGCAGACAAACGTATACGGATCTCTTTGTTGGTCCTACTTCTCGTGTTTTCCTATAGTATTACTTACGAATCTTTCGGGGTATCCACTTTGTACGATCGCGCCCCGCAGGAAATAAGGTTCATTTTCAATTGTGTCGTCCGTTTTTATTTCTCCTACCGTATCGGTTAAACAGCATATTAGGTTCCTCTTCATTCGTAGCGGCAAATAGCTCTGAGAATGGATGTACTGTCGACTCCACGTTGCTATTCTACAGATTGATAATTGTGTCCTGCCGACGCCTTATCCACACATCTAAGTACGCTTAGGTCTGTTTCTTCTAGTGTGTAGCGTGTGATTTATGTTCACATGTTGTTCTACTGCACACGGCATATCATGAGCATAACGTTTGTATACTGTGCAGTGTCTGATTGGTGGGCACAGTTGATTATTCTTCAGTTTGGACATGAAGATATCAGTAAACAATGGTTCCAAGAATGATCCCACCGCCACTCCGTCTTTTTGCTTGTCTATTTCGCCGTTGAATTGGAACTAAACATTTTCAGTGCAGATGAAGAGTAGTTATTTCAATTCATCCAATCGAATCCTAAAACTGATACTTTCATCTCGAGTGTATTCGCAAATGATAGGAACATTTGTGAACAGGAAGGTTACATCGAGTGATAACAACAGGTGACCCATTCTAGCTGACCATGGCAATCAGACGCTAGCCGCAGGACTATAGCAATCATAATGTTACCTTACCTGGTGATGAGACGCCTGCAATTAAATTGCCCAGCTCAGCGAACAAATTAATACTACCCCGTTGAACGTGAGCCACAAGAGAGAACTTCATTATCTAATCTGATATATATATATATATATATATATATATATTACATTTTTCGTACATATTTGTGGTGAACCCCATTAAGTGGGCGGTAAGTTTTTTTTGTGAAACTAACCACTGCAAGGCATGAAATTGCTGTGTACTCATTTTATTACTTCTTTTTGAGGTTAAGAAAACTGCTATCTATGGGGGTTCGGCTGGGGCTGTAACGTGAAGTGAATTATTGTGTGTTCAAAGAACTTGGCCCCGAAAACCCGAGCTATTTGTTACCGTTCGCAGTGATCAAGTAGTCAAACTCCGAGGTTCATTTGACAGCCTGCTATCTCTTGTGATAGAAATTGTGATCACCTTAGCCGAAATGCATATGATATTCTAGAACGTTTTTTTAACTATTTCGAGAGGTCGTTTCCCACGCATTATTAATGCCATTTGGATTGGTGGTGAAGCTTTTGCCACCCAAACGCTAAGCACAGCGCTTACAAATCTTTGCACAATATTCGCGACCTGTTGGAGTGGTTTTCACTTTCTACCGGAAAACACTTTCGGTCATTTTATCATTGCGGATTGCACAATACGGCGAAACATGACACAGCTCGAGTTCCGTAAATTCTCCTAGTCGTACAGATTTTGTCTTTTCTTGTATTCAAATTTGGGGATCTGAAAACTAGCTGGATCCGGGCAAAATCAGATTTTGTTCGTTTTTAAGCTACTTAGAGTACAAATGACATCCACCGTACTCCTACTACGTAATCATGATTTTCACTCTTCCACGGGACACAGTATTCATTCTATGCATACGGAGGACAGTAACCAATGCAAGATAAAGGCAATTTTATAAATATGTGGATTTCAACGGACCGTCAAATACCGATGCGTCCAAGATGTGGCTCAGCACAACGGAATCATATCAATAGCAGTTCGCATAGGACAGTCAGCGAGTCAATAGGAAGGATACGAAATAACGAGCTGTCTTCTGGTGCGTGTTGCATCCAGTGGGTGGTGGAATGAAAGATCCAGTAGGAAGCATTAAACCAATAGGAACGAAAAATGCTCAGAATGTTCGTAAGAAAAGATTGGTTCTTCTGGCCACCACGGTAGGGGAATGTTCATTTCGTATTATGGACTTGCGATTTGCAAGCGACGTTCCTCTCGTTGTCCTCCACGTTGTTCTTAATTGATCATTATTGTCATACACATTGGTTAGGGTATTTTCCTCACACGAACTACTCGTAATTGCCCTATCAGCCATCGGTAACCAATGTGGTACAAGTAGATTTCGATATTTATGATTCCACACACGCAGACCTCGAAGTGGGGCGTAACAAACGTTGTACTCCGAGAACGTGGGGCCCACTGATTTGTCCGCCAAATATTTTATTTTTCCCCGATTTTCGACATTGCATTTCTGTCCACGGTCACTATCATGAAAATGAGCGCTCATTGAACGACGTTTTGTTTCGTTCCGACTCACAGACAGTGATTGTCGAGTGCGTGAATGATACTGATGCATACTCATTTCCAGGTAGATTGTAGAGGAGCCAACCCATGCATGTAAGATGTGTGAATTTTAAATATGCGGCTTAATTGATCGCCTCAGTAGCAGTAATGTGATAGCATGTCACCTGACTTGTAGCCCACGTGAACATGCGCATGTTCAAGTGGACAAGTTTGTTTCATTTGGGCTTATGTGGTGCAAGTTTTGGAATTTTGTTCCTGTCGGCACTTCTGAAATACCGCATGATTGGCCTCTGGTAAACATAAAACATGTGTACGCATATATACATATAGAAGCAACAAGTAGTATCTGGGTGCGTGAACAAAAGTTGCCCTGGAACACACAGCCGGTTTCGCGTTTATTGTCGCTCGTCAGGTATGCGAACCCGATGCTCTCTTGTCGAAACATCCACACACTTGTACACTCCGAATTGATAAGTCTCAACAGAATCGAATCTGGGGCATTCCGCCCTCGTTCCTAAAGTTGGCTCAGCCCAACTGACGAAGAATTATCAACGAATCACAGTTGTGGCTCTTCTGTGGACTCTTCGACGAAGAGCTTCCATGCACACTCCTGTTGCTACAGATTCGATGTATATATATATATATATATATATATATATATATATATATATAGGGTTTGGTTCGCCGGACATCTGCCTTATTTCCCTTCGACCACGTTAAACACTTCTACATGACATGAAGGGCGACCTACGAAAAGAGATATGGATATGCACTGCTGATGATTCCTAACAAGGATGAAACAGCCATACAGTGCTTCCATGGTTTCTTGATGGTGAGTTGAGCGATGATATCACAGGGTGAATTATTTCAGGAAAAGAGATAACTTAGGTACTTTGGTCATCTCTGACTGGAGCCGAAGGGCTCAGTGACACAACGTTAGCTTTTAGTTAAAAGCCTTGGCTCAAATATTGGTCACGAGAATGATAAGCCCTTTGATAAGAACAAAACTAAAGTCTGGAGCTTCTCCGATTTAAGGTTGGTCGGACGATCTGAGCTTTGTGCGTGAAAGAGGCAGCCATCCAAGCAGGGATACATGCGAAAATAGTCATGTTAATAACGGCCTACATTAAACTGAACCATCATGTCCGTAAATGCATCCTCCGTCAAAATCACATGGACAGTAGGCGACCATCTTCGGATACCCACGACCGCCGCCTTAAGTGATGTTATCATGTGCTCCACTGCTGGGAAACTGAAATTATAACGAACAGTCTACTGTCCACATTATTCTAAGACTAGAAATGATATATTGAGTGTGGATTCGAGAAGCAAATTATCACAACAATGGCGGACATGGGTCAAGAACAAGGGCGTAACAAATTAGCTCGTTTTCGGTAATTTCCTCTGCAGTCTAATGCACATGCACTATATGTATGGTTTAAGAGAAGACATTTGTTGAGAATGCTACCAATTTCAACAAATTATTGGCAGGGAATTGACTCTTAGCGAAATGTAGTCGGGAACAGCAAAAACAAATTAATGGTTTTTGGGATGTACACAACAATTATTGGGACTGGAGCCGAGTCACTTTTCTCGAATCAAATATAACACAAAAAATAATGAGGTAGCTACTAAGGTACAATTTAGTAATATTTATTAACGTATCCATGCCCACTATCTACAGCAACATCAAAGGCAGTCGAAATACACTAGGCAGCACCTGCAAATTGTGCGTATCGGTACAGCTGAGTTCAGTATCCTCTTAAGGATTTTGTCTGCACAAAAAAATATCACGTAGCTCCGAGAAAGCGTAGCATGAACAAAATATCACAGCCATCAGATCTGATAAACGATCAGGATTCGTTCTATTCAACTATCGTGATTATCTGAACAAAGTGAATGGTATGTGGTGGGAAGAAAATTGTCGGAAGAACAGTTGACCCAATGCCTCAAAGTTCTGAAAAATAGTTTAGCACGCAACACTTTTTGATCACCTATGGCCAACAGGACCCACTATCCCACGTCTATATGGCCTATCTGAAATACGTGCAGCATTTATTTTTTGTTGTCCAATTCTTGGCACCGTCTCTTCGTTGTGCCACCTACTGGTTCAATGGATGGCAGAGTTACCAAGATTGCCCTGTCACCCGTATTTCGCAGCATAGTCTGAACGAGTGTTTCTAGTATGTCAACCTGATAATTAAATGCAAAGGAATGTAGTTGTTTCGACTTTTCCTCTGAGAGCAAGCCTCATGTATATATGTGTTCGCGTAACACCAAATAACATTGACTTTATTTATTTATAATCGTAATTTGGGCATCGATACTGAATGGAGAATCTTTTGACAATCATAGCAAATCCTCTACTACTGGAAAGTATCAAGCGGCAAACCATGTATAGCTGTTTATAATGCATTCGCATTCTAGATAGAACCTCGGTCACTTTGAGATCTATCCTGTGGTTTGTAAAGGCTTTTAGCCTTCAAAACAATGACTGGTAGGGGCGCTATAATTATGTGTTGATGTCCGATAACCCACTAAGGTTCTGCACAACATCGTCTGCATATTCCAATTCAGTCAATTCGCATATTGTGGCCAATGCCATATATGAAGCCTGACGAATTCTGCCCCGCGAGAGAAACTCGTGGTATTGCATTCCCATGTCCATATGATGGAGGCCTTTTGACTGGTAAATTGCTTTCCACAATCTTTGTTCCCTGAGGTTTGTTCTCCCAGGAGCTAGTTAGTTGGTCAAACGCTGCCAAATGACCTCCGGGTAACTTATTTTTTGAGAATGGACTTTGTCTGATATGTATCAGTTCATCTTCCGGCATGAAGGCAATCTTCGGCTAAGAAACGCCATCCTGTGTAGCTCTCAGGATGTCAGAAGCACACTTGCCATTGTAATACATCGACTTACAATCTCTTTATGATTAGCGAATATACTAAAATCCTAGGAGAGTGGGAATGTCGGCCAATGGTTCTGGTTTTAAGTGTGTACCTGGGTTCGCATACGGAAAACTAAACGTGAAGATCCAATAATTAAGGAATGCTTTGGGAAATGTTTTACTAAGTGTCTTAGCAATGGGAACTGTCAATGAATAATCGATGCACCAATCAGCACATGTTTGCAGGAAAGAAACTTCACTGGCTGATGGCAAGATGGATATGATGAAAAAGTGTATTGCCAGTGCGTATTTTGAAAGGAAAGGAAGGGACAGGCCGGTGGGTCATCAGTCGTTGACACAGGTTACGGGTTTCATGTCCCAACGCGAGCATCCCCGTTCACAATGGGTCTAGAGTAGGGACCAGAAAAGAGTTTGACAAAGGCACACTTTCCGAGATGGAATGAAAATGGCTAAAACTCAGGTGCAGGAAGCAGAAGACAAGCTGTCTAGCATTCACAATGTGGGGGTAGGCTTTTCAGCACTGCGGGATAGTGAGCACTGACAAACTAATTTCCGATCATTTGCCTTCCTGTTATCTGTGTAGTTAAATGTCTTTGGTATGGATAAATTAAGCAAACTTGGACGGACCGGGCATCCGACATAAGGCTGTCATTCGCTTACATACTTGATGTCAGTGTTGCATAGGAAAATTTAATCAAGTTTTCAAATTAGACGCGGCAAAAAAGCGGTCCCTGTTGGAAGCCAGTTTATTGTTCTAGGATTCATAGTTGATGCAGATGACAGGTGGCAAGTCTCGGAAATGTACCCAAGCTTTTAATACCAGGATGACTGCAGGCAGATGTGCTATATCTAGCTTATGCAGATCGTAGCGTTCTGGCGAAGATCGATAACGGTTGAGCTAAAGTATTAATTATGTTAGAATTCTCCACCTAAATCTAGGGTGGATGAACGCCTCGAAAATACACCGACTTCTACTCGTCCAGTGACGCGTTCGTTCGCGGTATTTGAATTTTGAACCTCAGAGCAGTGCGGATGCACTAGCGGCGGAATCACATGACTTGTACGAAGGGCGTAAGCGCGAACTATCGGTCGTATAGATTTTCAGTTTTAACCTGACATCAAGCAAAAATATGCGCTCTGCACTAAAACTCTTTGGTTTTCTTACACTGCAACCACTCGGTCAGTTTTCAATTGAACGAACTTGGACACAAATAAACCCACATACACTATACCGTGCGTACGCTTAAGAATTGTGCATCTCCCTGTCATATAACAAAGGCCCGGTCGTTTCATCGATTTAAGCTTAGCTCTCGTAGTCCGTAGACGCACTCTTAGTCCTTCCGTAAACGACCCTCTCAGCGAGCGGTGTTCTGCCCTGCAGTAGGAAGTTCGTGACAGGAGCCATTTGTTCGCAAAACGGGGATGTCTTTGTTGTCCAAATGTAAGTGAGCAAGGGCTGCCAGAGTCGTGGAAAATTTGTTCAATAACTTTCTTAAAGGCTCTGCGATTGGTTAGAAAATCTGATAATCGGGTGTAACTCGGCAGTGGCCGTTGATACTTTCGAAGGGTCTTTTATCTTTTTATCTTTTACTTCCTTTATTAATGAAACAACTATGTACATCGATTTTCAGGAAGAGGGCTGCCAAGTGGGGAAGTTGATCGGCGGTTGGAGGATTCGAACCCGCGATCTTCACGTCCAAACGCCGCGTCCTTATCCGTTTGGCCACCGCCGGACCGACGAAGTCTCCTGGAAGAATGTCGCTTCCTCGAGTGCTGCGAATTTCACTCATTCCGTTTTGCAGCTGTAGTGCTGGATAGATTCTTGCCTGCATTGTGGTGAAAAGAAATCGATAAAAATGGGACACAGAGCATACTAGCTAACAATAAGTGCTAACGAAATGTGAGTTTAGAAAAAAACGGAAATGCTCAGCCATATTAACAAGTTAGCTCCATTTTATTTTGTTATTAGTCGAAATTCCGGTGGGGTGTATGAGTGAGAAAGAGCTGCATTAACTAACCCTAACCTTTTCGGTTAGAACTAGGACAACCATTCATCGATCGACCAACAAGGGTGTTTTAGAGGTATTGAAAGAAATAGCATTCTCTGAGAACCACACCAAAAACAGAGAGTAGATATTCGTAAAGTTCGTGTTCATCTTCAATCGATGATTTAGACGTCGTAGACATACATATGGATGAAATTGAAACCGTGAAGCACTTGATCCATAAACCTCTGGAAAGTTTGTTTTCCTGGAGTCATGTAGAAAGATTGCTTAAGACCAAATGGTGTTGTGATAATAGCCTATGGAATATCCCGCAAAGCTACTTAGACGTAATAATGATTAATTGGGAATGGCGATGAAAATGGCAGTTTGAAAGTGGGAAACGTACAAATTGTGAGCCCTTTATTTCCGCTTATCAGAAACTCAACGTCGGTTTACCTCCATTCGTTAAGAGGAATAGTTCTTAGGCCACCACGATTAGCGATGCTTCGGTGATCTATACGCATCTTTTTATAGCAGTATGTCCTATTCAAACCAGGATTGTACACAAACCGATGAAACCGCGTGATATCGTGGGACAGAAGCCATGTTTTGGCTGGATTCAAAGTGCGCATAAGTGCATTGCGATGTCGTTGCTTTGAGCCACTTGTCAACGGAGTCCTCATCAGTGTTGATGTGACACTATGGTTTCATCTGATCATCCGGAATAACATGTTAATTCTTGCTTTTCTGACAGAACTCTGTCTTACCAATCAAAACCATTTTATCGGAATCATAGAGTGAAGCCTTCTACTTTCTCCAACCACGTGCTAGTAATAATTTCAACCATCAAACACTTTCATTACCAACTAATTGATTTTCGCGCCAGATTTATCCAAATGCATGTATTGCGCGACTAGATACTTCATGTAAAATCTTGTTCAACTCTTTTTATTTGATACCCTACCTGTCTTGCTGTCGGTGATGAGTTAGGCATGAAATATCGTTATTTCAGAAGGAAAGTTTTATCCAGTAGTTGCAATAATTTACATTACACGAGGTCAACTTTGATTAGAAGGAATTCTCCAACGCAATTAGGTCAGTTTTAACAAATCGTCGCTCATTAGATTCGCACAGTTTACGCATTCGTTATCACCTCCTCTGCTCGTGATAAACCCATGTGCAAGTCACAAGTGGCACGGTCCACCACATCCTCGCACCCACTAGCAACCAATCGGAATGATGATTCATGAAAGTGCGAAACAAACATTTCGTGATTGTCATTAGCTTGAACTTATTCCGCCAGTGGTGTGTCTGCCTGTTTATCTAACGTGTGCGGATGCCTTACACATAAATTGGAGCGTGTGCTGTAGTTGTCAGGGTCATCTTGAGGTCTTTGATTACACAATTCGAGGTCGGAGTTATTCCAATAAGCTTTGGCTCTCGGCAAACGTGCGTTGTCGCGATCGGCCACAATTACGACCACTATTTGGATTGCTATAGCTGGATGAATTCTCCTAGCATCTTGGCACACAGCCTTGTTATGTCTACTATCAGAAAAGTTTCGCCTTTTCTATTGTCATTAGGTATAATAATCTCGTCTTTTTTGTTGTCAGTTCATTGTTGTTCCGTCTGGCTTGTTTGTTTGGGCAAGATTGAGAAACCGATTATTACTTGTTATTACTTAGGCTACCTGCAGAGAAGTCATCTATCAGTAGAGATCGATTGCTTGCGCTAGCGGTCCATGGCCGTGCAACTGAGTGACGGATAGGTGCAACATCATGTGGTGAAGTTGAAAAAACCGTTCAGAGTCTGCCCGGTAGCGTAATGGCTAAAGCGTTCGACTCAGAATCGTTCGTCCCGGGTTCGCGCCCCAGTTCGGGCGCGGTGGATATGCACTGCTGATGATTCCTAACAAGGATGAAACAGCTGTACAGTGCTTCCATGGTTTCTTTATGGTGAATTAAGCGATGATATCACATGGTGAGTTATCTCATGAAAACATTCAATCCCCTACCATTAAAAAAACCGATCATCCTAAATAGCCTCAATCCAAAAGCTGAAATCAAATTTTGATTGGAAGTAGAAGAAGAAATAGCTCGAGCACTGCTACTCACCGATCGGAAGTGACATAGATACGTGACAATTTCCAATTGTCAAGTTCAAAAATAGTGGAAGGTGCACAGTAACTTTAAGATTATTTCTCATCTCGTTAAATTTCTTTGCCATATTGCGTCTAGTAAAAGCGGAATCATTTAATCAGAAAACTTAATTTTCATCAGTAACGATGCAGCGTTGCTTAAAAGCCGTCTGTTATACCGAAAGTGGGTTGAAATATTGACAAGAAACAAATGACATTGTATTGTATTGTATAGACTTTTGCATACAACAAATAATGTCGCATTTCAGCCAAAAAATGTGAGGATAGAAATAAAATGGAATAAAACAAAAATACACTCACCACCTAGTGAAAAATATCGAAACTCATCGAGGAATAACCATAACACGTAATGATATGTTGCTCAAGAATTCGACTGAAACCCGGTCACGATTTGTCAAAATTCGAGCTAAATATAGGACAGTGAAGTTCCTATGGATATTGATTCTAGATGATATGGAAAGAAAAGCGGATCGTGTAGTAACATGAGAGCGGCGCTTTGTGAGATCGTTGTGCAAAGGATGCGTGGGAACATGATCGTTCTGAGCAGTACACTATGCAAGTATAATCAACCCTCCAGTTACAATCAAGCCGACCGTATTATAGCATCAATGGGTCACGGGAATTGTTTTCCCTGTGACCGGGGTTCACCTTTGTTTGGGACATGCACGTTGTTCACCTAAAAAGCCCATTTTCTTCCGAAGTGATACAAGCATTATGAAATATTAAAGTGCGTATGGATCCGATGACGTCCCATCTTATGAACTCACGATGACAAAACAGCGTGGCTCTAAATTTCACAGAAAATCCCATGAGTCCCACTCATGCAAAGAGAGACTAAGACATGTGGAAGTACCATTAGGTTCTAGTAGATTGCTACAAACGAAATCGACGGTGGCGGATTAGTTACTCGTTCTTACGATGCGATATAGTGTTGTAAGGACAATCCGATCAACATTCGGCCTGGTTCTCCACCGTGAGCATCATCACAACAACGAAACTGTCTTTCCTAATCAGTACAGTCTTTCTACAAACTAATTATTCCCATATTACGTGCTTGCTACTTTTGTACGTAGAACATTGTTTATCTGTTTATACCGAGAATGTACCTTCCCAAAAATAGTATTGATCAGAGTCACAAAAGAGAACAATGAATGAATACAATAAAACAAAAAAAACTGCCAGTAGCCTCGACATTAGTCAACTTGGCCTTTTGCTCCTCACTTTTGTTGCACGGTTCCCGTCCGCTTGTAATAGCAGCTCTCACCCTTGCTGTGACTCGCCTCATAATTTCGTTTGTTCACCATCGTGTCTTGTGATATTGCCAACAACATGTCTTCAGTCGCATAGTTGCTTCCATTTAACATCACATTGAATGCGGTCATCAGAAAGCTTCACCTTTTCCAGAACTGTGCTGATTTGAATAGGTTTATCATTTCCTACATCATTGTATTGTATTGTATAGACTTTTGTGTACAAAAAGTAATACCGCGTTTCTCTAGAATAATGTGGGGGGTAAAAATAAAAAAGGAGAAATTTACATTCATCACTTTGTAAAAATGTGAAAAACTCATCGAGGAATAATCATGGCACATTAGGATAGGTTACTCAGCAATTCGGCTAAAACATGGGCACGGTTTGTCAAAACGCGTGTAAAATATGGAAAAGTGGAGATCTTATAGATATTGATTCTAGAGGGTGTGGAACGAAAAGCGGATCGTGTAGAAATGTGAGAGCGGCACTTTGAAAGATCATACTTTATCCAAGTCATATCGTGAGGAGAATGTTAACGACTAGGTCAGTTTGATGAATCCAACATCATCTTGGACTGTTACCTTTAACCGTCTATGAATAAACCCAAGGAGTACCATTTCGGAAGCAAGTTGATAAATCTGCTTAATGTGATTGATTTGCGTATACAGTCCGGTACGGATTTCCTTTAGCTTGCGTACTTATCCAGCCAATTAGAATCCTAGCGGCACACAAAAAGAAGTTTGAATGTGCACCAGCTCCCATTGGTCCGAAGATATTTCACCAATCATGATTCGCCGTATATTGTAAATGGACGCATGATTAGTAAGTAAATTTGAACTAACGTGCCTTCCAATTGGTGTGTTTTTTGTAATCTGGTTTGCAGTTAGGGGTCGGGGTCAATTTCTTGCGCGCTGGTAGTCTGCGTTATCGCTAGTTACAATAGTCTGCGTTACGATTTGCAATACGAACACCACATTTTTGAGTCCCACGTTTTCACATCCTCGGATGATTCGATAAAATACAGACCATAAGAAAGCCGTTCTAAAAAGTTCCCAATTCTTGTCAAGTAAAATCAATCGTTTTGGTGTACAGCTGCCATTTTGCAAGATTCCCTATCAACGTGCAAATGTTGGCCCTTTCGAAGACCAACTTACGTGAATTTCTGCTGCGCAGGATGTCTTACAAGCCGGACAGGTTGACCCTTAAGCCAATGGGTACCTAAGACGGGAACATAAATCATCACAATTAGGCATACTCGTTTCAATGGTTAAGGATGCATTTTCTTAGTCAAATACAGTCAGTTAGTTTCGATCGATGCAACTTTCGACGTGGAACGTCATTCTGCGTCCAATACTACTCCAAAAGATCGCACCAGATGCACCAACTGATATTTCATTATACTTGTTCCTGTCGATAGTCATAAGGGGCAAAAATGAGGTAAAAATTAAAGTTCATTAGTTTGGCCCTAGGTTAGTGCACCTTCAGTCAATCTGGATAAACATTTGGCCTTACCATTCACAATAGATTGACAAGGTGAACGTCAAATTCAACAGTGAACCTCAAATCACCTAATTCCTTATAAAAAATCCTCAAACACTTATTTTCAGTGAATCTTTTCGTCAATTTCTGCTCAGATTTGAACTGATATCGGATTTGATGCACTAGTCCTAGCCAACCTAGTACTATATTGCAAAATGTAATGCACTTGAAGAACAGGAGTTATAACAACCCTCTCTTCCAACAACAGTAAAACCTGCAGTTGTATGAATATACGTGCACAGAAATTGCTTTCAAAAGAAGCCGATAAATTTTCCTTTGGTTTTTCTTCAGCATGATGAATCTGACGTTCATAAGCTTATTTTCAAGTGCTCAAAACCATTTTTGGAGGAATGAGTATAACTCCTGTCAAGATGGAAGTTTCTGGCGACCCTATTTTTATCAAGAGGCGTATTATGCCACCTGTTCTACTTAAACCAATTCGTCAGGCCATTCAAACCATGTGCGAAAAGGGACTGGTCACGCTGGGTGAACCTTCAACTTGGGCCAAGCCTATCGCAACTCCGTCGAAGGCGGATGACGAAATTGCACGAATATGTGGTAACCATCAGTTGACTTTAGCTAAAATGTTGCAGCGAACGTGCCATTAGGGAGCCAGAAGACATTCTTTATCGATTAGTTGGTTCAAAGTTATTTTTTTAAATCGATTGGAAAGATGTCTGTTTACAAATTCCGCTTGTTAGTGCCTCCATTTTTAGCAGTTATAAATACCTCATTTGTCCTGTACAAACACTATTTCCTCCACTTTTGGTTTTTTTCTAATTTTTTAGCAGTTCCTCAGTTCTCTGTCATTGCCTGTCTTCAAGGTGTTGCGTTTTATCAGGATGATATAGTGTGGTCCATACTGCTCTAAAAAGCTACAGGATTCTTGTTTATGCCGTTTACTCGACAAGTTTATGTAGCTTAATGTTGCTGTCCATCCCCAGAAGTATGTTCTTACTGTTGACCAGTTCTCTGTTGGAATTTCGTCGGACCTCAAGCGATTGTCACTTTTAGTTGATGTCCTATGACGCTCATACACTTTGTTCCATTCTAGGTGTTTTGCAGTGTTACTCTCGATTCATCCCAAAATTTTTACAAGAAACCAGTTGCTTGCTTTTCATTCATTCCGACAGATATTTTCATGGTTCTCATTTCATTAAAGACAACTTATATCTTCGTCAGTCAAATGTTGTTCTTAAATATTTCCTACCGAATGATCATACTTACAAATCCATTATCCACAGGTACGGAAGCATATGTGGAACAAAATAAACGGTCTGTGATTTGCATTTCAAGGAGGTCCACGCCAATTAAAAGGGAATCGTTCGCAGATGCCAATAGACGCATTAGCTGTCTGTTAGGCGGTCAAAAGCTGGCAAAAGTTTCCCTACGTGACAAAGTTTACGATCGTCACTGATCAGGAAGCGTTGAAGTTTTTGTATGATACCACATAGCGACTGACAACAGTTTACTATTGGAGTATTGCATTAACCTCTTATGAATGCAATATCACCCATAGAAAAGTGTGAAAAACATCCAACTTGCAGACTGTCTCTCTCGAAATGCTCAATCTTCTCTACCGTCCGAGAAGTCAGATTGCCTATTTCTACAGCCACTTCCCATATAGCTAGAAGTCTTAATTCACAATACCCGTAAATGCCTTGGACCTGTTATTTCGGTGATGCATTTTGGATGGACCAGAAATGAAAGAGACGATTTCCAGCATTCCTCGCTCGGCATGAGAATCTTTCAGTTAGTATAGATGGTTTGTTCTGTCTCAACGATTGTACTGTAGTACCTCCAACGTTGAGGTCAGTCACATCCCAAGCACTTGGTAGTCGACAAAATGAACAAACTTCAAAGCCTATCAAGCCGGTACCCTAGTCAATTTCTTGTGATTTTCGGTAACGTATACATGCGGATTACTGCTGCGCTTTCTTAGTTAGATACTGGGTACTCGTGATCTCTGCTGCTTTAACACGATGGCCGGAACTATGTTGGACAACCTCGCCTACATCTGAATCCGCACAGAAATCCTTGCATAAGAGATTCAGCGGAGAATTTGTACCTGCTGCATTCGTTACGGATAATGATACTCATTTTTCTGACTGGTTAAAAGGACTTGGTTTTCGTCCCCAATCTAATGGACTGGCGGAACACTTTGTGCACACGCTCAGAAGTGCTATTCATCCCGTTAATCCTTGGTCATTTGTCGAACTTGATCGTGCTGTTGATGATCTCCTGTTACAATACTGTAATGCTAACGATTTTGCCATCGTTAAACGTCCAGTGGTTATCTAGGTCGTGCTGTTTGCTTTCTAGTTTGTTTTTTATTTCTTCGGCTGATATTAGCTTTATCAGGGGCCGTTATTTTCGATCTTCCAGTGGGATCCTCTCGGTAAGTAGTGGCAACGGAATGGCCGCAGTGCTTGACTTTCAAGATTCGCCAGCCGACAGATGACTCGTAAATCAGGTACAGTTCGACATGTTAGGTCAATCTGAAAATATTTTCACCCACTACCACCGCTAGCGTAGATAGTGTAAATCAATCAGAACCAAATATAGTCCCTGAATGAACAACTGTCACTCAGTACCTCGCTGTTCGAAGATCTGAAAGATTACGTGTTGTCCCGAGGAAAAATTAGGAGATATCCAGATCAAAGTTCAATGCGTGGACGATGAAATACTCATGAATAATTGTATCGCTAACTACTCATACTCCCATTGAATTTCTATGTTTGTCTTGTACAATTTCCATTGTGTGTAGGACGAATAGACTGTAATAAATTGCTTGATATGTTTGCGTCCTAACTCCATGCTAGACTGCGGAATTCTCGCGTTCCACTGCATACAATATTACAATATGAAAGATGAAAATCGCGACTAGATCGCTTCAGCAATCAAATGTGCAAACTTTAAAGTCTCACCTTATATCTCGTATTACGACATTTTGAAATTTGAATGTTATCCTGAGATTAATTGTATGATATTTAACATATTCATAGAAGTTTGCTTCTGTCCGTCTTCCGGAGTCACAGATTGGGTTATGTAGCTTCTGCATGATAAAGCATATGATGCCGTCGTTAAGTATGGTTCGTTGAAGGCATTGCCTTGATTGCACAAGTTCCGGATGCATCCATGCTTGATACGTACGAGGAACAATTCATACTGTGGTTGCGCCGACCGCACTTCAACAGAATCACACCGATAAACCGCGTTTCTCCAAACGAGAGTGCAGTTACACGCATAGAGACAATTCATAATAGGATCCTACTTGCGCACGCACTCATGATAGCCATTCAACTTACTCTTATTACAATATGATAAGAAACATTCAATTTGAAAATAGACTAGACTGTACAATGTTGGATGCCGAATGCGAATGTAAGAAAAAATGAACGATTTAGCAATGACTGCCTCGTACGATACATCAAGTGAAACTAATCAATCGGTTGAATACAGATTAGAAAAATTTGACTGGACGGTAGATGCATTTTTGATAATAGGACTTCATTTACCAGCGAGCAGACAGAATGCAAGTGAAATCGATGCGCACATCACCGAACTATCACAAGGATGCGAAATTATGCATCGAAGATAAGGAAGGAACTAATGAGGAACTAAATGAAAAGCTTGAGTAATGACGGGGAAATCTGTAGGCTGAATCGCGTCTATCTATCAGCTATGGGATACCTAGATGTTTGATCGATCTGTCAACAGAATGTGGTCTAGTTTAAGTACTATTTGCAAAGTGGACAAAACACATGCATACGAGCTTCCGTCTTTTGATGTCACGTGTGACACTCGCTACGGAATCTACATTGGGCGATCAATTAGCAAGCATTCAGCAGAAGTACAGGAAAGCTCATTGGTAAGGTGATGTCTGTGACAGAGCATTGCAAGCCGTGTCCAACCAACGCGAAAGATAAGCAAACCAACAGCAATTAGAATGAATAATAAACCGAATGAAATTCATCTTGCGCTTATCAGGAACCAATCTAAGTCCGAGATATTCAAAGTTCAGACCAAGAATTCATATTGATAACTTAATAGGGACTGGTACTGTGGGCTTGGATAAGTGCTGCACCCGTTGGTGCGCAGCTGTTTGTCGGATCGTACGCCAATGAGCAACGTTGAACAAAACATTGTTAAATCAACACGCAGTTAAACATCCAGCGATTACGAAGCCGACTCTGGAGGTAGAAGGTTTGTTTGGAAGAGAGAAAGGCTGTTATACTGTTAGACTCAAGTTCCAGTCAGTAATTTTGATCACTTTCGCTCATCGCTTGTACCTCTCTTATTACCGGACTAACAGTCCTATAGAAACGGGATTGAAAATTACTATATATATGTATATATTAGTGTGTTCAAGACATAAAGGAGACAGAAGTAAAAAGACAGCAAAGACAATTCTCAGCGTGGTATTTATCAGCTACTTTGTTATTTATAAAATCGATTTCTGAGTGATTGCGGTAAGGTTCCGATGGGCACATAACACACCGGCCTGAGCAGAACTGTCGTATATGAAACTTCAATAAACGTCTTTGTCAATTCCAGCTGAACACCTGATTAAGGTCATTTCTTTTATTCACGTGAATCAGTTTCGCTGTGGCCACACACCGGATTAGCCACTTGGCGTATCGATCGAAAATACCAAAAATGTTCAAACGTGTATTTAACTGTGCTGATGATTTCTTTCTTCATTCTGTTTATCTGAATTGAGCTTATTCATGTTTGTGTTCTCTCATGCCTGGACGAATCGGTTTGTTGGCCCTGTTATCTGGACGGGTGAGTGTTGAACCTTATGTGAATTTTGCAGTTCGGCCAACGGTACAATCGCAACTAGCAAATAGTCATCCGCGTGACATCACAGTGGAAAATTGTGGTCCACGCAAAAGCAGATCCACGCTAAGATTAATCAGACCGCAAAACATAAATAAAACAAAACCAGAAAATAAAGCGACCGAGTGTACCATATCCCCAATTCTTCTTGAGACTCTAGAGATTCCCGATGTAGAGAAAGAACAGCCTAGCCCTCCGCCATACAGTCTAAAAACAAATCAGGATCAGACAATCGATGTGACAGAGAATTCATTTTCAGATACACTGGATGCATTCAATTCAAGAGGACATCTTTCGGAGCGAAAAAGGAGTCATTCTTGGAGTCACGGCACTTGCTCTCGTTCGGCAAGAGAGAGTTCTGCTGATGGTCGAATTTTCAATGGTGGTTGTGCGTACAAATTGTCACCCATTGCATACCAACGTTCTCGATCGGAATTGGAACAACGTCGTCGGATGTTTCGAGCGTTATTGAACCGGTATGGACCGGAGCGGGAGTTAGATGTAAATGCGGCAGTGCGCCGATGGCGGGCTTCGCGACTTTTGTTGCCCACGTCAAGAATCGGCGTTCGAAATCCTCCACACAGTATCTTATCGTTGAATAAAATATATCAACCTGTGGATCTGACTCTTAGAAGAAATGGCATAGCTCGCATACGTCATTACAGTTAGAGGAGCAGCTAAAATTCGGGATTTTATTTGATGGAATTCTACGTGTCACCTAAATTAGAATTTTTCAATCCCACCAACGGAACCGGAGGATATACTGCCACCCACAGTGGTTGATGTGATTTTTTTTTCAACGTTTTTATCTAAATATAACTGAACCTTTTTCTTCCTCTAGCATTTTAGTGAAAATAGCTTTTTGTTCTCAACTAGACAATCGGATGCGGTGGAGAAAATTTAAGTGTTCATGCAGCTGTTTAAAAATGAACCTTCATTTTATTGCATAAATTCTATTGGTTTTGCTTTAGCATTGTATTTTTCAATCTTTTTATCATATTCGAATATGAAAAGCGGATATGATATTATTGTTGTTTTTTTGTTCTCTTTCCCTGAGTGTCAACTCCGTTCACGTGACTGGAGATTTGATATTATACCTAACTCAATTCTCCATCCAGTTTCGATTCTAGTATGCCAACTTTGGAAACAGATCAGCGACTGCATGGCGGAAAACGATGACAGTTTTGTCTGTAATTTCAATAAGGCCTTTTGTCAGAACCCATGTACTTATTTGGAACTATATCACTTCTCGCATTGTTTGGTAGTTTTCTGATTTTCATCCAAAAATGTTCGGAAATAGGCAGGTGAATGTAGGCATCTCATAGGCATTTTGCAATCTGTGTTTGCGATTGATAATATTTTTGTTTCGAGTAACTGTCCGTCGGACCGCACTTTCAACGTACAAATTTCATGTAATCTCGAGGGGCACCAGACTAGAATTCATCAGTAGCGCATACTGTACATCGCACCAAGGGTTTCAGCCCGAGTCCTTTCGCAGATTAGGCTGATCCAATTTAGGTGTCGTCCACAATGACGCTCAACAATGGCCGACATCTTCGAATGAATGTACGGAGCCGTGGACGATTTTGGTAGAAAATAGACTGCTTTTGTCTATCATTTTCTTTACCGCCTGCTTTGACGTTTGATTTCACAAGATCAGGTGAGCCTAAGTCTGTTTGCAGACTTTAAAGTAATACACGGAAAATCGGCGAACATTCCAGAAATGTCTCGGAGTACTTCAAATAGCCAGATGGAGGACAAATTTCATAGTTGGTAAATGTCATTGATCGCGAAGTAATGTGGAAAATGATATGACGATCTCCATATTTGTATAAAAGGCAACCTGTACATCATAACTTATACGGTGAACTTCGCTGTATTTAAAAGTAGACATATAGGTGAATAGTGTTTTCACGCATTCATATCCGCTCCAAGTCCACATAATGCATATCACTAAAATGATTGTAACCGTAAAGGAAGAGTTAGATGACGGTTGTAAATTCAATATGTTATGCTATCAATTAACTGAGAGACCGGATGTAGAGATATTATCGCAGTCAGTGTATTAGCTGCTTAATTCACTTCTCTGATTTGTGATATTGGTGCTTCCGTCTCACTATTACTCGGTGCGGCTTGGTAACAATCAATACCAACGGTATACGGTTGTACATATTTAACTGTTTTTTTATGGCGGGTAGCCCGAGGCAGACCATACAAGGGTAGAGATTAAGAAGACGAAACTTAATTGCTTCTGCTGTGTTCAAAAATCGACATCCGATGGAGTGAATGGTCTACTGCGAGCTCGGTCACGTGCATTGTTCAGTTTTTTACAACTCAACGTTCACTTTTTGCGCTAGTGATCTTATAAATTGCCCAATAACGTGACCAACCAGTGTCCGGCTCCACAGGAGGAAGCACATAAACAGGACTGATTCGATTAGTCGATAGAAATGAAACAGTAAATATGTTAACGTTTAAGCACATCGTGAATGAAATTCTGTAACACTTGATTTTTGATCCCATTTCACTGACATTTAATAACAGCTTCTTGTTCTCCCCTCCAACTATGATGCAGCCTTCCGGTCGGAACAGTAAAAATGGTCTAACGTAGATGTATACTAAAGTATATATATATATATATATAATTACACTGCAAAACAAATTTTCGCCTGGTAGCATATGGGCCAGTAGAAAACCTATGGAAATATCATTCCAATGATACGACCTTCGTTTAACCATAATTATTTATTCAACAAGGTGAATACCGCTCAAGGCTACTGCTTGTGGAACTGGAGGCCGAAAAAACCAAGTTAGTTTCTTTTTGGTCATAGAGACCAGTTCGTTGCCTACTTTTCGTCTGTTGAGAAAGTATTGGAAATTATCACGCAGTGGGACATAATCCGTTCTATTTGAATCCATATGGTGTAGTGGCATAGCTTTTATGTAGAAAATCGGAGATTATCTAATGGTATCTTGTCTACCGTTTGCTTTGACGTCTGATATTGATTTGGTTGCATTTGTTTTAACAGACACAAAATCTGCACCGTTCTATTCGGGTCGTGATTTTGAGACTGTTCGCTTTTGAACCGTGCATACCGTTCTGCTTTTCTGGTTGTGGTTTGCTTTCTCCTATATTGTCGTAACTGTCTTATTTTGGTAACCGGATAACGGCAATACAAATTACGCATCCGATCAGCTACTCGAATCTTCTCTACTCTATCGATTGAAGGCAATTTGTCAATCGAGTCTTCCGAACCCAATAGGAGACACATTCGGGGTCGCATACGGAACGTCTTCCCTAACGGTATCAGATCAGAACAAGCTGCGAATTGACACGAAAATGTAAAGTGTCTTCTGATGTTTTACAGGATCATCTAGTTGTCGATGCAGTTGACAAGGAGTCAGCTATTCGTTTCGTAGGCAATCTTCAATAATTACACTAAATTAATAGCGACGACCACCAGGCAGTGAGTTGGTACAGTGTGACCGCAGTCAGTCGTAGGAGTAGATTTCGTGCACTCATGATGCACACCGTCTCTAAGCCAATGCGTTCGACAATAGTCATTTTATTTCGCCCCTCGCAAATGTCGAGTATTCCCGGTGGTTAATATTGTTGTGGTATTGACTGGCCGGAATTCAGAACATGCATCTCGCTCCGCACGTATGTTTGTATACAAAAGTAGTCTAATTAATTGGACCAGTCTGGGTTGAACGAGAGCGAGACATTACAAATAACACAAAAATATAGGACTGATGGTTTTTTCGATCAAATATTTGCGATTTTCTGTCGAAGTACTGTCTTGTAACAGTGACATTGCGAAAATCTCTGGTAACTCGGATATCTTGGTGAGTATTTATGCTGGTAAACAGGTACGGATGGAAACCAGTGGAGACTAGTTTTTTATAGTCAATGTACTTTACTAGTCACCTGTGTTCTGACGCAGAGCCGTGTCATCCTTTTTAAAGTATCCCAAAAGAGTTAGATATAGCAATTCTGTTATATTTTCACCGATCTCATGCTTTTGTTGGCAAACGGGGCAGAATTCGCGGAAGTTAAAATCGGCATTTTAGATATATAAAAAAAATGGCGAGAAAAACAAATATTTATCTCGGATGTTGGTTTATCCTTAAGCGATCTACCACGCACACTTTTACTCCAGCGCTATATTGTCGATGGAAGCAAAACGTTTATGAACGTTTCCCTATTTCGTCATTCACAAGAGTCTGATCTGTGAAGAGGCGCATCGTGATCAGCTGTTAAATTTCACAACAAACACAGATCATCACCTCTTCCGAGGTTTTTACTCCGTAAGTCCCCATGTGCTCTGATCATAAATAGGTTCCTAGAGAGCAAAAAAGGAATATGATTGTAGGTAAGAGTCTATTTTTGGCTGAACTGTTGACACCTGTCTACTATCCTACGAACTAATATCAACTTTATATGTGCTTTCTAGTCAGCACACATGTATCGAGGTGCTGTTAGAATTATCTATTGTGCGTTTGCCGCATTACAACTGTTTTCAAGCGATTGTATCTTTTCTGAACAAAACTATGGGCCTATGTACGTGGCAATGTTTGGTCTGAATTTGCTCAATATTTTCTGTGATGCACAAATTACGCTGAACGTTTTCACCACCAACTGTATTTGGGAGCGACGGAATTTTGTTCAACCCTCAGGATTTTAGCGCTAACCCATAATGAATCTAATCAGCATTTAGTTTTTGTTATTTCACTTTTTCATGTGTCTAGTCAAATTGCCATGAGTAAAGGGATGGTTTGACAAGAGAGTACCGGGTACACATGCCTGAAGAGCGGCAATAACCGCGAAACCGGTCGTGTGCTTCCGGGGAACTTTCGTTCATCATCTGTATGCAGAACATACTACTAAGAAGAAATTGCCATTAATTTATTAACCCGATTGCAAAGATAGTTTGGTAGGAAAAGCAATCCAAGAGTATTCTCATAGACCATGTATTTCCGCGTGACGACAAGTTGAAACTGAAAACTTGTATAACCAATGCGTTTCGCGTACGCGTTTCGACCGGGTCACGTGGTTTCCGACTCATTTTGAGCTATCTCTCCCATATTTTTCGTAGGCCGAAAGCAGCGTAAATAACTGGGGGTACGTGGTTCACAGGTTGTTACACTTGAAACGAGGTTTTCATCGTGACAGAAGGTTGTTGGACGATGCACCCAGGTGATAGTGCACAGCGAAACCTTTGGATACATCGAAAAGTAGCCAATGTCTGAAGTGGGAGAAAAATATGGTGTTTGCCTCACTATCCTGTGCTGAACCCTAAGAAACTTGAAAGAATTCGTGCAGTTTTCTCTCGCACACCAAAGTTTCAAGTGACGTTGCTCTAAGATTGGCTGTTGGCAAGGCGCGATTGGACTATACCACGGGTTGAAGTTCTATATCGTTGTCCATTGCGTAAGATTGCAATGTCTGTCGACATAAAGAAAAACGTTCATGCAAGTGACGGTGTTGGATATACATGCATCACGCTTCGTGTGTTGGACTGAGAACAATATACACAAACCAGTAGTGAGGCACAGGATGTCAGCTAACCCATTCGGTGCAATATTGTCGCCTTTTCGTGAGAATTTCACACTGCAAAAGACAGCTGTAAGAAATTGATAGTCAACCAATCAGACCATAAAAGACGATTTTTATGTCGACGATTATTTCTGTTCGTTTGGTGAGAACGACACGGCCAGAGAACACGAAACTAATTTGACGGATCTGGTAGGGAAGTATTGCTTTCATCTTACAAATGGATGTCGAGCCCCCCCCCTGGCCCTAGAAGTCATTCCAGCAAGCGAACAAACAGATAGAACCGTTCTCTTAGATAGGTCATCTATGCCAATCAATCATACTTTCCGGGTACAACAGAACGCCAAGACCGATGAATTCGCTTTCCAACTGAGCATTCCCAACCACCCAGCTACTTGTGAAGGTGTCCTATCATCGGTCTCCAGCCTCTATGGTCCCCATTGTTGCTTCCCGGAAAGATGTTGCCGCGACTAGTACGCAGGAAAAAAACTGGTTGGGATGACCCCATTGATCCCAAAGATAACTTCATGTGGGAAACGTTTCTGACCAGATTTGGCAAAATTTGGAGCATTAAAAATTCGCGATGTTCATTCCCGAACGACATGGAAGAGAACAGAGAGTTGCACGCTTTTTCCTACGCATCTGAATTGGCTACAGTGCAGTAGTGTACGGAGGTTAGAGTAGAGAGGACGGCAACTGCAACGTTAAGATATCGCTGGCCCTTGAATTTGGCATCGATCCGGCTCCTAGACTTGAGTGCAGCAGTTCTGGCGGTGGTGATGTTGTCCGCTGGGAGAAGGTGTTTCATATCTATCAACTGAACTGGCGTGTTTTGTGCCGATTCACAAATCGTGCAATAGTATTCCTATAATCTCAGGAACCCATTTAGGGTTCTTATCAAAAACAGGCTTACAAAATGAGACAACTGTTGGACAGCACGTGAAATTCGCCAACAATCCAGCTGATCTGTGCTCCCGAGGAGTGATGAACCTACAACCGTTGGAAATATGGACCAACAGTCCAAATTTTTTCATCTTGTTCGAAAAACATTGGCGGTGATCAACGTAAGCGTCCAAACCTAGTCGGCTGCGCAAGTCAAGGGTAATAGAATGATAACTCGTTATCATCCCTTTCAGTCTGAACTGAGCAGGCACTCATAGTGAACCATGTTGCTCAGAGTTTTGGCTTAGCTGATCACATTTTAAAGGAAGCTGCTGATGGCGACGTATGGATCGGCGATATAGCCACAAAAGAGCTACTGTCCGCAGTGTGACCTCACTCGAATGCTGCAGTTCGAGAGCTTTAGTGTACAATTGTGGAACAGTGAGGACAGAATCAGCACCGTCCATTGGTTGCTTAAGAGGGTTGAACCCCATACTCGTTAAGGGCGTGTTGCGAGTAATTGGTATACGCACCAATTCTCACCTAAACTTTGACGTAAAATATCCAGCCATCCTACCAGCCCGGCACCACTTAGTCGATCTGTTTGTCTAACGTACGCATGTGGCGGATGAACCTGCGGGAGAAAATCACGTGCTAAATACCACGCGAAAACAGCTTTTGATCGAGATCGGAAGAGCAACAACAAAGCGAGATCGAAAGGTGTGTACAATGTCAGAGGCAAATGGCCGTTATGTGAAGGCAACTTACGGTCCTGCTTGCAAAATGCAGCCATTCAGCCATTCAGCGACATCGGAATCGACTGTTTTGAACCTTCATGGATGAGATGCGGGAAACGGGGAGAAAGAAGATACGGATACATAATAAGGTGCATGAAGACTTGAACCGTACACCTCGAAGTGAATTACTGACGGGCCATTCGATTCCCCGTGATAAAAGCCTTAATCAACAAATGGAAACCCGTAATAGCAGAACACACTAGCTGAGCATGAATCGTATTCGTAATTCAATCCAAACTTTGAGGTCGAGGGTGAATCACAAGTACAAAATGCATTTGTATAAACCATGAATCAGTTTAATTACAGTCATTGTAACGGAACACTCAATTATCATACATAAGTTCTTACGGGCGCTATAGCGTTCCACGAGTATGTGAGGTGTGCTGCCTAACATATACGCTGATTACGGCCCAAATGTTGTTAGATCTAATCGAGAATTACTACTCTGGAACGAGGATTTGAAGAATGACATGGTGAAAGACAAGATCGCTACTTTGGGCATCCACTGGAACACTTAAACCGTACCGTTCACCAGTCACCGGGGTAGATTATGGAGACGTTTGGTCAGATTTGTCTAAAAGTTAATGTTCTCAGTGATCAAACAACAAACACTTGGCAGTAGAACTTAGTCTGGTCTTAATTGAAGCAGAAACAATTTAAAGCATCTGTCTATTAGTACCAGTATCCTCAAGCAACGTCGCCTATGTGGCTTTGATTGCTAATGATCATTTAGCATTGAGGTCTAGCAGTGGTTTTGTCGAACCCATTAATCTTAACGGATGGTGTTTTGTAGAGGGTGGTTGCGAGAATACATACTAAATGATAAGTCGTTTAGGGCAGGTCACATGGCTCTTGTCGGTACTTGGCCTCTCGGTGTTGTGAGGCAGATAATTGCCAGTTCCGATGGATTTGTAAGAGCAAATAACGCTAGAATCGCAAAGGGAACAGTGAGTCGCGATATGTTATGTATAAGTCTTCTGGAAGGTGAGGCAAGAGCGGTCAATGAGAGAACATTCAAAAAGAGAGAATGAGAAGAGTGAAGACTCCGCGTGCATCTACACACAGTCTGTTTTTGTCTACTGTGTCATACCACATAGACACTGAATATCACATGCCTTCATGAGCTCAGTCATCCGATTGACGCACCCCTTCACGAGACACTGACCGATGGTTTGAATTAATTTCATTCACGGCCCACATGAATTCGAGCCGTATGTTGATACTCTCTTCCACGACTATGATACCCCAAAACACACTAGTGAGTCGCTTGCCAGATGGAATACATTGCAATTTCGAACACACACTGTGTCGGCAAAGGTTCCAACTAGTCTGGTTCTTTATTTGTCAACTACACGATAGACCGCTTCATTCTACGTCGAAGGCCGTGCACTCACACATTCGAACGCACGCATCCACACTTGAGCATACACCACATCGTTTCTTGACCTACTCGACTGAGCTCTGGACAATCTAAATTTCAATGGTCCTTGAACATCAGCGAACAATGATTATGGGATCGATAATAAAGGTTTCGGTGGGCGAATTCTGCCAGAAGTTGGCAATATTTGAGTGTACTGACAACAGCGATTAGATAGGTAGGGATGAATCTGTGCCCCAATTCTTAACCTTTGACTTGCCTGGTTCGAACGAACTTTTGTTGGCAGTGTAACGCAAGGCTACGGAAAATGCTCAGAAAGGCATTTCTGTATCGGAATTCAAGGGATCACTGTAGTACAAATGACATTTGCTCTTTATTCTATGCATATTTTCGCCTGCTTGAAAGTTAGCTTGCGCGGCGCGCGCCGCGCGCCGCGCAGCTTTCACGCTCACTGTTTGGACTCGTGTGAACCATGTTGGTGTTTCTGTACAGTGACTTTGGCCTTCGTCTTGAGTCCTTGTGATAGCATATTTGGGGTCTGTTTAACATTGTACACTGATAAACTCTATAATAAAGCATAGCAGAACTTACAAACCAGTTGTGTTTTGGATCTGGGATTCGACTTTGGTCACGTATTGCTCAAACGCTGGTTGTACCTGGATCAATTTCATATAACCCACTTACTTCTTGTATCCTACTTAGCTTCCGTTATTCCTAATTAGTCCCTCACTTTTCCACTGTCCAAGTCCCCTCTGGCTTTGGACTTTCCAACGAAGGGTTCTTTCTTATTTGAAACTAACCAGTTTCTACGTCCGACGTTTGACGGTCTCTGCACAATTCTCATTTTGGCTGAACCTTTAACTTTATTTGGAAACCAACAAATCCACTACTTTTATCGAACACAACGTTTATCTCCTCCGATATTCTTGTGGCCGTATTCTCCACCGATTTACCGTATAGTTTATTCTTTTGGATCACTGATGATAGTCTCATTGACCCTTTTTTAATTAGGTCCTCTTAATGAATGCTTTTAAATGTCCCGACGGACCCATTGGTGTGAATAGTCGTCCCCTAATCCCCTGCTGGCACGGCAAGACCTTTGGGCTTTAGTGCAAGTGTTATGGCTCTCCATACTATTCCATTCATTCGAACACTTTGTCCGTTCCCTGGTGGATTACAAAGTTCTACTGGTTGTCATGCCTTTCTCAGCAAGAAATGACTGGAGTCCCTCAAACATGAGTGACGTTCCGTGCTCGGTGTAAGCGTACACAGACAAACCGAATAGGGCAAATAATTGGGAAAATCAGTTGATTAAGCTGAATGGAGACATCAGTACAAGCTAAAACGAGCGGATATCGAGAATGCCGGTCAACAATGGTTGACAGATACTTACTTTTTGACGAAGGAGACTATGATATCTTGAACTCGATATATAGCCTTTCGAAAGGATGGATAGCTCTGACGGGAGTTCCTGATGTTTCCACGAATCTAGGTTTCAGTTCAGCGCACACAACGCAGCGGGATGTGACGGATCCTACTTTCTCCATGGAGAATATTCGGTTCTCCGGACGAATACAATGTAACATTCGGTTCACTGTCATATTCTTCAGTGTCTCCAGCCAGCTGGTTGATGGGTCTTTCGGATCCCAACCACGAAGACCTGCAACACCTTTACCTAGGTTTGCTGTACATTTTCTCATCCCACGTTGCCACGTCATCTGTTGGCCTCCAGCTGACTTCTTCGATTCCTTGGGGAGAATACAAAATAGGGCACGATATGGTAGACGAGTGTTCCTCATACGCAACACGTGACCCAACCAGCGCAGTCTACTAAGTTTCATAAGCCGAAACAAGCTGTTCTCAGAAGTGACACCCAATATCAGATTCCTAACCTCTATATTACTCACCCGGTCACTCCATCCACGCAGCTACCAAGGTAGGTGAAACGGTCCACAGTCATTAGTTTCCCTCCATCCAGTATCAAGTTCGACGCTGCTGTCGTCCAGCCCTGTAACAGTACTTTGCACTTTGAAGGCACAAAGCACATGCCAAACCGAGCAACCGATCTCGACAGTCTATCTAGTGCCCGTTGTGCATGGTCCGCAGACTCGAACAGGCACACGACGTCGTCTGCGTAATCTAGGTCGCATAGCTCCCCTCCACTTCCCAGTTCGACTCCTACATCCCGGAGACCTCCTAAAGCATCTTCCATCACCTCGTCCATTACAAAGTTGAATAGGAATGGAGAGATGGGACGCCTTTGTCGAATGCCACTAGTCTTTTTGAATAAATTTTATAGTTCACCGTACCCCTCTATTCGAACACTGGACACTATCCTGTCTGAAAATGTATTGTGTTTGGGAGTGAGATTATCCTGGGCTAGCCTATCAGACAAAGCCAAACATCCGGATATCTTATCGAGGACTGAACGTTGCGGACTTAGTTGTTAAACATTTTCATGAAACAGAGGGTCACGTTGGATGCTCACAGGTCTTCCCGATGGTTCGGCTTTAGTTTCGGATATCGGAAGGAATGTTACCAACGCACCATATAGTCGGGGAATGCGTGCGCTGTCGGCAAGACTCTGTTCACAGTAAATGAAACCATTACCTTTAGAGAGTTTTGCATAACGGTTTCGTCTTTGCCTATGCTAGAGTCAACTACCCTGGCCCCTCGTGTATTAAACAAGGCCGAGGGGAAAGAAACGATACGGGTGCCTGTTCATGTGCATGAACGGGGAAGCGGTTCACGTTGTGGTTGCGTCGTCGTTAATTGGCGATTCCTTCCTAAAAGTATTTTGTCTTTCATCGACAGACGAGGTCAAGCACGAACTAATTTGGCAACTCCAAAGGAGCTTGACGTAAGATTCGTTCTCTTTTTCAAGGACTGTCTTAGGATAATGTTTTCCGAATGTTGCCGTCGACTAGGTCTCACAGATGCCAATCATCTGGGGTGGCATATGGGAGCGTATAATGCGCTCATCACGTTGAATCTTGCACTCAGCAGCCCGTATGCAGCGCATGACTGGTGAAAGCCTAGGGAAATTTATTGTCTAAGCCGGAAGAATTATTAACGACCACCCCTTGATGTCGATTACCAACAATTGTAAGGATCTGGAAGTGATGACCCCGAACAAACTACTTTTGCTTCGTATCAATCAGACTACGCGTGGTCATTGTGATTTTCCCTCTTTCATCTGACTTTCGCGATGAATCCAGTTGACAGCGAGCTCGTTTCGTAAACGTTAGTGGGTCGAATATGTAAGTCTGTTACTAGGGAGGCAGAAGGGATTGGGGGCAAATACGTGCATAGCGGACGTGTACCCGGCTCGTGATGAACTGGCCGAGGAAGGCCTGGTTCATACTCCCAGCGTGTTGTTGAGGCCTGATGTGTGTAAACTGTTTGTCGCAACGTGTATAATCCTAGTCTCGTGAAATCCAATATGGTCGAAACCTTCAGCATTATAGCTCTTCTATGTGCACGTTATTGTTCATCGGCGATACACGTCATGATTGCTACGTCATCATATATATATAT
>LUCM01009707.1:7873-174059 GCA_008360955.1 Fasciolopsis buskii | reverse complement strand
TCAGATTTAGCGTCCACTTCTTGTACTGAATAAAACAGCTGGTTTTATGGTTGGTTACGTTTCATCCAGAAATATGTTATTTTTACCGTCCTGTATTTTAAATACAGCATTTTTTCAGTTGTCTGTGGCGCAAAATGTGGTTAACGGAAATGCTCCAAATTTTGAAATGTTACGAAATTCCGATCACTAGGACCATCGCCGAAATTGTAATCAGTACTGTAAAGGAGAGTGCGATCATAACCAGTGGAGAGAGTGATCGACCCTGCAGCACGAGTAAATCAGGGGGCAGTCGCCCGATAAAGCAACACCAAGCACGTCAAAAGCGTTTGCCAACAGACAAAGTCCGCGGAAACAACGAACAGGTGCATTAGAACCAGAAATCATAGACATAACCTCAGTTCTAGTCGTTAATCAGGCCAATCTGACCAATGCACTCAGAGGAAGGACTAAAAGAACGAAGAGTGTTTTGTACACAGGCACATCGTCCAGGGAATGGACAGCTAGCCAGAACATGGATCTCGCGTGAGCGTGAGTTGGAAAAGAACAATATTTACAAGGCTGAGCCAAGTTTGAGGGCTATAACATGTTTCGCTTGTTTCTTGCCGAAATAATGCAGAAGCATGTACCAGATATGCTGATTTTCAGTTGGTGTTTATGTTACGAACGCATCGACTATTCGTATACTTCGTGGCATTAAGTTAATTATGAAACGTAACACTATTTATATCCAAGACAGTTCATTTCCTTACTTGAGTGTGAGACATTATTCAGGCAGCCGAGTTCAAGCTTAAAACTTACCTAAACTTTCACTGTGGTTTCCAACCCGGTCTAGAGCACATACGGCATTTGGCAGCACTTATTATCTCTGGATGAATCATCTAGTCTTAAATTTACGGGGTCGCATTTAACTCACTCTAATCGAGACTAACCACAGTCACTGACCTTCTTGTTCCCGATGGCATCCGTAATCTATCGCCATGTAACGGCTTATCCTTGTGTTTCTTTTTTGTCCTGGTGTTGTGCGTGCAGAGTAATGCTAGTTTGTCACACTTCCCATCCAGGTATTTGGGCTTCGAGCCCTTTGTGACTGAGATGCAGCCCTACTACCTATGGGCTGAAAGCGAACGTTTAATATTTGTCGTAGTTACTTGTCTGGGACTTAGCACGCTGAGGTGGGGGCCAACGGAAACAATAGTAATCCTTCTGAAAACCTCCGAATCAACTTTTGTCGTCCACTCTGGTAGTGAGCTGGGCAGAAAACAAGGGCATACGAGTTGCGATAAGCCGAGACAACTGTTCCACAGTGATGCCAGGAGGAGCCATAAAATTCGTAAATGTCCACATTTCTTGAGGCACGAATCAGTGCAGAGATCGAGATCTTCGAAGTTTTGACATGTTGTTGTGCTAAGCTAATTGCACAGGTGGACGATGAGATAACAGATTGCTCCTTCGTAGTTTTGTAATAAATGTGGAATAGATTTTCTGAAACGCAACTTTGTCAGGTTTGGGTTGACCAGTTTCAGTTGTAGCTTTAGTGCATGGGCAACTTACACAGTAACCGCCTAAGAATGAAATGTTTTTTGTTTCAATTTTTACAACCAACCGTGGGATGGGCATAAAAAAGTTTCTTGAAACTTCGACTTTTAGTTGTCCTATCAAGTTCAGAAGTGGTGTAAATTGAACATATTTTTGAATTATGTGGAACGATAAATGAGTAGTTCGAAATCAAATGATATACAGTTTAAATGATGTAACAAGAACATAACAAAAAGTAATGTGACATTCAAAAATTTACTCCGTAAATTTGTGTTTCAACTCCACCCAATTTCTTGTTGATCTTAAAGCATTTCTAACCGCATTTAGTTACACTGTCAGATCAGATGGTCTACTCTGTGAACCGATACTGCCATTGGGTAATAAACAGGCCTGTTTTTCCACGGTTTCAAATAACAAAGGTGCTTGACACGGAGGGTTGTTCTTTGTGCGGTAAACATGCTCTCTTTTCATTGGTGGATTCCATTTGATGGGAGCGAATTTGGGCGAGGCTGACACGGATTTCGTCAGCCGATTACCGTCCGAAATTAGATCCCGCAAACAGATCTTTGGACGACGATGGATACGATTTAAGGAACGATCATTTTCAGATCTGAATTTCAAATGTCTCCTTCGTCGTGTACGTCTCGCGATACGTGGTTCGACAGGCTTTGTGGGAAAAGTTTTCGGGTTAGGCATATTCCATCTTTTACCGATCACCAATTATCGGATGCACATGATCTGACAGATGAAGACAGTCGAACCAAGAATTTCAAACTCTTCACCGTTCACGTGAAAGTTCACTAGTCCACGTGACCAACCAAAACCTACAGCTGGGACGTAGACAATCAACCACAATTGGTACAAAGCAGTCCAATTTGACTCATTTGCACATGGAATTGATTAGACAATATCACAAATAGCCGGTGAGAATTATCAAATCAAAGCACCATTTTGACTGTTCGTGTGGGTTTCGATGTTGCGGACGACTAGCGTGTGATGTCGGTAATGACAAAAGTTTATTTTTTTCAACTCAAAATGTTAATAACTTTTTCTTTCTTCCAAAGCTGCCTTGCATTGAACAGTACATGCAGTCGGTTATTTACACTTTGAACTAGTGTGAGCAAGACATATTGTTTTACTCTTTTGGGAAACATTTTGGTTGTACGTATTATTCATCGGAAAAATTCGATGTCTTCCATCACCTACGGTTACTGGTGGCAGTTAAAATAATCATTCATTCGAGTACGATCAGGTTAGTGTCGCTTAGACTTTTAAACACCGACGACAGTTAATTTTTGCATTTTGCTCCCTACATGGGAAATAATATGGTGCTGACAGTAAGACAACAAAAGCATGCGAAACGTTCCATTGAGAAGAAAAACCAGTACTTTCGAGCCTTGTGTCTCCTTTCCGAGGGTTAGTCTTGCCGGACCGACAAAAATCCTCCGGCGAATCACCATGCGATTCTTAAATTTACTTACCATCCATTCACACTTCTGCCGATTCAAATGAGAATCTAGTGAGAAACTAAGAAAGAAGCACACCAGTATAAATGTCTTTGGACAGGGTACGCATACCTGAAGAGCCACAATAACCGCGAAACTGATCGTGTGCTTCCGGGGAAATTTTGCTCATCCATCCGTATGCGAAACACACTACTGAGAAGTTGAAATAACATTTATGTTCATCCAGCCTAACAGTCCTGTAATTCTGTGAGCCTTTTGATCGAATCGGAAAGATGAGGCTACGGTAAACATATATACGTTTATAGGAATTTGAAATGGGAACACGTAGGTGATTCTGAAGTGGTATTTGGAATTTCATTGTCTAAGAGATGACAAAAGCTTGAGACCAGTTCGAAAGTGAAATTTTCACATGGAATACATTTCCTGTTCCGGATAACATCTGCAAGTGCTTATCAACTCACTCGTCAATGTTTCAGGTACCTTATCAAAGAGTGAAATACGATCAATAAGCCAACAAAAAGCTAAACAGGAGTGCAGCTTGTAAGGGAAATCACAAGCAGGTAAAACTGTAAAGCACAGTATAGGAGACCAGGAGGATCCTACATCAGAAAAAAAATTGATATCTTCTCGATGTCCGTCATCAGTTCCCCTGTGAATCATTTCATATGCTAGCCTAAAAATTTGTGGTGGTTCGGTTCATAGGCTAAATTTGTTTTTATTTTCGATCTAATTTTATAACCGTATTTTTATATGCTCTTCTCTGAACTTACTATTGAAATGGCGGGTAGATTCTTTCAGCCTCCAACCGAAGTGGATTGATTAAAGTAGAGCTTATTAAGGGGTCAGTGTGGTGCAGTTGGGATGTAGTGATGATAACGTGCACGAACAACGCATCGGACGACATTTAACAGTCCACGTTACATCAACAAGCTAGTTCACATCCATTGAACCGCGTTAGCCATACGTGTAGTTTCAATAATTCGACTAAAGACCATTCAACTGATCATAGCAGTTTAGTTTTTTTTAACGGCCTACCTCCATCACAGCACATTATAGAACACCGGTTACATGTAACGATCCCAATAAAATAAATTTATTTGCTGATTAACTGAATATCTTCATTGACGCGTTTTTGGTCATTTATTTTTGCCAACTCGTTTTTGGATATGTATTGTGTGTCATATGCGTATGTTGAAGCACACCTTTTCAAGGGATACGACTGAGATGAGGGAACTACCAAAATATTGCGCCATTTGGCCATATATCTCCACACCGTACCTGCTTCGAAATGATAGAGGAGGAGTAAGGAACTGTGTTCAAACGTATTCACATAATGTGTCGATGACACAAAATAACGAACTAATACAAAATCTTGTTATTGGGAAAGCAGATACAATTGCTAACTAGTCGACTTGATTAGTTTACACGTAATTCCCTCTGCTTACACAAATTCTACTTCAGTCGGCCTACGGCGATGGCCTGGGCGAACGTCACCACTCACGTCTTTTTCTAGTCCGTCCCTAGAATTGTGAGCATTACTTGATTTTTTTAAAGAATCTGATGGTCTAGACAAGCATTCGGAAAGTCGGGACGCATCTCGCTCGCCGAATCCTACCGTAGCTCTGAGACTTCGTACTCTGGTTGTATGAGACAACCAGAGCTAGTTGGTGAAAAATCAATGATTGCAAAAACTGGGCTGAAACTAGTCTCTGGGTGCCGCTGGTAGTCCGTGTGTTGAGTGCTTAGTAGATCTTCAATTCCGTTACCAAGTATCCAAATGATATCTGTGAATTACGTCTCACTTATGTGCGGCTGTTCAAGCCCAGCAAATTCATCCTTAAGATGTTGTTTTGGTTGTTCGTGTTTGGCTGGAAGTCAATAAAAGGACCCAAATAACTAGCGGTTTGCTTCCATTTTGATCTGCTGACGTCTATGGAATGGTGCACATGCTTAAAGTATCACATTTGATAAACACTGACTGATTCATTTGGCCCCGGAAATTCCGAAAGCATTCTTTTTAGAATTCACACTGCATGTTTTGCTCAGTTCGGCTCTGGGAATTATAAATGTTCCAATGTAACAGTGGGTTTGTTTTGTCTTTTAAGTAATTCACCACCTAGAAACTTATATCGTTCAACTATATCAAACAATTTAGTTTCGTAGTCTATCCATCTAGGCTAATTTTCACTTAAATATCCAACCGAGGAGTCTTCGGTCATAAAGGTTGACCAATGCGGAAACAACTGGCTCTGAGAATCCAAAACTTAATGACGGAAGAGGGTACATTAATCAGTTTCAATTTTACACAAATTCGTTAAAAAGCGAATTGGTTAGTCTGGAAACCACACTGTCCGATCAACGCCCGCCGGAGTGCATCAGATGTCTTCCGATAATATTCACCATTGGCAGTCATACTGACAAACTAAAAAAATTAACTGCACTTCTCTTCTAATCGTCATGCATTGCTTTCGCCTGGGTGAGTTATTTTTAGAAAAGTGTGAAGGCGAATGCTCGACACTCTCTACTGGTTGTTCGATCTCCGGTGATCATTCTATGCGAGACGGCCAAATCCCGATTTCAAACCAACGCCGGTCCGCGCATGAAGCACACGAATGTATTCTCACCAGCAGCTTTGGCGGAAGAGTACATCAGACAACGAAGATGTTTGATCGCATTCGAAGGGCGGATGGACCAAGAAGTAACTGTGCAATGGCACCAGCCTTACGCAGAAAAGTCCGTTATTTTCCAACCACGTTTTCTGTTTCATCTGGTTTGATGCTCAATATTGTTTTCGTGGCATTTGTTTGGTTCCGTTTGTTTTAGCAGACCTAAAATCTGTACAGTTCGAGAGCCCTCGCTTTCGAGTGGCACATACGGCTCTGCTTTTTTGGCTGTTTGTTGTCGTATCAGAGCTATTTCGGGGCCGGTTTATGTACAATGCATTTAACGGATCTGGTCGGAGATTCGAGTCTTCAGTCCTTTGACTAATGCGACTTCGTCAACCGAAGCCTCAGAATCCGATAAGAGGCAAGTCTGGGTGATAAATACCATCGTTCCCCATAAACACACAAAAGGCTAGTCTGAATCGGCCGCCTTTATGAAGAATTCGACAAAGGTTTCCAAACTGCCACCATCGGGTGCAGCTGTTTCCCTGGAGCACGTGGAAGAACGGTGCTTATAGGCTCCACATTTGATTCAATTTACCCGTTCAGTGGGAGAAACTGACTGCACAGTGATTCCAGCCACGATGTTTATCCTGCAGCTAAGCGCCAGGTGTTGGCCAAGATCGAATTATTATCTCCGGCAACACCACTGCTACATACTGCGAAGTCAGTGTTAGTGAGAACTCTCACTTTGCGAATTTTTCTGACAAAATGAACACTCTTTGGTCAAAAAGTCCAAATTCTATTTCTTTCGACTCGCTGAAACGTTTAGTAGAATATTAGCTTGTATGGGAAAATTTTAAGACAGCCAATATTTCACTCTCTGAGGCGAGAGCCAAACCAGGCTGCTCAAGAATTCATTGCGCTATAATAAACACATGCTTCCGAGTGCAATATCGACAATTAACTAGAAGTGCAGTTACGCGACCGTCTGATCGTTGCAATTAATTTCTGCAGTTTACATCCGCTTGTTCTATTACTTCAGGATTGCACACACGTTTCATTCAAGAAGGTTGGAGTAGGAATGGTACCAAGACTTCCGAGTTCTTGTTCATTCGTAGCGCTTAACTTCGAAGATTTCTATCCATTTCCTGCTCAATAAAAGTCAATCACTTATGAGCAATGCCAAAAAAAATAATCCAGTAACCAACAACACGGTTCTCAACTCCTGCGATCATACGACATCTCCGAATCACTTACCGAATCTGCAACGTTAATTGTCACAAATGTGGTGAGGCAGGTCACATTCGGTCTGTTTGTATGAACAGGCATGCTTAGTTGTTCATTCGTCCTTCTGTTCCCATTCGTCTTGCGACCTGCAGTCCGTTAACTCGGCAAACATTATTTGTTATCTTCACCGTCATATTACTTACACATTTCTTATGAAATACATTGTTAAACATCCTTTTAACACGAAGGCTTAGGGAGAATGGATTCGCTTGTTTAGTGTTAGATCCCGTCCGTTCATATACATATTAATACTGTCTCGGTCAGAAGCCTCACCGATTATGGATCGCCCTTGTTGGTTTCGTGTGAATTAAGTCTCACTGATACTCACTCGAGAAGTTCCAGTTGCACATTTATTGTAATCGAATCCATTTTTTGTCTCGTTGGTTCGCTGGTTACGGACCACATATGTTCCCCATTTTCTTTTTTATCCGATCCTCATCGCTCTCCATCTAATCTTTGGTTACTTAAAAGTCACTTAAAGCACCAAAGTGACACCAGTGAATCCACAGGTATCCGGTTTTTCGGATGTTTGGAGAACGCCGACCGAAAATTTCCTTCAGGTTTTTCGAGAGCCAGTACGGAAACCTTTGAATGACCCTATTTCCCAGAGGATACTGGCTCCTGTGAGTTCTTTGACTCGGAGCACATCTATCTTGATATCACTGTAGCGACTTGGAAAGAACCCTAGGATTTGTGGAGATAGTAGTAATACTAAGAACAAGGTTCTGAAGTAGTCGCCATAGATCAGAAGGACATTCTTAATAATTTTCGTAAAAAATGCTATTTTACAACTTCTACTTGGCGAATCATCACGCGCACTTCGGCCTAGCAACACACCTTGCAGATGATATCACTACCGTTATTCACCTGTTGGCCTTAGCGCATTACCCACTATTTTTTAAAATGTCATTGATTGTATTAATTCTGTTCTACTAGGTATTTTTCGCATACCATCCTCCCACTAAAGAGCTATATAATGAACGGTTGTGGTAGCTACTGCATGCACGTTTTCTTGCGCACAATGTGGCCATTAATCGAAGCAAATCGATCTTTCCAACTACTCAGTTCACTTTTTGGGACGTTCGTTTGGTGAACAAGATTTATAGCTCTATCCCATTCGTTTGTATGTTCTATACCGTTCTCGTTCACCTAATCCCTTCACCGAACTTCGTTCGCCAATCCTGCTTTTCTGGCCAAACTGGTTTACTTTTCCCTTTTTCGGTTAAACAGGTGATTTGTTGGTCCGCTGTGCACGAAAGTGTACTTCTATGTTCGTTGAATTATCCCTTTACGATCGCTATTCATGTCTATTCTCCCGTAAATCACAATCATCCGTCATTACGGTTGCTTGATCTGTAAGCTCCGAAGCTGTGGTGGAACAAGATGATTATCCAATGCCTCATGTTCCCCGATGACTCTATCCCACAGATCTTGGATACTCCGAAACTCATCATAAGGCTCCGAGCATAAACTGCGCATTTACCAAGTTAACACTCGTGATCGTTCATAAGGTTCTCAGATTTGTATATGATTCTCACACTTGGTGGGAAAAATCTCCTGCAGATATGGTTCTACGGTGGGATATTGTTATCGATGCTTACTCTTGCAACGTCCAGCATCGCAACACTACTCTTCCTCAATGGGGATTACCTATCTCTATCAGAGGACACTCCTAACGTTTATTTATCAATTCAACCCATTCCTGTGAATCGACCACATTTAATACGGGAATCAAGAAGGCACTATCATGCTATTTTATATTGTCTTTCCAATCGGTGAAAGTTGTTATTCTAACGTCGATTTGTCGATTTTTATAAACTTTGTGAAGAGATATCAGGACCAAATGATACCAAGAGTGTATCGAAAAATCGATGCGCCATATATTAGTTTTAATTGTGAATGATATAATGTTAATAACAGCGTTGTTGGAACATTACATCTACCAACAACGCTATTATTAACATATCATTTACAATTTGTGAATAGATACCTGTGTCTTGCGACAGAGTACTCTGCTTTAGCAATTATGTCATGATTCCTCCGTCTCCGGTCAACTGGTCCGACTGATTTACATTCAGAACATCCTGGTAGGGGAAACCGATATCCGCGGTCCGGTTTGCTTCTTGGTGGCCTGAAATTAATACCGATCCGGGTCACTTTGTTGAACTTTGCAGTCATTGTACACAAAAGGTTATTCGCAGCTCTCTACATGGACTCCATGACCTGTGTCGTTCGGAGCGTGACATAGAGTCCGTGTGTACTGTTAAGGGCCATTTCTTAACGAATATCACACGCAGTTATTATTGATTCCTACTGCAAATAACCCAAAGTTTATATCGGAATTTACAGTCGTTGCTTTTCGAAAGGGATACCATATGTTCTGCCGACCGATAATGGAATTCATTCCCCCTCAGATTAAGTGACAGATTGACTGAAATTCATGGGGTGTCATTACATACCAATTCCTCCTTGTCATTCCCAATCCGTGTAATTTGCTGAAAACTCCGTTAGGACATTGAAGAATGCTATAGGATCAGCCACTGGAACAACGTTTCCTGAGTTCAAAGGGCGCACGGACCATTTCCTCAATCGTTATTGCAATTCTGTGCACATTGAAATCGGTACAAGTGTACAACAAGCTGTTTAAAAGTGGTTTATTACAGGCTAATCTACTCCAGTTAGAATCATCAGAAGTGATTTATCATCGCGAAAAGGATTTGTGACCTTCTAAATTTACAATTCCCAATCAGCTGGTGAAACGTTTTTATCACATTCATGATGTAATTGATGGTTTCGTCGATCACAGACTTCTGGATCAAGCCTCTTCTAGGGTATTTATTTCCAATCCTGATAATGAGTGCGATTTCTTATATTCTCTACCATGGACTCTTACAGTTTGGAACGGCCGGATGCTGCTCCAGTGCTTGGAAAGTTGAAGATCACAACGAAAGATCTGAAATATGATGTTTGACAATTAAGAGATTAACTGTTGAAAAGAAAACTTCCCATTTTCTATCGTTTGTTGACAAAATACACGTTCTCTGATCAAACGCTTTGCAATCTCCAAAACTATTTGTTGTCTTACAATTTATCGGAGCATTTAATAGGACACCACTTTCTACCTGTAAATTTCCAGGCAGCAGAACGTGCGAAAATCTAACCCTTCACACGAGAGCTGAATCAGCCTATACGAGGATTTATCCCACCGTAATGAAGCCCAGGCTTTCCAGTACAGTGTTGCTGATCGACCGGGAGTGCTCCAACGACCGATCGCCGGAAATAGTTGCTCCGATTTGCAAAAAAATCGTATGCTTCCTCACGATTGCACGTTTCAGCCTTGGGCAGAAAATCGATTATTTTCGAACATTTTTTTCTAAGATCTGTTTTGACGTTATTTATCAATTTTGTGATATCTAATCGGTTGCGTTTGTTTTATCCCACCTGATGTCTGTACGTTTCCGCTAGTGCTACACTTTCAAGAGTTTTCATTTTCGAATATCTCCGACCATTCGGCATCTTCTGTTCTACCTTGTCTGCGCCTATATTGTTGTATTGGTGCTACGTTGACACCACGATATCCAATGCATCTCTCTCGCGTTTGGCTGTTGGCTCGGGTCTCCTCTATTTTATGGCTTCAGGGGACTTTGTCAGTCGTGGTATAGGAATCCGAAAGAAGTCGGTTTCGAGTTCACATTCCGGACGCTATCTGGTTGATCGAGGACGCTGTTGGGAACACCGCGCGAGACTCCCATCATTAATCTTCTTACTCGAATCCATATTCACCTCAGTTTAGAAGAATGCCTGAAGGGGGTTTCAGGGAGATCGTGGTATCATCGAATTGCAAATTCACGTCAAATGGTCTCCGCGTTTCGTGACTCAGCTCAATACTCGTGACCAATTTCGTGTCGCACTGTAAGAGCAATGTCACTATTATTTTTGAAAAAGCTTTTTGGTGGAAACTCGAAACCCATGGATTTGCACGAAATCATGAGTTGCTGCATAGCTGGCAGAGGCAATAGTGGATAATTTACTTTTGGAAGTTACCATATTTTGTATTTCAATACACGTTAGCCTACCTTTTACTGATCTCAGTGAGAAATGATATTTACGCCGATTAAGCTTGAGTTCAGCGGTGATCCCATTTTTAGGAGGGACTGTCTGATAGCCTCTGGCTCACGACAGCCACTCGGGAAATGTTTGTGTTTCGGGTTCAGCCAAATCACACAAATTCGCTACGCTGATTTTTACTCTTCTCGAGACCGAGGATAAAGTTCCAAGGATCTTTTCTGACTAACTCCTGATTTTAAGCATAGTTGCACAACAGAAAACACGAAAGATATAACATCCAGATTCAGAGGAATCGACAATGGTAGAGACAAACTATGGCGAATTCGGCTGTTGTAAGATATCCGAGTGCTATTAAGTTGCTGTTTATTGCAGGTTGCCTTACTCGAATGCGTTTATTTTTTTGTTACTTGTGCTTTGTTTTTGCAAACATCTTCTCCAATCACAAATGTGTGACCGAATTTATCGTCCTGGAACAGGGGACATCACCAATGCATCAAGATTTTCCAAGCGGTGCATCTAGAGAGAATTCTGCGAAAAATATGGAGTCCTTAAAAACAGTGGCTTCCAAAGCGAGCTTACTAGAGTTACGCATAGCTACGTTTGGTTAGAGGTCGTCCTATTAGTTTTTAACGACTGCTACTTTCCTGGGCACTCTGCAAGAGTAGTAGCATAAACGTCAAAAGGAAGGTTGTTGAATGCAACAGACAAGATGTGCGAATTGATGACGGAACCCGGATTACGGCCTTAGACACATGAGCTGTCGATGAAATGAAGAGGTCAGTAAAAGGGAGTAGGAGGCTAAGGTGACTCAAGCGAAGGTGAAAAACAAGGCTTCCAGCACCCACGGAAAAACAGAACCAGGATAAGGTGCTGGCGGCGAATGACCCGAAGATGCACGGATTAGGGATTTGGAAATTCGGGCATCTTCGAATCGATCTTCCGAAAGGTAGAGTGGCTGCGGCTGTAATGGGTCGAGTTAATTGTTCGCCAAGCACTAACCGCTTTGACATAAAAGCCTCTGCATACTTCATTTATAATTAGCAGATTTTAATTGGTCGCACAGATGCCTCTTTCAGGCCATGGCAACCCAAACGCATCTACCAGACCCAAGCAATGGAAGGCACCGAAGTTACGCAAAGCTCAACCAAAGAAGCCGTGAACCAGACCTTTAGGAGAATCCCTGCCCGGATTAATGCCAGCCCCAGATATTCTTCAGTCTTCTGAAAGCGCTAGTGAGTGGATATTAAGTGGCATCCCCATGACTAGTTTAATCCCATCTGATAAGTTGCTTGAATTCACGCAATTCCAAGCAGATAGAAGGCCACTCATAGCAACACTAAAACCCCAATCAACACGGCACGCAGTAAAACGTCCCCAAAACAGTCCTTTACAGTAGGATAAAATATAACCAAGATAGAAGCGGATTTGTAATTTTATAAACTCCAACATAGACCTGAAGTCGGGAATGCGACACATGATCGAACACATTTGCTATGTGCTAAAAGGCGATGAGCAACGACCGGTGGATATCAGCACTCAGGGTAACTATGCTTAATAAGTCAAACTGAAAAGTAAGGGCTGATCGGCTCCCAGGAAGCCGAAGTGCTGTTAATATTGTGGTAAGTTAAGAAGCCAACCAACTGTTCTTTAATAATATTGTCATAACCTTGAATAGAATTGAAGTGTGGTTAGTGGGGCGATAACTCCCACTGTGGTTCAGAAAACCTCTTTTGTGCCGCGGGACAATAATTTTTGATGGGAAACTGCCGTGGGATATGGAAAACAAAGGCAGATTCAAGAGCGTCAATGGAAGGTCTGGGCCAGCGAGGAGAAATAGTCCTGGTAGGATAGCATTAGACCCAAGCGGGTGGATGGCTTAACTAATTTTCTCAATTTTTTCAACGACACTAAATTTGAATAAAATGGAAGAAATCCTATCCGAATTCAGCATGAGGTGTAGCCGGTTGTCGGTAATGCGAGTAGATGAAGATTGGGTATTAAATTTTTCCACGATATCTGCAAACAGTTATATGCATGAAGAGCTGAAAGTAAAGAACTTCGGAGTGGCCGATCATTTGGACAACGAGCAGGGCTTAAAGATTCGTGTGCCTTCTATACCGGGTTAAGCGATCAGAGTGCTGCCATCTCTTGTCATTCGGAATTTAGTCCAGACGTAATGCCTTGTCGCAAGCGGTTGGCTCGTACAGTTAGTGGGAATTCTCCTGTTTTATTAAAGACTTTCTGCGTCCTTGGAAGTTCGCAGTTGTAGTTGACAAAGCTTACTAAGTTTTTGAGCTTTATCTTGGGTATTCGAGGGGGTAATCGATTTATTGATAATAGAAGGTAAGCCTATAGGTCCCGTACCCCATTCTGTGTTTCAGACGAGAAAAATGCTGAACTAGTCAGGGATTTCGTCCCATCGATCTGACTTATGGGAAGAAGAGACAAGACGGTCGGTAGGTATTCGTGTAGAAGGTTTGTAGCCCCAAAATAAACAAACGCAGAAACGGGAGCAAAAGAATAATAATAGAAAACTTGCAAGTGCGTTCGTAACTTGGGTATTGTTTTGTGTCTTTTCTCTGTTTTATGGAATGGTTGTTGATTTGCCCCTTTAGACACTGCAGATCATCATGGAGCATCCATCTCTCATCGTAACGGTGAGGTAAACACATAATAATCCCTTCCTTTACGCGGAAACAGACCGCTATCCTGAACGAGCGTGAGAGAGCCTGGAAGACTAATCAAGGCCCACCCAATCAGCATAGGGGGCAGTAAAAAGCACCAAAAACAATTATCGGTGGATGGATTTTAAAAGTGACATAAAATTGTCTAATTCTTGGACATAACTTCTGGTAGTCTTAGTTTCACCATTTCCTGTATTCGCTTCTCAGTCGAGGCAGAAACAGTAGGTATCTAGTTGTTCCGTTTGATAATGGCCGCGACTTGCGTTTTGATCGATTTTTGTTGTCTGATTATATGACTGCCTCTTAGACTGTCATTCTTGTTCATGAAGGTGTGTTATGTTTGCTTAGGTCCCGAGGACATTGCCGTTTATCTCCTTAGCGTTCTAATAAGACTTCCCACAAGGCCTTGCTGAGGTCTAATTCTCAAGGTTATTCCTTCACGTGACTTGCTCATGATCGTTTGCTAACCGTGAGTTGCTGTGTACACGGCGAATTTCTTAAACTTTTGTTTTGAATAACTGGGCAAATGTCTCTAAAGATGGTAGCACTTGGTTTTAATTAAGTTATCCGATCATTTTGTAAGTGTTATCATTAGAATGGAAGCTTTTCTTGCATCAGATACACGAAATATTTACACCACTTAAGATGCTTGTTAACTGCCATCTCTGTCACTTGGTCGATTTTGCCTAGACTACCGTGCAGCTCATTTGTTGTATTCCTTTTGCAATCAGCTGATATACGTCGCTCAGCAACCTCATTCGGTATTGTTTTTGGTAGTTTAACTTTTTATTCTTGATTGAACTACTAATTTGTTTTGAAAGCATTTTTTTCAAAAGCCTTAACGCTGATTTTGTCGCAAATGTGATTAAGAAACATACAAGTAATTGTTGGCCTTTAAAAAATTCGGATAGCATGGCAAAGTGGGGTCTTCTAATGATCGTAGTCACTCCTGAAAAGCCCCACTGGCGCGAGGAAACTGCGTAAGTCGGACGTGTAAGATCTCTCGAGTGACGCTGGCTAGTATCATACCAGGCGCACGATTAAAGCCCTGATCAACAGAATAAATCACACTGGTTAATACCGCTCTACCATCCGTGGCCGCAGCTTTGTTGGTCATGTTTTCTGCGGGGTTAATGCAAAGTAGAAGACCCACCCTGACTTTAGTTCTCCAAGACGGGAGGAGCACCAAACAGACGACTCGCCTTTTGAGTAATTGCCTGGGGACTTGAGTGAGAGCTTTCCCACAAACTACATGCGCATGATGTACTTAGGGATTGCGAGGTGGATGTTGGTGATATGGCGGTAATTTGAAAGGTCGCGGAAAGGCATCCTTTCCCTACAGGGTGAAAAAGGCACAAGTGATCACATCCAGGTCATTCGTCTATATATATATATATATATATATATATATATATATATATATATATATATTGCCGAGGAAATGTGGAACTTTGGATGATGTTGGTTATTCGAAGTCAGCAGAATACAGACAGTTTTAATTTATATCGAGCCTGTGGTGCTGAGAGACGTGCTTACAGAGGAGAATCACCAAACTCTTCTGGATTTTTCAGTTGGAACCTATTTGTTATGTAGTAGCAGCTGCTGTGGGTAATACATAGATTACATCGATCAGCAATGTGAGCTAATTGTGACGAATTTCATTAGGCTCAATGGCAAGGAGGAGGCATCGTTTAACTTGCATACACGCCTGCATATTTGTGATGATGTATGAACTTAATGTCGCATGGAAACATCTTCCGCATGTATGCAATAAATTTGCAAATTTATGACAAGCCGCACCATGATACTGGAGCTATTTTCCGACACATGGTGAGGTGTCCCGCTGAAGCCTGATTGCAAAACAATCCAAACACAAAGGACGACCCATTATCTGCTCCCGTTATCGGGCGGTCCAGTAAACGCAAGTCTCTCAGGTTGAACGAAACTGCTTGTGCTGCGGAACCTCGTACGAGACGGGCCAAGGATCATCTTGGACGTTTTCGATGACACCGCAATTTAAAGCAAATAAAACCGCACGAAGGATTTTTTTCAGAAGCCGATAAGCTACTTCAAACTGCGAATTTACCTATGCCACCAGTTTTCCGATATCGTGGGGAAGGTGCTTACACGCGAAATAAGTTGTAAGGGTGTATTGCTTCCTTGCGGTGAAAATCTGGTGTTTAAGCCGATTAGCCCGAGTTGAGGTAATTATTAAGTTGGTGATAAAGACGCAAATTCCACGTTGAAAAGTCGCTCCTGTGAAGCCAAAAGAGATTTGTTAGGGAAATGGAATAAGTATGTTATTGTGGATTTTTTGGAAAATATAAAAATGCTAACCTCCTCGACCTGTTCATTGTTTAAACGGACGATTTTGGGTATAAATACGTGTTACACCGGACACCACGTCAAATGCGCTCTCATGGATGCCATGGCTGTTCGTGCGGACGAGACTGCTGCTTCCATAGATGATTTAAGTATTTTCCCATTATGTTCGTTCATTTTATTCTAGTTTTCAGAATCTGACTTTTGGGTTTTCCGGCGTGAAACGCCTACACCACTTTACAAATGTCACAATGTTAGCTCTGGGAATTGGCTCCGAGAGCATCCGCGCTCTCTTCTCTCTTCTTTTTCATACTATTGCATCAAGTATTGCTGCATCCAGTAGTGGAACTAGTCAACCGTACGCATGGAAATGTTAGAAGTGCATGCTGATGCAGACATACGCTTGGGTTGGTCTACAGATGCTTACAGGTGTAGTTAGCCATGTTACCAGACTAAAGAGAGATGGGGATAGACATGGCCCTGGGGCTGCCAGAGGGGGCGGACGTTTTTCCGTCGGGCATTTAAGGTAAGTATAACTCCCTTACGGGGCAAACTGCAATATATACACATATCATACGATTAAAGGGTTAGCAGATATATGTTTATATTTTTACATTAGGCGGAGAACAAGAAAGCATTCTGCATCACATTATGTGGGAAACAATTGTATACATGATTATATATATTTCTATATCGATATATATTTCCAGTATGGAGCAACCTTCTATGAGTATATATAGACTTCCTACATGGGGCAACAAATGTATAAATTATGTAATAAATAAATGTAAATATAAACATGTATATATTACGTCCCAGATAATTCTGCATACAAATGCCATACGGCGCAAACTGAATTATATACTTATAGATTAACACATTTTTATCCATACATATATATGTATATATATACTGATATATATATATATATACTTATATACATGAATGTTTCCACTATGCATATATTTATGTGAAATAGCTATATGCATAAACATATCAAACTAAATTTAAATTACGACTATGAAGCAAATATATATATATATATATATCTTTTTTCCAACTATCGGCCAATCAGATATTTATATATATTTTAAATTTCGGAGGAACAACAAAAATAGAAAACACAAAAGGGTTATTTTCACCATTACATCCACCACATTTTACGGGTTTGGCATGCTAACTAGACATTTTATATTTTTCTAAACAAGATAACATCAGCACTATCCCCCTAGATCTGCTCCCTCTGATGCATCACTTTTAACCACTTTGCCGACTAAGAACAGCTGACACTTAACACCAATGGTTACCAGTTATAGCGGGGTGGACAGTCTGTATCAATCAGTTATCTCGGGTGGACGTGTTGCAACCAAAGACTTCAATGCCCGCAAAACACAACCATTCCGCAGGGGCGGACCTTTCGTCAATACCTAAGTTGGTGCCTTCATTGTATATCGCCTCCTTTTAGATGACCTTTGTTGTCAAGTTTATTGATGACGATTCGGCGGACGTTGTCAGTCATCTTTGAATAACAGCGAAGGCTACTTTCCGTGTTCGTCTTTTATCACGCCACAAGTGAAACGCCTGGCGAACTATGGACTACTGGCTCCCTGTGATAGTAAAACATATGAAGTAAAGGTCCAATGAAATTTGGGTATGCTAACACTTCTTTTATTCCATTGACCAATAACAGAAAATTATGATCAAATTGTGGAGTTGGAGAGAATATTTGAGGAGCTCTCTGATTTGTCTTGTTCAGGTGACTCACACATCCGGTACTTCTGGTGTGATGGGTAGCATTGTGGCTCTGTTCCTACCAGAAGTCAATATGGGCAGCGCTGGTAGCGGCTGGACTAGACCCCTAGAAGCAACGGCCGGACGCGCTGATCTTCAGTAGGAGTGGTCCAATTTACAACAGACTTCTTCAACGCTTTCTTAACTGAGAGAAAATTCTATGGTATCCCTAAATGGAAGCGTCACATCCACAGGAAGAAGACTAGCGACCCATCCAAGACGACCGATGTGACTGATTATCCTGTAATTTTCGAACTCCAGTTCAACTGGAGCGAACCAGGGTTGAGAATCGGACGACGTAAAGGAAGGAATTTGTGGAGTTGAACCGTAATGCTTGGTCTGGGGAAGTTTTTCGCTCCGCATGAAAGGTCACGTTTATTGGAAGATAATGACGTGAATGAAAGATGGCGAAAGCCATGGATAGGAAAACGTAGTTGGTAAAATCTACGCGAAAAATGTTGGAAACAAAAAACAGTGGCATAATTTACCCTCGAAAAAGCAAGCCAAACAGGGCGTCAGCAGAAAGGACTAGAGGCTCATGTGACCAGTCAGTCTTGTTCGGTTCACCAATTTGCAGAATCAATTGCCCTGACGCGAATCTCATATTATGTTTTCTTGCCCTTAGCCTTTGTAACCACTCGCGCTTCACTCTTACTCGGTGCCCTGCGAATACAATACTGGCAACCCCGACACTTGACCGGCACAAGAAAAAGACAGTCGGAACCGGTAGCAGTTTGTGTATATTCTGAAAAAAGCGTGCTAGCGGGGCGCGCGTGAGCAAGCGGTTAAATACAATGCGATAACGTATTGAGAACGATACCGAATTGAGATATAATTGAGAAATAACGGTGTGACGAAAAAGCTCGGCACCCCGAAAAACCTGTCGAATTTTTTAGAGACCTGGGAGATCATTGTGAATCGCATCCCCTCAGCCTATAATTTCGACCACCATCCGTTTCGCACACACGCTCGCAACAGTGGACTTATTTTGATTACTAAATTGGTAGCCTATTATCCCCTTCTCATTTGCAGTAAATCACATGCAATGTTATGTATTAACATGGTTGCGAATATCTGAAAACGAGCTTGTTCGTCACACTGTTATTTCTCAATGTGCTCTGTGGGATTATTCGGAATAAGATATAATTGTGTTTTGCTATCACTGAACCTTAAATTTGTAGGCAGTTCAAATGACTTCAAGGAATTCCCTCTTCTCGTCTGGCAGGAAACAGTGGCGGAACGTAAGTGCAATCAGTGGACTTGAAAAACTCTTGTAACGCAAACCGCTGGAAACACATGATTTGCGCTTCTGGAAATATTCCGGTGCATTTGGTCCAGTTTTCATGGCAACGTCTATGAACAATTCAATGGAGGACCGAAGGTTTCTGTCATTTCCGAATTTATCGCGGAAGCCGCAGTGCAATCCCTGAAAACATCACAATTATAAGGATTCAGCCAGACTTTTAGATCCTACTTGCGTTTGATGCCTTCGCCATTATCAAAAGCTAGAAAACGGAAAGCATATACAAAGTGTTTGGGAAGATATCCAAGGGCCGCACGTTCACCAAAGGATCGGAGAATGATTTACAAGCATCATCTCTGGTCGTTTCAATAAAAGAAATGACACATGTACACCAAAGCCAAGAGAGCTTTGCCAGAAATAACACAGGGGTGAAACACTACACTTCCAACAATATATTAACACCGGTTTGAAAGCAACCATGGCGTCACCGCGAAATGTTAACGGAAATTAACAGAAGATGGAGGATCAACGGAGAAACTTGTAGAACAATAATACAGTAGTTGTTTTCTGTGTGCTTTCATGTTACAAGTTTCCTTTTTTGTTTTTGAGTTAATTTTAAGAGAGGTGAGTTCCACAGCCAGACTACGCAGCATTCGGTAAACTGACTTCGGTTCTCACCCATATCTCCCATCGTCTCCAACCCACAACAATCCTCATCTGTTGGTCCCCAACTACGGAGGTGGGAAGCATCAACCGAGGCCAAAGACGAAGCTAAACTCTGCATACTTCTAAGCCAAATCATAGTGTGACCGCCGCGTCACTTCTTCTAAACTTGTCTAGCACATGCAAGGACAGCACGAAAAAGTAGACAATGGGCAGGCAAAGCATTACGCATTCAAACCACCGAATGCGACGTTGAGCGATGATCTCAATAATAGGACAACAGTGTACACCCAACATATGACGACGCACCTCGTCACGGCTTATCCCATTTTCCCACGAGACACGAGTAATGCTTCGGAGATATCGGTGATCGGAAACGGAAGGTCGCCGGACATTCCAAACATGGATAAGCCAGGACTCACAATCGTAAAACAGAGCACTGAAAACTGTGGCATTGTGCACCCGTGCCTTGGGAGAAATCCGGATATCCTGGCTGCAGGACACCTATTGCTGATTTTCGAAATCTGCTTTAATTTTCGCGATTAGTTGTTTTTCTCCAATCCAAATTTGATAGCTGCAAACAAAACAGTTAGAGCAGTCTTGCATCTGGATCTTATTATCAGGAGTCAAGATTTACTGAATTACGGAAGTAATTTCACAAGACGAAAGCTATCTCTCTCAGACGTCCGACAGAATCGACTAGCTGATTAACTGGAGGAACCAAGCTGGCAAATGTCAAGCAGGGAGGCGCAGGAGCATCCCCGAATAGAATAATAACTCTACCTAGCATCAAATTGTCTAGTTTATCCGCGTGACCACTGCGGTCTCCAAAGACATCCCAATCTTTCAGAGAACCTTTGTCAAAACCAAAAGAGCTGCCAAAACTGAAATGAACGTGTCGACTTTGTGTAAAGAGTCAACTGCCTGATTTGTGACAAGTGTTTTATCCGGAAAAACGGAGTAAAATTCGCTTGAATGTACCACAAAAACTATTTGAAAGATTACACGATCCGCCTTCCTACATTTATATTCAAGAAGACCTATTACACGAACTCAATTTGGACAACGCTGAAATTCCGAAGGAAGCATCCGGAATGTATGCTAGGGGGGATTTTGGAGGCCCGGTTTTCTTCAAAAAATGCAGCAGGCAAATATCGACTTGGATTTCCTGCAATCTCGGATAAATACAAGCAGTTAAAGTAAATGAAGGGACTGGAATTCTAGTCATTCTGAAACAGCTGCAGTTCTTTATCATTTGTGCTGATCTATCTGCAGAGCTGATTTGTGCATGCAGGCTAGAAATAGCATCACCGAACTTCTCAAGCCGAATACCAGTCTTCTGAGGTTCAAGGTCAAACCAACAGTGGTCAAGTTGAAAATGGTTGCATGGTTTTCAGCTATCATCAATGAAATCCAAGACCAAACCGAAGGAGAGCTGTCTAATGGGGGAAACCTCAGCAAATGTGCACACGCACTGACGATATTGCCTGAACTAGCGATAAAACGCCTGCGACCCAAATCCCCATTATAGTGCAAATAATTTCGTTCTTGTCTCAATCCCATTTCGCCCAAATAGACAAGGACCTAAAACAACATGAAAATTGTTCGGAATTACGGGGTTACTCTTGGACAGGACAGGTACTTCCACGCAGAAGGAACGGCGAAAACAAATTGAGGGAGCCTTGCCGGCCCCTCAAATTTAACTTGCGTCTATCAAATGCAGAAGTCACAAACCAATAGACGCGTGGTGACCAGTCACTGCAGTGGTCGGTGGGCGTCGTGCTAAATCTTGGAGGGTATATAGCAGTCCTTGGAACAAAAACATATGAAGGGTAGTCGAGGCATCAGAGTGGCAAAGTAGAGCTGATTCGATGGGACAGGTGCAAACTTGGCTTCGCGTTAAGCCGTTGCAATAAACGGTAATCAAATATGCTCTTCGCATGCGTGTGTCATATAAGCTCACTGGGAATGGCTCTACAGCATCAAAGGCCGAAGCTCCGAAATTTGGGTATGACCAGAGTGAAGCAAGGTCAGTGCCAAAGCACTTAAGTATATTTCTTGGGATTTGCGTTGGCAAGCTTACGGTTTTATTACTGAAGAACGCATAGCAGAATACCACGATTTTGCTAATAACGCAAGACTCTGGTATAGGCACTCGGTATGGTTATGCAAGAGCAAGTCTTTTGAGCCCATGTTATTCATCTGGTTATCACCGAGCTCTTAGCTGAACCGGCGTGCTGGCTGCTTTGCGCCAGTGCTGCTCATGGCGCACTAACAAAGGAACGAAACAGCTCGGCGATGTTAACTATACAACTAGGTTGTCTGAACTCAATGATGAGTAATTTCGGGCCATTGGTCCACATCGGCGTTCTGTCCAGTGTGGTGGGAAAGTTAACTCGGAAAAACGCTGCCGAAATTTAGCGGAACACTCATTAAACTGCACAGCGTCGGAAAAAGTTTGTCCCGCCTCTTGGATAAATTCGATCTAGTATTACATGAGGGCTAGCAGGTGGACGTGTTATCCTGATGCTCGCAAGGTGCTTGATTCTGAAAGACCCGTCAACTTCCGTTAATTTAAAGTCCCTTGGTGTCCCGTGGCAGATATACCTGTGGCTGAAAGCCCTTATTGTCGGAAGGAAATGCTCAAAATACGGAGCACACTTTCCCCCAAGAGTTACATCAAGATTGCTGTAACTTAAAATTAGTGTCTGGATTGTATTATTTTCTTTTTTCTGTGATCTGGTCTCGCTCTTAAGTAAATCCACTTCCGTTTTCGACGAAGATTTGAAAGCAGTATGGTCTACGGAACTGACGACCTGGACAAGAGCGGTGCGATTGAACTCTGCGCAGTACTTCCAGTGGAAATCATTCGCCCAGGCCCTCACGTAGAAAGTCCATTCATCCCCCTCTCTCCTCAGTCACGGATACTTCATTACGCCGAATCCTCCTACACAGTCATGACACCTATGGTGACGATAACTTTCCATGCGGCAAGGGGAGACATTCCTTGACCCACCCATCAGTTTCTTAAACTATGATGGCACTATCCCAACACAGACGAAATCATCAGATCACACTCAGAAAAGCCTGCGAGAGAAATAACTGATCCCTAGAAAAAAAATAAGAAAGTAAAAGAGTATAACACTCTGGAAACTATATTTACTAACCCCAAACGCAGCCGAGAAGGCTGGTAAGATACCGCAACGGCAGGTAATCACTCCTACTAATATGTTTTCTGACGCAAAGAGGTGTATCGAAAACGAAAGTCCCCGGGGAAGTTTAGTCATTCATTCATTCGAGAGCATCAGTTCCCTTTCTCATCAAAGGCCAATACACATGGCTAACGGGAAAATAGGCAAATTTTGTAAATGGACTTTTGTCACATACAAAGACCGAACCTTTGTGGGGAAAACAGTCTTTTCCGTGAAAAAAATGAATAAGAGAATTAAAAGTATTAAACAGATTGAGCGCAGAAAGACCACCCCACCCCATACTGTCCAAGACTATCCTCAAACGAATGCCACCCTCGAAAATGCCGCTAAATTTAGTGCCCACCCCACTGTCACTGTGACTCGTCTAGAACACATGAAGTCGGAAGCCACTGCTAGGGAGAAGGAAGACGTAGCCCCTGTGGCTGCCGTTACCACATCCACTACTGGACTCATTGAGGAAAAGCCAAATCAATGGGCAAAGCTAGCTAAGGATGCGCGGCACACGACTGCCAGATGTGGTCCTAAACCGACTGCAGCAACCTGGCTTCCAAGAAACCTGCCGATACTAAGCCCTATGAGAATGCTGCGACAAGTATGAAGACTACCCTGGACAGAGGGTTCCTCACAACAGAAATTTCAAGGAGGCAAACGAAAGAGGTTGGAATAAAGCGCTAAAAGACGTCTTTCTTTTTGTTTTGCACAAGTGTGGTTGTCAATCTTAGAGGAGGATACAGCCCCTCCACCCTACCCAACTTCATCTTAACCCAAGAACACCCTCCTGCTGGTCCCACCCTGCCAACTACCAACAACTTGTCCAATTCCCTTGTCTTTCCTCCCACCTCCCGTTAACATATTGGCTATGGAGGCAGTATTGCATCAATCACTGGGCATGTGCTCAAGTTTCCTCAAGTCAACTCCCTAGATGTTCACAAGAACTCTAAAGTTGCAGCAGGTAGTTTTTGGCCCCCACATAAATTTTGCTGATTCCAAACATTCTTGACTCAGGAATCTATACCGGCAGATGCATCCGTACCACATATGATTCTGAAAGCGTGTACGCCTCGGGCGTAAACATTTATCGTGATAGCTTATCTCCTCCAATGGCAAGCTGATGTTCGGTCTCCTCCCCCTCAAGATTTTGAAGGATCCTGTTAAGAGCGGTCCCTCGCTCTTCAGCCTAAAATCTGTCACACAACGGTAACCACATAGCACTTCTGGGTAGTTTGGGGAAGACCATCCACTTTGTCCACCTAATAGATGCAGACAGATTCAGTTCACCGTGCACTAGTTGGTAAGGAGCTGTTACAACTGGCTGTACACTGGGAAAACTGCCTGTAATCGTTGTCCCCCTGAAATTTTGGACGCAACACGTAAGGGATGGTACCAGATAGCGGATGGGGCACTCGCCCTCCCTTTTCTCTCTGGTTACTACAAGGCAGTGCAACCAAGGAGACTGACCAAACTTCTGCCACCACTTGAAAAGGGTGACCATTTGCTCCTAATATTACACTGTGTGATCAGATAGACCTCTATTTATCCGGAACCAGGAGTAGCTAATTCCCTCAAAATGACTAACGTTTACCCTCTGGATGTCTTTTTTGCTGTGTGAACAGTTATCACGGAATACGTACTCCCTGGGGATGCCACGATCTATGTGATCGAACTGATCATACTAAGAGCAGAGGTCCAGTTTATCCCAGCACACAAAGCCCAGCACAATAGGAGGCAGTTCCTCTTCAGACAATTCAGGCGTCTCTTAAACGAAAGACGACGCGTTTTAGGTGGACACCACCGAACAGCACTTAAACAATGGGCGGAAGCTTCCGGTCTATCTGCAACCGTGTAGCTACAAAATAAGGCCCTAACGAATGTATGACAATATATTTTCTTTAACAGTTCATGGACATATGCAGTCTGCATGACATTGGCATGCGATAACGTTAATGGCGAAATGATGTTCACATTCAAGGAGTGGAGGATCTATAATAAAAAAGCTGACATGTTGCGTTGTGTCTATTTGAAGAAAGCACAAATGTCAGCTAGTTTTTGCGCAAGATGCTTCAGTATAGAGAGACTTGTCAACAATACTGCTTGGTCAGTTTTAGCGCGCATCCCCAAGACTATAACCTTGATTTAACGGATTGGGATAGATCATCAAAGCCATGAGCAGATCCCCCATGTGATAATATCCCTGGGTGATAGAGGTGGAAAGAAATTGGATATGACGGAATGAAAAAAAGTGTGAAGAGAAAAAAATCAAGTGAACTGAAACCCCGAGGTAGTAGTTGCTAGAAAATGTGGCTTGTTAAGGGGTATACTGAACAAACATCCCGAAAAGCTAGGCACTAGGAGGCGGTTGGGTTTCATATATGGGGAAGGCAAAAATGGATGGAAACTGTATGATCTCATAAGTTTATCGGGTTCGCGAGTGGTTCAGATTTCGTAAAAATCACGTAAGTCATAAGGCGGACATGGATTCGTGAAAGAAGAAGAAGCTTCCGACTAGATGGTGGAGAAACAGACAACACTGATGCAATCTCAGGTGCGCCATTTTGACGAAAGGTTGCCAGAAGCGGCAATCTGCTACCAAATAAGCAGACCACAATAAGGATTCATGAGAGATAATTGATCTCATCCTGGAAGAAGACCTATTTTGAGGAGTGTACTCATAAAACCTACCAGTGGAAAATTTCCCGTGAGTTCACTTTCTGAAGCTTGGGCCGAGTCTTTGGGATGGGGAAGAAGGAAGCCTGTACAAAAGAGTGCAAGTAAACATCGGGACTAGAAAGCTGTTAACCACAACAATGCTCGTGGGTGGAGCTGACCGTCTTATAGATTCGCAAAATGGTAAAATGCTTTTCTGGTGAACGTAGGATGATCTGTCAGCCCATCTACACCCGAACACGGGAGCAGCCGAGCTGCCGGACCCAAGTGTGCCGATTAAAGAGAAAGCCCCTGCGCCGCGCACTGTTAACATAACGCAAGTGAACATGGAGTGTGGGGGAGTGGGTATGGATGTCGTTCAGACAGGACGAGTCAGACATCGAATTTTCACGATTGGATAATCCCCAAAAGTCGAAGCGGCGGTAGACTCATCGTGAAGTGATGACTGACGTCCAAGCGGAGGGAACTGTCTTAAAAGGAGACTAGAATCAGTCTGGCCTAGCTGTTCACTGTGGATCAGGAAGCGTCTACATCAGAAAAATGAAACGTTTGCGTCTGTATGCTGCGAATTAGAAACATCTAGGCGGATGCGGGAACAGGTCTGCGTTTTACGGCATAAACCACCACCCTCAGTGTGCTTGCTTATCCCTACTTTTCCTTCTGTAGTCCGTACGAAAAGCAAAATAACTGCGACTGGTTTGCTTCGCCATATCCGAACGTGGGGAAAACAGACCACCTCCAGCAGTTGGGAAAAAACATAAAATGCGGAAAATTAAGGTCAGGCGGAGGAATTATGGGAAGTACCTATATAGGCTCAACCATTCCTCTGTTAGTTAATAAAGAGAAAGTTTCTGCCGGATCAGGTTGACCCCAGAAACCAAAGCACACTCGGGCTGCGAGGGAATAGGCCACCTTCTGCGGTGGATATGTATGACATCAGCCTAGATCTGACCCTGCGAAAGGGGAAACCCCACACCGCCCTTGTTCGGCAGATAAGCGCTTGGCTACTTTATTGGGCGATCCGGGGAAGCAGCGCATCGGACTGTCCACGTATGCTTCACCACCCACCCCCCTATTTTTCAACATGCCCCTCCTAACCACGCACCTGGTACGTATGCTGACGTCTAGAACAACTGCCGTCTTTCTTCTTTCTTAATTATTCATACCCGCTTAATAAAACTATTATGTGGTGCAAGCTGCTGTCGTCCTGTTCAAACACAAATTACTGATCCCAATATTCTTGTGCTTCTCCCTTTTTTCCTCTCTTTGACTTCTGTTGGCAAATCCTTTCCTAGCATCCATCCCGTGCTGCCCTCCGCGACACATTCGGTAATACCCTTTCCTGGCAATCGGAAATAGTAAACATCAGCGGTTGACCAGATGATCAGTTATAAATGATTCCCTGTAGCACGTACACCGGGCGAGTTCCACAAACGGAATAATTAATGACTTTATTCCCTAACCGTTGCGCCAGCCGTCCTACCAGACCACTGTAACCTGCATCTGCGAAGATGTCGGAAGATAAACAGGAATGCGTTTCAAATAAGGACCATAACGCACAGGACTGACTGAGCCATATGCTCCACAGGGAGAAAGCAGCCGATGTTTGTCGCACACAACCCGTCAACGGAAACTACCCCCTGCGTGTTTTGGGACAGTTGTCTGGTCCCTGTAATCTTCGTAAGAAACTGACTTTTATTACTGTTCCCATTTTTGTTTACTCCCCTTAACACCAGCCGGAAAAAATTCCAGACTGCCCATATCTCTCCGGCTCTTCTCCAGGCTCGCCAATGAGCACAGATGCAACGCAAACCATCGCCCAAAGCTCCACTTCATCCTTTGGTCTGGCTGTCTATTCCCGTTAGGAAGCTCCCATCCTGATCTGACACGCCAGTACGTGGCCGCGCGACCCTGAGGCAAGCCAAGCTACACTAATGACCACTTTGGGTGCCTCATCTCAAATGGACCATCACGATTCTCCATCCCGCTACTACATCCGTATTGATCTTCATCTTTATCACATTACCCTCCTGATTTTTGATGGACTCGGCCATTTGACAACATCCACCAGTTCTTCCCAGCCAAATTATGCACTGGCGATGCGCACCTATGATGCGTTTAAACATGGATTGACTCGCAGTGCGCGACTCATAGTCAGACCCAAAAAGTTTCGGCGAAGGATTATCTAGCACTGATTTAGAGCCCGAAAACTCGTGTTAGGCCTATCTTGTTGCAGGGTGTGTTTATGAGAGCACTGAAACTGCATCTTCACGACTAAAGTTTTGTTTTACTATTTGCACTGCGCCACCCTTGTGTAAATTTGATCTTACTTTATTGTGAATGATATAATATTAATAACACAGCGTTGTTGGTAGATGTAATGCGCCAACGTTTCGACTACCGTGGGTAGTCTTTCTCAAGGCAAGTTTTGCAATCAAATGACTGAGGGAACGTTCACATGCCAACTGATGTTTAGTTGTGTTCGTGTATGTGTGTGCTTTGAAATGTGGGTCAGGTGAGTGATTAGTTGTCTTCCACGTCATGCGTCACCGTGGTGGTGGGGTCAACTAGCGCGGTGACCTTTGGTATGCTTGTTTCTTAATGATGTTAGGGCTGTCCATATCTCCGAGATCTCTGCTCCGTCGTTCCGATTTATGCATGTGGGGTGGGTGCTTATCGCCAGAGCCTCGGCAACCTTACGCTCAGTGCAGGTTCTGAATCCACGTTGAAGTATTTTTGCGTTTTCATAATCTATGTTATGCCCTTCTGCTATGGCATGCAGAGCGATGGCTGAATCGCGCTCAAGTTTTGATAAGGTCGCCTTATCCGAAGGTCTACACTTTTCTTTCCTTCTGTGTTCAGTTATCCGCGTCATCAGTTGTCTGCTGGTTTGTCCAATGTATTCAGCCGGGCATTCCTTGCAACTGATTTTGTAGATGCAATTGTCGTGGTCTTGCACACCGACTTGATCTTTAGCTTTTGATAGGTGGCGCTTTAAAGTGTTATCCATCCGGAAGAAAGTGTGAATATCAAAGTCACTGAGGACCTTTCTTATTGCTTCCGAAGTACCTGATCTGTACGGAATTCCGACGGAGGCCGTTTTCCTCTTTTCTTTCTTCGTCATGTTTGTTGACACGCTAGTCTTCATTTGTTTCCTTATGAGGTGTGGTGGGTAGTGATTGTCCTGTAGGATGTCGTGTAGACGTCTTAGTTCTTCGTTGCGTTCGGTATCATCACTGCATAGCTTTTGAACTCTGTTGGCTAGCGAGCAAATAAGAGTCCGCTTCACGCATTGTGGATGAGCTGAACTGAAGTCCAAATACTTATCCGAATGTGTGGATTTTCTATGGATGCCGATATTGAATTTTCTTGAGTCATTAACTTTCAGACGACAGTCTAAGAAGTTGATGACTCTACTGGTGTCTTCCGATTCCATTGTGAATTTTATGGATCTGCATTGCTTATTGAGAGCTTGAAGAAAGCTATCTTTTTTGTGGACTTGATGATTGCAAATGTATCGTCGACATACCGCACGTACAGGCGTGGGGGGTGGACAAAATTCATTAGGGCTTTTGATTCAACCGAGTGCAGGAAAAGGTTTGCTACAATGGGGGATATGGGTGATCCCATGGCCACACCGTCCGTTTGTTTGTACAACTCATGTTTGAACGTGAAGTATGTTGACATGAGACAAAGTTTTATACCCTCAATAATTTCGGATGGAGATAGCACGGTGCGCTCTTCTAAGGAAGTGTCCGATACTAACAATGAATGCAAATAATGTAGACTGTCTTTAATGGGTACACTTGTGTATAAAGAGACCACATCAAAGCTCACTGCAACTTCATCACTTTCTAGCTCAAAGTTTTTTAACATATGGGCGAATTCGAAAGCATCTCTGATGTGACTTACTACCAACTTCTGATAGGGTTTTAATAATCCACTGAGATATTTTGCCAGCTTGTACGTTCCACAAGAAGTGCAGTCTACAATTGGACGAATTGGTATATCGGGTTTGTGGATTTTTGGTAAACCGTAAAATCTCCCAGGTCTGTTGGTTTTTGGCGCCAGTGAGAACCATAGAGATTTCCCGAGTTTCTCCTTTAAGCTGGATAGGTACTTGTTTGCCTGGGCCTTTGATTTGTTAAGTGATGAGTTCACTTTCTTCTTTTCTATTTCCTCGTAAGGGCCATCCCGTAGGTGCTCGGCGACCTTTGACTCATAATCTAATTTGTTGAGAATAACTGTGACATTCCTTTGATCTTACTTTGCCCATGTCTCTCGAATGTCGAGAAATATACCCGTTATTATTAATATTGATAGAGGTATTTCGATGTGCGTATGCAGTTAGACAGGTTTATCTGGATTGCGAAAAGTCTAATCTCGTGAGTAAAAGAAAAACTAAGTAATGTTTAGAAAGAAGGGCGCTCAACAACGGAACTGGGGATAATTATGCGAGTTAGAGGAGATAAAGACTCGACTGGCATCAATAGTACAACAATGAGGCAGATTGTGCTCCGGAAAGTCAAATCGAAATAATCGAGCGGTTGAAACTCCTCATAAGTTACGTAAATGGGCCCCAATGAGGGACCAGCCGAAAAATAAGAGAATCTAGACTGAAAAACAACATGGGATTTCCTGCTGGTGGAATAAATATAAGTCAAAATTACTGGGAAACAATACAGTGACTTTGATAAGGGATGGAGAAGCGAAACTTTTAGGTTTGGAACCAGTTTTGTTTGATGTAAATCACTTAGATTAGTCAAAAGAAATTTGCTTCAGCGAGCAAAATACATCCATTCACAGGAGAGATAATGACGACGATCAATAAATCGAGGTGATGAGGGAATTGTATATTAGATAATTAGATTATCCGAATGTGCAGCAGGACTTCCCTGCCCGAGCTCGGCCTAACAAAACATTTTCCTCTCAGTTCATGGGACGCCAGTAAGGGAAGTCAACCACTCCGCCAACCCTTAAGTACTATCAATTTACACCTACTACGTCTCTACTGATTGTAATGAAGGCTTGTAGTCTATACATCCTTTACATTTTCAGCTTCAAACCGATAACCACCCATTGCTATTTTTGTCGCACACTCAAAGCGACTTTATTGAGTCACACATGTTTTCCCTACTAGTTCGGATTCGCTGAGGTTTCCGGGTGTAAACTCATGTTGCTCCATGGATTCTGACTTAGTCTATCCCAGCATACGAAATGATGGAGGACACGATAGCGACTTCTCTCTTCGAACCACATGCGGATAGCGGGGTCTTCCCCAAATGCTGGATTAAGAGTGTCGTTACATCGAACTCTTTTCTCTACCTGGCGGTCAGTCAGTCTGACCAGCTCTCCAATCGGTGTCCGAAAGCATTGCAAAACATAATTTACCGCAACGCCTGGATTCTGGAAACATCTTAGACTCTCCTTAATAGGGTTTCATTCCTGGCACCTATTGCTTCTATATACTTACCCGCGGAGATTGCCCAACGAAGGCTTACGGCGAAAGTTTAATTTCAAATGCCGTCTTTATCTATATTTCAGGGAATTCAACAGGGTTCTGGACAGTCCAGTCCTCTGTAGGCTTCAAAGCTAGATTTTTCTTGGTCCCAAGCCAGAACTTCTGAAGAGCTCCCCGATCGGCTTAGACTTCACGGGGGAGGGCCGACTCGCATTCTCACAATATAGTAGCAGTTACTGCGGGAGTAACATTGGCCCCCCTTCTGTATAATATGTATGGCAATGAGCCCCGTCAAGGCCTCACCACCTGCCATGTGCGCGAAAGACGCTTCCATCGGGAATACAAATCCGGAACATTTGCAGCCTGGCAGGAACAAAGCCAAGCTATGGTCTGCGGATTGGAATTCTTCGAATTAGCGAAAACAAATGCGCGTGCAAGACCTTACGCAGACTACAGCAGCACAGATTCTGCATTCACGGGGCTTGTGCCCTGGCCAGGGCCTATCGTCACAGATTTTTTTTTCAGGCTGGTCAGTGGCTTTTCCTCCTCCCGTTACCATCGACTTGCCAGGAAATTTGCAATTCACCTTTCGAACCTGACCCACATGTCTTTCACGCGTATATGGGATGACATATTCTCGGCAGTCCACGAAACCTTTGCTACGAGCCTCCGAAAAAATGGAGGCCAGACGGTGCACACTGGCCTCATTTAAGACCACAGAGTAGCAAATAACGTCTAGAAGGAATCTACCGAAATCTTTTGGCAAAGGATACATGTCTCTACTCCAGGGTACTGCATCGGAGTCCAATTTCTGCGCTCCGATCCCGTTGGCTATCTTGGCTCAATTAGGTTTCTTCTATAGTGATAGGGGTAAAGAATTACCTTTTGAGGCCCAAGTGAGCCTCTTAACATCTTGCTTTCGTTGTTGCGACATCAAGGTCGCTTTCGTGGCGTATTCCTTTTCTTCCTTGTTCAGCGGTGTGTCCTGAACTTTACAGGATGTTATAGATACCAGCCGGATGCACTGACCAATAAAATATAGAAGTTTGGTACGGTTGAGTGTCTGCATCCTGAGAGAAATCATTCCTTGGGTGGCGTTTACGCTTCTAACTTGACGCACATTTCGCTGTTCATGATAGCTTCACTGCTTTGATAATTCCTCATTGGAAAATCCTGCATTTTTGGTCGAGTATTCGGAAGGGAATTCAAACCTTGTTTCTCGGGAATAGATAACCCATCCAGTACCAAACTCAGCTATTAGCTTTGGCTGGGATATTTCTGCCCATGGATAGCATTCTCGGTTTTAACGATAACATAACGCAGCGGCTATCTTATAGCCATCTTCTTTTGTTTCTAGCACAAGATGGTTCATCTGGATCTGGGTTTCTGCACCATTATGGCAAGCCATTTTTCAGAAAGCTGTGACATTGCGTGGGTTTATTCGTAATTGGTGGGTCTCATACAATATTCCTTATGGGGGTAAGGAAATGTCGCGACGAAACACAAAAACACTTAAACTGGGAGACTTCTGTGGGAAAAGGTTTCACAGAGATAATGCCAACCGCGGGGTAGCGCGTTTCAGTTGGCACATGGAGATGTCGTCAAAAGAGTCACAAATGGAATATCCCATTTCACTATGACTGCAAGATATTACGGTCTATGGGTTTGTCTTGTCCATTCCAATGGCTTTTTGAGCACTTCCAAGAGCTTTCCTGCAAATCGGCTCTCAATCGTTAACGTCAGAGAAAGCATATTCCAATTTCGACCAAACCTTTGCCTAAAGAGAACGACTGTCTTTGTGATCACCAAAGGCAGTTGGCTCCAATTATTCAGCACCACTTTCACTAGACGATTGTCACTTGGCAGCCAAGGAGTTAAGAGTACGAGATCTCACAGTTGATAGATTAGGGTGAGCGCCACAGTCCATGACGTTTTCGTGCCATCCATGCCGATCGGGTGTTACCGTTTACGGAAACAAAGGACATTCTGCCACTGGAAGCTTCTCAGCACTACACGCATTGCGGTGCGCGCCTTGCTACGCAAGGTTTGCTCCGTGCCTCTCAGATTGACGGGAGCTTCTTTATTGTGAGGCTCCACTAGACATGAAATTAACCTCTCGGCCAAATTTCCCGAAAGATTCCCAGCTATTTTTGCCACTAACGTTACAAACTCGGCCAGTTCTTCAGACCCTGGCTGCCAGCAATTCTGGGTCATTCTGTCTAAATTCGCGGGACACTTCGTTTGCAGAGCACGCGAAAAGTGCGTCACATTGGTTTCTAAAATGGCATGAGGGTTTAGGTCTGCCTTGCAATTTATCCGTTTTGCAACAACCGTGCAGCATTCCACGATCCTATTTCAGCTAGAGACTGCTCCCGCGCCTATCAGATCCATGTGAACGCCTTTAGGCAGTCAATATAGAAGCCAACAGGCGGCTTCGTCTGTACACCCAAAATGATCCTTAAGAATATCGTTAGCACTCTTGCAACGCAGCACCGGCGGAAGCACGTCACAACTTGTGATGCATCCCTTACCTATTCTTCGCAAAAGTGCAAATAATACAACACTCGTTGCATATCATTGCACTTTTTTCGCCGTACAACTTTGCAGTTGTTCGGTTTCCGAAACATAGTAGGATGCCTGACAAACGTTTGAAATGAAACGTTTGGCAGGCCAACAGCCACCGAGATTGTGGGGTATGAAGTATGGCCAACCGGTTATAACCGACTTTTAAAGTCTGTCCCGATCATTTTGAACGGCGTTTCACTTGGACTGCTTCTTGAGAAGCTTGCGAAGCCTAGTATTGCATTCAGTGACCTCAACTGGGCGAACAAATAATTCATCATCCAACTTCTCTATAAAATCAAGACTGGTTGAAAATTCCTTCCTGTTTTCTTTGTTTGTTCCCCCTCATGGTACCAGACAATCCCTAGCCAAATTTCTTGCGGTGACACTGGCTTTGGTCATTGTCTAGTTTCGGGTTAATGTGTTACCCCTAGTCGTTTTGCCCACGTGCCCTCTAATTCAGATTCATTTACTGATATTTGATGCATTCACGTGTCACTTGAATTAATACGGCTTATTTTAAAACAGCCCACCTTCACTTTATCGCCCACGTTGGCCAGCTGCAGGCATTCTCTTTTTACATTGGTTTTTGGTTGTATTCCTCGAGCAGTCGCTTATTAAACCTAATCAGGCGTCCAGAACATTTGATACTTGCTTTAACCGAGGAGCAGGTTAACCCTATTTATTCCCATTCGTATAGCTTTTGATTTTGCCAAGATTTCTGCTCTAGTTTGATTACCTTTCAGAGAGATAGTGATTGAGACTTACTGTCAAAGCTATGGCTGCCGTTAACATAATTTGAATCTCATAAATGCTACCGCAGAATTTGTGCAGTAATCTCGTTTGTCTTTGGGTTTCAAATCAAATCAAGCTACGCTTTGCTTCAAGGTTCGGAAGCGCTATTCAGAACGCGGAAATTTTCTTTTCAGGCCAATCGCGCTGCGATATTTTCTGGACTATCAACTTAACTCGCCGAATCTGTTCTCAAATGAATAAAAATGGCTCGCTATCCTTCTTACACTGCTATTTTTATCTGCTATATTCCCGCTGAAATGATGCTTTTCAGGGCCACCACAGAAATGCTGACTTCATTAATTTTATGTGTATTAGACCTAGCAATCCTGGAGCGTTGAATAGAAAGACTAATCATGACGATTTCTTAGACCGTTCTGGTAAATTTCTTGTGTATTTCCGCTCGGGTTGCCATTATTTCCCTACGTTTTATGTTGCAACCTTTCCAAATCGCTGTAACGAACAAAGTTTACAAAAATGGGCTCAAATGCTTTCCATCAGCGATTCTCAGCTCACGTAATCCATTAATACGTTCTGGGCAGCACCTCCAAACCTCAAAGCAACGAGTAGCTCAAATTGATACAGTGTCGAGAATATTTGCTCCAAAAACTGTATGGTTCCGTTCACGAACTAAAAATATGTCAACAACAAACAACTTTTTTAGTGATCCCCAGTCACTATCCAGCCAAAATGCAGCTAAAAATAAGACAAACATTTGTGAAGAATAAATGATTGATTAAACAACGGACAGACAACATACAAAAGCCTCCATATATTTCATTAAACTTAACAATCACTTTTCTGGGCGCGGCAGCCAAATTTAATGTAAAAATAGAGAATATCTGTGGTCAACTACCATGGGGTTCAATCGAAAGTGGACTGTAGAAAAACAAGCATTGAGCAACGGAGCTGCACATCCATTCACGGAATGGTGGTAAAGTAATGACGGCCAGAGAGCACGAGGACAAGAAACGAAGGATTAACTTACCAAGCGAGTAAAAATGATGAACAAAAAGGTCGTCATTAGGAACATGTTTGGCAACAGTAATCCGATATCGGCAGCAGACGGAAGTGAAGTAGCAAAACTTTTTCGAACAATCTGAATGACAAGTCGGCTGCCAAAATATCTTTAACTTGCACGTGGCTTAGGATAAATATCGGCTCAGGCCCGCCCTTCTTAAGTGCGCCTCCGAGACATCCCAGTTTACAGGGCAAGGAAATTGTAAATAAATTCTTGGTCTAAAAAGGGGTTTGATGGACGGTAGAATATGACAGCGTTGGATCGGGGTCGATAGTTGGAGTAGATTGAGACTTGCATGTCTCAGCTCCAAAGTCTGCTGAAATTGTTGCAGGGACATCCAATTTTCATTCAAAAGGGCAACAGCAACTTCTTTTTCAACGGCCTTGGATCTATCCGGTGTTGATTGGGTTGAAGTCGCCAGTGATTTGGAAGTGGTCGAGTCTTTTCTAATGATCAAGGTTTTTGCTTTTTCCAATGTCACTCTGTCTTGCTTTTTGCATGTGGGGCGTTTGCGCACCTTATCAAAAGTACTGTGCAGGATGGAGGAAGAAACCGTAAAAGGATGTGGCAAACGTAGCCGAGATTCAGTATGGATCGATCAAACAGGCAAAGGTAGTTATATCCGTATGGTTTGTAATCTTCAGCCGGCACAATAATTGGGGAGCAAGTGATGAATATTTCTGAATCAAGAAAGCCAAGATTGATAAATGATTTTTTGGCAGTAAATACCAGAGCTTGTCATTGCGAGCCAGCTACCAAGACCGTGGTTTCTGATTGAGGATTCGGAGGTGGACATATGCTCTGATGTAGAACCAGAATCCCTGGGAGTCGGTCTGTCACGATGAAATTTACTAATGCGTGAGCAAAAGGTGCCCCAGTGCCCGTTGTATTTTCCCAGTATTGTAGTGCAGCTCTCCGCTGGGCACTGTGGAGCCAATATCCATTCCTTGAAACGCTATTCAGACTAAAGTATGACCCTTGACATTCCCCTCTGTCTGACGATTCTCAACTAAGGCCTGCAGCAAGGCAACAGATTACGACCCTATGGAGATTATTTTAGTAGAGAGAAATTTTGATTATTTGAGGGCCACTTGTTTTGCGAGTTGCAACGAGAAAAGCTGTCAAGGCAGTAAAAGCAATAACAAGTTTTTGTATCGCTAGAGTACCGAAGGGCATGCGGGATGTCATGATCAAGTAATTACACGCATGGGGCAAGTGAAAAAGCATGAGCGTAAGAAGATATACTTGCTACTCAAAAAGGAAAAGCCGTGATCATGCAGGTATAATATGATGCTAAAAGGATGTGGGTGAAAACGACCCTTGGAAAAGGTATACTAATAGTTAGTTACGAATGTCACAAGCAAGGTTTGTTTATATGTAGCAGTGTGGGTCGGTTGCACCTAAAGGAAATATGGGGTTTGGAGGAAGGGCGAAAACCAAGTATTATTTGGATTTATAAGCTAAACTATGGTGAGAAAGATAGGTGGGTGATAAAATAGCATTAAAAATTACAAAAGTCACTGTCAGAATGATCACGATCAGCCTCAAACGTCCGGATGTGGAGAACTGCAAAAGGGAGAATCGGGATGCCAATGTCTTCTTGAAGACATCGAAACGTTGATGATAAAGAGCTTTGTCAAATTCCGGAGGTACGAAAAATAGTTGACCGATTATGCATACTGAAGTATGTGATGGAGACCAATTGATAAAAATGCGGCCGTTGTGATGGAGACGAAAAGCTGACATGAATAAGTAATTGGTAAACCCTCGGCAAGGTCTTTCTCTGTGTCCGTAGAACGTAGTTTGTAGCAGTGGGATGGGTAACGCAAGGGTGTGTCACTGTTACTTTAAAACGTGCAGGAATTGAGGCGATACTAGCGTCTCAGCCTCATTCGCAGTAGCAAGCTAGTCCTCCCAGTTGGCAAAACTAGGCCAACATGTCATGGGTGAATGTGAACTGCAATTGAATAGTTTCGGATGGCAGCGCAAGTTTGCAGCCTGTTGGCAAATCCCGCGAAATGATGGGTAGATGAACGACATAAGTGGCTTCAGACTAGTTGGGAGTATCCTTAAAGTTGCCCTATTTTCCGTGGGAATCGGTCAGTATGAGCGATAAAGACAGAAAGCTTCGCAGCCCCTTTCCGGTGGTAGGTGTGACATTATACGTTCTGTCCAATCCTGACGAGCCGTCGGTTTATGGGTGTCCAGATGAGCTGACGTTAAAGTTGAAATTATTCATGAAACAAACAGGGTCCGCAATGGCGCGTGAAACCTAGCTACAGAATCTGGAAAATAATGGAGACACGTATTCTGGCATTGATTTTAGTTCGGGTTTATGGTGACTAATGAACCATAGGCTGGTACAAAGACAAAGAGATGTATGATCTCAGCTTGGACTGGCCAAATGAATATTAAATTTTTGGGTCAGATTGTTGGAGGTCCAGTGTTGATTATCTATCTCGGAATTTAAACGCCTTCACCGGGAACTAGGAACGGAAAATTGAAAAGTCAGGATTTATGATGGAGAATGAGGAACTAAAGCAAATGGACCGGCGTCGATGTCCTAAGTCACATTCTGAAGAATTATTTGGGGTTACATAAAAACGGTGTCATAGCCAACGCCGCAGGGACTGATGTGTTAAGATCACTGGAGTCATTCTGAAATGGGGTGATCTCATTAAGTTTGTCTTTATGACGACGGGGCTTAAGGTTGCATAAATCTTGCCAACTATTCAGGAGCTGTCAGTTGAAATTTTCGAGCCAAGCTAAAAGGCGATATCTAACTTTATGAGCCTCCACTGTGCTGCTGGGCTGTTGAATAATAAAGCAACTGAAATATATGGTTATTGAAGTTGGTATGATAAGAATCAGGGAAAACGATTAACTGGAACGCAGATTAATCAATCTGTAACTTGGCTGATTTGGCTTCTTTTTTTAATAAGACCACTGTGCAAATAGCATAATAGCTTAGCCGTTAACACTCGTAGTCCTAAAAATCAATATTCACAAAGAAAGTAGCAGCATATCGGCAACAAAATGATTTGATTGCGAAAATATTTATAACTGGTCCTGAGTTAATCGATTAAGTTCTCGGGTTAATTTAAGTTTAGGGGTTACCAGGATCAGCCTGATGAGCGCTGCGGAGCCCAGGAAGGAGAGAGATATTCATGAAAAGAGTGCAGCATTGAAGCTGAATGTGTTTAAAATTGACTGGATCAGATAAACCTGTTGGTATTTTGGCGTTTTATTGAAACCACGTTGTGAGTAATACAATGGTTAGTCGCCTCTGCCAGTAGTAGTAAGAGTTTACCCACTACGACAAAGTACCATATGCACAGGATTGTATTCAAGGGTATCGTAGGGGGATGGGGGGAATGATGAAGATTTGGGAGGTTGGCACGGTTGTGTTGAATGTCATGTGCTGTGGACCTCAATTTCAGTCGCACTACTGAGATACTGCCAGGGATGGAAGAAGTCCTGGGATAGGTTGATGGGGTTCCTGGTAGATGAATGGGTCATAGGCGGCCACTGGAGCCAAGTTCTCAAGTAAATGGCAGAGCATTCCTGCCTTCCCTACCACTGTTAAAACTTCTTATCGGCATGACACTGGCCGTACATTTTAGAGGAGCTGGTCAGCCTTCTGTTGGCCCTGCCCATTCTCCGCCGCTCTTCCTGGATTTACCTGTACCTTACTAATTTCAAGTGCATGGGGTGGGCCGCTTTCTCCATTTTCCAACTGCTATCGCGGAATGAGGAGTGGCGCCGACATGAGCTTATCGAGTGAAGTCATGGTGAAAGCGGACACATGATGCCAAAAATGCCTACTGATGTCGACTAATCATAGGCAAATAATTGAGTAACGGGTAACCACTTATAAAGATCGGATGGAAATAATTAGTGCAGAATTGTTAGGTTGAAGAGAGGACGTCACTTAAGTTGTTGGTTTTAATGAGTTAAGAAACCTTGACAGCAGGAGCTGTATAAATTGACCAGCTCATAGGTGATAGAGATAGGTTCGTTCGAAATTTTTGGATGGTGATAGAATGTTTGGGTAAAACCCGTCCGGAGGACGAGTCGGGCCTAATGTTGTACATTGGAGGACGGACAACCATGAAATAAACCGCCTGTGGGCAGTGAATGCAGCAAAGTGGAAATCTCGTTAACTAGGTGTACAATGTTTTTAACTGCTTGGCAATGCTTATTTTAATAGTATGCAGACATGCTTTTGCTCTCTATCTGCAGCCGCCTTGGGAGTAAGAGCAACGCAAGGAATTTGATCTTAAGGTAGATTAAATTTATTTAAGAAGAGACGACACAATGTGGAGTCAGATTTTGAGGCTCCCTGGTGTTGGGCGCTGCAGGGGTTTGGCCAAAAATTTGAAATCTAATCCTTGTTCATGTGCCTTATCTAGTTCAATGTCACCTGTTGCTGGGTTGATTAACAGTTGGACATCTAGTATGCCAAATATTAAACAGAAGAGCGAAACTTAACCAACGCAACTGAACAACAGTAGTTTACTACCAAAGAGCTCGCATATGGCTTTGCAGCCAGGGGAAATTGCTGGTGAACGTTTGATGCACTTTCTGCAATGAGATTCGATCAGCTCTACATAGAGACGTGAAGGTAGTCGGAGAGTTTTTGAGATGGAGCTCAGCGTCGAATTCAAGGGCCATTGGCTTCCGATTTAGATTTCAGGATGCCCTTGGGAATATTATAGCGGTTCTTGTAGCGACGGTGGCCTTGAGGTGCACTTGCTCATGGAAGAAGAGTAGCACTTGAGTCTTGACTCTTAAGACGAGAGTGTTGCAGAAATCACTATGCCATTTATGGAGAGGGAGCCAGAGAGGGCATGGCAGTTCTATGTTTTTAGAGAACATTTGTCGGCAAAGAACTTAATGAGCCATTTCGTTTGTCAACTATCAGCAGGCTTTAAGTCTTGATTCACTGGCGCAATGGTGGAGTTTAATAATCCGGTTTTAACGGACTTGACTATTTTATTGTCATAGCAGTGATAATATGTGTTCTTTTCGATTTTCGGGAGGCGTGCTCAATATAAAATCCAATTTGCACAAAGAAATGTCAAGCAGGACTTAGGCAAACACTTGTTATTCATATTGAGTGACCGAGGAGCACACTTTGAATGACGATCAAAATCGGCAAGGTTAAAGTATCTAGGCGTCGAAAACAAAATCTAGATAAAACGTTTGACAAAGCAACACACGATGTTCTAGGGCTAATATTCTGTGACAGACTGCGAGGTATTTTGCGAATAAATGCATCGAATGCGGTTGCCACGGGCGAAAATCTTGGCTGGAGGACGGTAATAAGGGGTTAGATATGGACGAGGTCCTTGAAATCCAAAAGGGTCATGCAATGAGCGGCAGGCAGTAATTGTGGACCTCGATGGATAATATTAAACCTGTCGTTTGTGTAGAGAAGAAGTAGAAGGGACAGAGGACGCTGCCCTGGAAACCCACGGATAACAGCGCCGGAATGGAACAAACATCTGCTAATATTATCGGACAAGCAAAATAAAACTAAAGCGGAAGCGGAGTTGGTATCCCATATGTCCTAACCTTGGCCAAAAGTCGAGAGTGGGAAACACGGTCGAACTCTTTTGTCATGTCTAAAACTATTAGAAGAATCGAACAGTGGATTTCAGTATTGGGGTAGCTAAGTCTAAGAAGTCAAAATGGCAGTTGAGGCCGAATCAGTTTCCTAAAAATCCGCAATAGGGTGGGTTGTTAAGATGCTGAACAGAGTCGGTTTTTGGGCTGTGTGGCGGCAGTTCTCAGGATCATGCAGCGAACGCACTTTGTGGGGTGGTAAAATAATGGAGATCCTTCGTTTCACCGGAAAAAAACTCGGTGCGTGGAGAACAACGTAGATTTAAAATGACCCGGGGATGGTCTGGGCCATCGGTGCGAAATAGGGCTGGCAGATACCAACAGTTCCAGGCCTTTGGGCTGACTTGTCATATTTCATCACTCCCATGACACCGACAAAGTCGGACGAGATGGAGTGAAGCCTACGGGGAGTCACCATAGGATTGGTTTTGGAGTATAGAAGATGGCCGTTAACGAGACTAGCAGAAGCGTGCATCAAATATTTCTGCAATTTCCACGTGGGACGCGGTGCTTAAGACGCTGTTGATGAAGTTTGGGATGGCCGACAATTAGAGCAAGGAAGGAGCTTTAAAATTTGGAAATTTTCTTGATTCGGTTGCGCTGTCAAAATGCCGACCATTCTCGCTCTCTAAACATTAGTCCTAGTGCTGTGAAAATCGCCACGAAAGGGCCCACATTTGAATCTCTGTTTCGCATGCTGCCACTATCATTTAAACGTAAACATCACTTCCAATTTTCCCCTGGAATACCGTGGCCATCAGTATTGCAGTTAGGCTTCTAAACGCGAAAACCAGGAAAGACACTTGTTTTTTGTTTCACGCTGGCTTACCAGCGTCAGATATATTAATCAACGCATACCATATTAATCTTCATCCTCCTCAATGCCGGTGATGTTTCTCTTCTTCATGTTTTTACACAGTGGAAAGCCAAAGCTCTTCATCAGTTCTCTTCGTCCTTCCACATTTTCAAAAGGCTTTTTTACTATTTTGCTGGCTCTAGAATCCGTGGCATAAGGATCGCAGTACTTTTTCATTTCCATTTCAATACAGAGCATTTATTGGCCATCAGTACTCTTCCCTCCAGGTATTTTGGTCCGTTTCCGCAATTTTTACCCAGCGCTCATGGACCTTCAAGACTTTTTTCATGGTAGCTTGGCATTCATGTAATTTTATAGGCTCGTTAATTCTGACTACTGCGGACATCTCTTGACACCTGCCGCCCCTCTCCAGTTGAACCTCGCACCTGTGATGCCCATCATTGGTGCGTATAAACACTTTGTTCCTATTGGAACGCCTTTTTATTTGTCCTCATTTTGTCCTCTTATGTGCACTTACTTGTTCCGTGTAAGTTTTACTACCCTGTAACAATTCAGCATGCAATCAGGCTGGCCTCTCGATATATTCGAGAGATATGCTACCATTTATAAAACGTCTGTTTCAAGCAGTTAGCTTGCAACAATAGCAGGATGATTGCCGCTTTATTACAGACTTTCTAAGAACCAAAGTTTCAGCGGCAGGCAACCAAGATTTTTATTTTGACGTTTGTTCTAGATTAACATGGGGGTTAAATAGACGTTTAACGCAAATTTCATCTGCTGCATTTTGCTGGATCCGTCAAGGATTGAGAGTGCGTGGGGTGTTTTGTTCCATCGTGTTGAGTTGTTAGGATCCCCATTATGCGCTCAGCCATTGGCAGAGGTGGTCTGTCATGGGGGCGAAGGTTACGCGTGATCATCTTATGATGACTGTCAGAGCATTGATACCGTGTTTAGGAGCCAGGCCCATATATTGAAGCCAAGTCCAACCTCTAGCATGCTTTTTGAGGACAAACTAGATGGGGTTGGTTGGCCGAGGTCTCCTCTCTCCCATCTTGTAGATCCAACAGTTTCCAGCTGCTGAAGGTGCACTGTTCTGGCCCATAAATTAACTGTTACTTTACACTAGTCCCAATGGCATTTTGCAACCCTGTCCACGATCACTGGTTTGCAACAATCGCAAGTGTAGCTTATCTGTCACAAAAACACTTGATGGACTTGAACGGGGTGATTGAGCTATCTTAGCTTCACTCCTCAAAAACTGCTCTGCAGCAGCGGAGCTAAGGAACTGAAAAAATACTGGACATGACCTGCTCAGCATTCGTTTACGCAGTCCTTAACAGTGGCAAGGATGTCCTGTCATAATGCAAGCGGAGAGGAAAATGTCCTCAAACGAGTCTTGTAGAACGCGGTCAAAAGCATTAAAACACTACAGCATTACACGCTTTCAGGTTCAGCTGCTAAATTTCTGAGGATATTGAATCGATAGCCCGACAGACACTGGCAAGATGTTTTCCTAATGGGTTTTCGAGCATATTAGTTAGGTAGGCGATAGGGGGCATCTCTGTGATCACCGGTTCTATCAGTAAACTTTTGTTATTTATCTCTTGAAGCGCTTGCTCTAATATTCGTAATACATTATCAGTCTTCACGAACAGGTCTGTGACAAACAGTGTACGCTGGAGACCAGTGGATTGGCTGTGAGGGTGTGAACGCGGGGCGTCTAGCTGCCATGATCTTGGTACGTTTAGGTCTAGAGACCGCCATTTTGGCATGGTGGGGCGATGTTTATAGCTGTATAGTTGTGTGACAAAGGACATACCTGGGGGTGACAATGGTGGTGTCAAGTTGCAGAGTAGAAACTGGGCGAGAGGTCTTGGATATATCTAATAAGACGGTGTCTGAATTCAGATGGTACCAACACTAGTGTAGTGGCAATGTCTGTTGACTTAGATGCCATTTAAGAATCTGTACTGCAACCCCGTGATGAAATACGACCTCATTTTGTAATGCACCCCAAAGGATTTTTGAAAGGCCTTTTAAATAGTCATGTATTATCATCTACCCCGGTGTAATCCGACGGATACACAAGTTCGTTGGATTCCCGTGCAAACACTTAAATAACTTCCCATCCTTCTCCGCCACACAATGAGTGTACCCCCAAATCCAGATACAAAGACCTTAGAATGACCAGCCCTTTGCTTAATGATCCCACATGACGGGTGGGTCCATCAGTCCTTTAGGACTGTTCACAAATGCTCGCCCTGTCATGAATAAAATCCGTTGCATGCACTTATATGCCATAATAAGTTCTGATTTCGTTTTAATAACTGAAACTCGGCTGATGTTCGACTCTTGTGCGGAACAACTTACTGTAAGCCGTTATTCTCACTTCCTTAATTGCAGGATTTTTTAATGCGGAGCCGGGTGCCTCCTGAATGCCAGACCTAATTTGGGGATCGCACACCAACGAGTATCTGTTCATGCCATTAATGTCTCCGCATGGCTAAATGCTAAGGTTCGACAGTGGATGGCCTTGGGTTGTGTCCACCGCTCACCAAGTCTGAGCTCCGATAGCTTCCTCCCAGAAATGTGACGTTTGACTTGCCAAAGGGCATACTGGGATGTCTGCAAATGAGAGCTGTGTTTCTGAAAGATGTTGAGTCCCGTTTTCAGCCCTCGCCTCCTTTCGCCTCTCCTGAATGCTGTGCGTCTGGGAAGATAAACTTAAAATGCCAGACCGCAAATCAGCGGCAATAGCACAATCTTCTCGATTTTCTCATTAGGATTGAATAAAGTAGCGGCGGCGGTTTAGAATAATCCCTAGTTAGTTCTTTATTTCTCAGACGCTCTATCTCAATCCTAAGAACAGAAGTAGCAGCCTTGTTTTGGATGAGGTCCATCAGCGAATCACGGGGCCAGATGCCCAAAATTAGGTTTACAACATTCTGGACGGCGCCTCAAATCATCAAGGCAAAGCAGGTCCTAATTTGATGCACCACTTGAAGAAGAATGAGATTCCTCGGCAACTTCTATGGTGCCGTTCGCATTTACGACGATCATATCTTTCACAGGTAATCTGAGTCACTATCCGGTTAAACATCGTCAAAAATGGAATAAAATTCTGTGTGAAATAAGCGCTTGATTAAGAGAAGTACATGGCGGTATTCTGCCTCGTGATTCAAGCAAATACGATCAAGGCCAACGGACACGTTTCTGAGCGTGACAGCCAAAAATCAATGCAAACAAACTGGGTGTTCGCGGTGAAAAAAATCAAGGGATAAAGCAAATGTAAACAGTAACAACACGAACCTCTTTAGGTTAGGGTTGTCCGTAAATGCACCAAATTCCGGAAGAATATTCTCGACCAGAGAGCGAGAGGAAACAGCGAAAGTTAAATTTATCATGCATAAAACAAACAGCGACTATAGTCAGTGTCGCAGCTCCATTGCTTGTGCCCAAACATGGACAGCTTCCTTCTAAGGAATGGTACCCATCAGTTAATCTGCTAGACGTACGCCGTTTTAGAAGTAGTCCAAACCTCATTATTCCGGTATCGTGACCCTCATAATTGCGTCTTATCTTTCTGGGACGGTTTGTCCAGCACCATCTTCCGCCCCTTGGAAATCTCTACGCGCCGCCCCAATGTGAAAATCTCGAACCGCTGAGATTCGGACGACTTAACTCCCAGCATCCCCGGGATTTGAAGTCCTTGATATTCCTATTCTTTTATCTAACTTCCTCAACTTTTCCTAGAGGCGTACTTGTTGCCCCGCCCAGTGATAGATTTATTTATTCATACCACAGGAAGGAATCTCAGCTCAACCATTTAGCCTCATCCGGATAGTTTCAAAAATCATGGAGAGAGTGAGCAAGTAAAAACTTACCGACCGGTCACCCAGCAATAACCTCATCAACAGTGTCGGTATAGACTTGCAAGACAGACCATGTGCGAACTGCAGGACCGATCTTCTGAATCTTGTCATCATGCATGTTAATGATTATAAGGGAGTGATTGCAGTCTCTCCAGACATGACTAAAGAATATGATCGGGTGTTTCATTCCCTTCTGCTATCAAATTTAAAGACATACGGCATTGATGATCACATCCACTTCTGGCTAGCATTTTGCCTGACCCACTTAATCAAACCGTCAATGTTTACAACCTCCGTAAACCTATGACCAGAAGTATGATCTAGGGGATGTATCTGGCCCCCTACTTTTTCACATATGCAAATGATCTTTTCTCTATGATTCGGCATGGGACTCCCTTCGCCTTTTTAGGAAACGTAAAAATTCCTTAAATTTTTGACCACTCGCGTTTTAGATTCTGCGCCGCAGAAAATAGTGCCGGATTTGCATTAACTTTTTGGACCGTTGCATTCTCACTTTCCAGCCTCTTGCTCCAACGAACTTGCAAAATTTCAAAGAACAGTTAACTTCTATTAAATCCTAGTTCCTTCACTTTGGACTATATTCCTTTCCCCTTTCCACATTTTGAAGGCATATCGGCAAGTAAGGTCCTAGGCCTCGAGTGCCTATCGGACTAGTGCATAGAGTCCCTCGGTTAAAAGAGGGGAAACTGGGCATAAATATGACATGCTAAACCAGTTGGAGCTTTTGTGAACTTTAATTTGCGCAGGTGCAAGAGAAAAGTCTCTATCAACACGTAAAGATCCTTTGCTGAGCGACTATTGGAAAACAGTTCGAAACCCAATTGTGGGCACTGATGTGTCTCGTTGAACCCGCAGCCACGCTAGTCCCGTGGACAAAAACTGAAACCGGCAATCTTTCATTTTCACAATGCACCGCATGTTTACTAAAAAGTGGCAGCCACCTTTTTTCAGTCCTTTTTTCAGAAAAATGTTTAACTTCTTTCCGGTCATATGTACGCCCTTATGTGCAATGGGCTTCAAACCGAAGCGCGTGCTGTTAAAAGCTCCTTGTCAGTAAATAGGCGGTTCAAGTACCACTTAGGCAGATCCCTGGCTGTCCTCTGAGTTTTCCCTTTAGCCCACTGGACTAAATCTGCGAGCTCGTTTTGGAATTCCAAGAGATACGAGGTTCTTCCTCACATTCTACTGCCATCCTATGTGGCATCTTTGAGGTGAATGTTGTCGCCTCTATCGACTTAGGGAACAGCCAGTAAAATTTTGTTTCCATTTGCCTTTTTTGCGCCTATATTTCAAATAAACGGCAACAGTGGTGATAGTCGCACCTTCCTGGCCATTCTATTTTAGCCCTATGTTTTTTCACTAGCATTGTTTATTTCTTTTGATGCGTGCCACGGCTCGTTCGATTTGTACAGTCTTCTTATATATTGTTGTGATCGGTGCCTTTGTTCTTACTTTTTAGGCCTAGAGAACCACCCAATTCCATCATCGTTCCTCCTCTCTCTACCCAGGCTTGGTGCACCGCGGTTTCAAATCCTACTGTTTGACCCAGTTCGTAGAACTTTTGACGACACTATTGTCCATATTTACGCCTCGGCCTCCGAACTGCTCCCGTTGCACTTCATCCAACTAAACTTTCTGTCCCCGAATTCGGTTCTGGTTCTATGAACACTATTAGTTCCCTCAATCTCTTTGATGCTCCTTGTGAAGCAGTAAAGAATTTGATGCCTCCTTTACTTTCCCTTAACTAGAATTTACTGGATCTTTCTTCACATTCAATAGCCCCTATCTCACCTCAGTCATACCCAACCCACTTGCCTCGTCGAGAGCAGGGGTGTGTAACAGTTGAACCACTTGCTTTCTGCATGGTAGCCTGCCGAATCTCTCTTCAGCTGCATCGCTGATTTCCCGAATAGGTCATAGGCACACCAGTGGGATGGTGCTCTGCGAGCCCATCAGAACTATTTGACCGCTGGATCAAAATCCTATCGCTTTGATTTAGGGCACCACTACCATAGATATGATAGTATATGGGGCGGCCCGAAATGTTTTTCGCCAATGGAGAATGATGGGATCCACCAGGATCCATTGACAAAAGAGCTTCCAGGTTGCCTCTTTTCGCGCCTTTTCCCTTACAGGCCGCCCGTTCCCCTATGTTTTGGGATTGATGTCCCGTTTCGAAATTTCTTACTGTTATGGTCGCCGCGCTGGCCGTTATGATCAAAGCATCCTCGGATGCTTTGCAACATTCTGATTCATCTCGCAAACCTCATGAACGAGGTTTCACTGCTCGAGTACAGCACAAATAATCCTCGAAAAATAACATGCTCCCTTCTTAGTGGCGCCGTGGTCAACGTATCAAGTCGTCTACGCTGGCCTTGGTACCCCATTTGGCAAACCGACACCTAATCGGCCGTAACTGCTGCACAGACCATGCCCTCGAATGTGCTTTTATTTTTGCCTGTTTCCAACCATTGTGGCTAACCTCATCCTATGGTTCTGCCCAGTGCTTCACTTTACCAGCAGCTAAATAGACAGAAGTAAGAACATGAATTTATCGACCATTTGATGAAACTTGCTTTTCCATGCTTACTTCCAGCAGTTAAATCTGTCCTCCACATTTCTTTTTCCTCCACGTCACCAGATATTCATCTTTCGAGCACTGAAAACTTTCCCCTCAGCATTTTTTGCTTTCAAGTCAAATTCGGGACCTTGCACAGAAACTAGTATGGTCGGTGACCATTCTAGGAACTTTACTGCCGCAGATTTTATTTCTACTAATGATTTTCCAAAGGAACCTGTCCTTTATTGTGAATGATATAATATTAATAACACAGCGTTGTTGGTAGATGTAATGCGCCAACGTTTCGACTACCGTGGGTAGTCTTTCTCAAGGCAACTTGCCTTGAGAAAGACTACCCACGGTAGTCGAAACGTTGGCGCATTACATCTACCAACAACGCTGTGTTATTAATATTATATCATTCACAATAAAAACCAATACATGGCGCATCGATTTTTCGATACACTCCTTACGTCGTTTAGAACCTGTCCTTTTCTCAATATTTTGGAATTGACATTATTTTAAATATTGCGCGGTTGAATACTTTCATGCCCGCGAAAAGGTTCATAAAAACCTTGTTTGTGTTTGCCTAGTTTATATATCGATCAAGGCCACCCAACAACACTATATAAACCACAGAGCTCACTTGAATTCTGAATTGTGTTAGTGGGCTACCAACAAACGCACGGTAGTGCCCTGTGTTCGTCTTCTCTCTTCTGTTAGTCCGCAGGGCTAGCTGTTCGTATTTCGCGCCAATTTTCTGTTCCGTGTGGCTGCTCATTCAGGGGCGCAGCAGTTCGTTCCTTTTATAATGCGACTACGGGCTTCGAGTCCTAAGCTCGAGCTTCTGTCTCCAACCTGTTTGTGTGTTCGGGCCCTATTAGACCACAGGATGTGTTATTGTGCCATGGTACGCCGCTAGTACTTGCAACTTGTGCATCAGTGTGTGCGTAGATCAACCAAACTGGGCAACATAAGAGAAAATTATCTCTGAAACATCCCTCAAGCCAGCTTTTACGTGTAAATTCGCACGTATATCCTTCCTCCATTTAGAAGCCGTGGATTGAAATGAAACATTTTAACTGCAACAAATTCGTCAAGCTTTTTTAGAGTTGTTTAATCTGCCACGGTTTTAGCCACGCTCTCTGCTCAGACCCTTGGCAGCTCACCTGTCAGTACCGTTAACCAGCTATTGTGCCTTGTCAACAAGACCATGGATTTGAGCAACCTGGTCAAATAAAATGTAACAGCTGGTTCAATAAATCGTCTTTTTTACAGTTTGGATGTTCGGAACTGCGCATCAGCATTTGAAATTTTCGTCCACCACTTCGGGTGCTGACAAGAGGGGCAATTCATTTTTCCTGCCTTATTTGAAGCCCAATCTGTTTGACCTTACGGACAGTTTGTCGGGTGTTTTCAGAAGCTCAGTGTAAACGCCAGACGGTCTACGAGCAAATTCAACATAGACATAATGGTTACCCTTCGTCGCTTTGTGGATCACCTTGGGTTTATTGGAACCCGATGCGCCAAGCCGGTGTGGCTCTGTATCACTGTGTGCGATTGTCAAACTCGCAACATCTTTTCTTAGTCATCGGGCACGTCCTGAAATTCACTGTCGCATCGCCGTTTGAAGTAACTTCATTCTCCTCTTCTGCTAGTCCGACAGCCTAAGCCAGCCGACAATTTTTCAATCCACCCCAACAGTCCGAAAAGTACCCAGCCAAACGTTGTTCGTACGGCAAATGGTTAATTTTAATTTCCCTAGCGTTGATGCAAAATACGCTATGCCTGGAATGCGTCGCAATCAGTAAGCATGCTCATTGGTGGGGCCAGCAATTCGGCAAGCTGAGGCAGGCTGTAGAGTGCAGTCCCGATCCAGTCTGGCTGCTTCACTAGTGGCTCCTCGATCGTGAAAATCTCAGATATGTCTCCTGATTGGCCACTCTCAACCGGCCGAATTCTCAAATGTACTTTTTGCCGATTTGGTCTCCCGAAAGCGGCCGACAGTGTTGATGATGAACATTATCAACTTCTTTATCGTTTAATGACTTCGCTTTTGACCAGGCTTGTGTCTGATCCAGAAACTATAAAAAATGCTGTTTTCCTTGGCCGTCACCACTTAAACCGGTATGAGCACGGTCTCAAGGATACAAAAGGCCCTCATGGTGCGGTAAGGACACCCAGTTATCCCTTCGCATCCGATGTTTCTATCTCCTGCACGCAATCTGCATTTCGTCTTTCGTTGTTTGTGCGGAGGGATGACAGTGGTGCATGCTCATATCTGTCTCCTCACCTGCTTAGCACCGTGAGTTGCTCTATTCACTCCCCCAAGTATGCCGATGTCCTTCATAATTTGATTTGAGCGACTGCTGGCAATGAGAACCTGTTTTCCAACAAAGTGCCAGTTCTTCATAATTGGCTTCTCTATCGTATTCCCTAGTTTTGTCCGTCTTCTCAGCCCACAGCCCTTTCAGGTCCAAGGGCAGAGCTAGCATAACCGACCCAGGAGTAAGCACAGCACCGAGATCAGTTTGGCACAGCTTGTAAATAAAGCTATGCTGCAGTTATACATCTTCACCGACCAATTCGCCAGCAAACGGAAGTCCCTTGCGTGCTCTTTCTGTGGCAAGAATGCAGTCTATTAGGCTTCTGGCGATCCTGAGTTGCTGCCTAAACAAAAAATAATAATGTGCACATTTTGGGGTTTCCGAGAGGCACGCGCAGGATAAGATCAAATTTGTACGAGAGTGGCGCAATGGGAAAACAGAAAACAAAATCTTAAATATGTGCTTCTGTGATCAGAACATCCATTGTGATAAATTGGGCATAAGTTTTCCATTTTTAAGTCAATATCTAGATAACCGTTAAATATGGGCTTATTTTTGAAATACTTCGAGAAGCATGCATGACTGAATGTTGCATAGATATTACACTTTGCATGGGGAACGTTAGCAAACAGGCAAGGAAAAAATGAGGAGAAAACAAAAATGGCGTTCTACGCGCCTTTGAGGTGTACCACAGGCGCGTTTTCAGTTATAGACTGGCAGCGGGTGTCAAAATCTGTCCGCAGTAATCGCATGTGATGAGTTCATGAAATGGACATGAAAGCCAAACTCTGATGACCTGGGTCAACAAAGATCAAGGGCACGGATGAAAAATTGTCAAAGCGAATAAAAACAGTTGGAGGGAAAAAGAATCTTGGCCAGCGGATCTCCAATTTTAAAACGCAGGTGAAAAGCAAAGTCAGTCAGTGGTTCAGGCAGCCAGGAAAATAATGAAAAACCTTTCTGAAATGCAGAGACACAAAGCAATGGTGAATAATTATGGCAAACCACTGTTTGAAGACATATGGAAGGAAAACGTCGTCAGCAGCGAGGAGGATAATGACAATTAATATGGCATGCGATGAATGACATATCCGACGATGGAAGCCATTGCAAAACAAAAACGGGTCTTTTTATTTCCTTTGCTTGCCTCCGGGAGCTTAGCTGATTGCATTTACCGGCATACTGATAGCAGTGGTTATCGAGGGGAACATTGGATTTGATGCTCACGGTGGACAACAATAGCTGCCTGAAACAGGGATCTATGTGTGAGTGCTTTCGCGGCGATTTGCTGCCAGCGTGGTGAGTATATTAGCCACAGTCAGAAGGTTCCAGCAGTACAACTGTGTAATTGAAAGGACTTATCCGCCCACAGCTCGTAAGCGTTGGGTATCCTCATGCGGCTTCGATTTCTAGACTGGGTTGCGAAAAAAAGCCATCCGTTTACGTTGGTGAACTGCGCAGATTTACGGCAATGTTCACTTCATCTCGGCCAGTGGAACAAATCGTATTTGTTCGTCCCATGATATTTGACCTGAACCTCGGGCCAGTTTGTTTTTATGGTGTGATGAGACATGCGAGAATGGGGCTAGAAAGCGCATTTTGAAATCTTGATGAGACGCATGAACAAACTCGTACATCTGGAATGGAAAAAGGAGAAAGATGACAGTCTGAAGGTATTCTAGCTGAGGCTTATGGTGCATGCAACAATAAGAACGGGAAATTTTAAAGTTTATGCAGGATGAGGCGTTGAATGGTACCAACCCTCGCACACTGAATGGGCTAATTTTTTACATGCATCCAGAGAAAAGGTTTAGGTTAGGATATTAAGTGTTAGTTTGGGAGTGCGTGAGGGTCTGATATGAATACTTATTTCTGTTCATATGTTTTGCTGCGCATTTAGTAAACGAGATCGAATGTCAGGTAAAAAAGGGATTGGCGTCGGTCTATTTATGGGGTTTCTCCACCTCTAGCTACATTTATGTGCACTTGCGGATAACACTGGGAATGAAAATGGCGTGCTCTGTTATAGCTCGCCCTATAATTTAACATAGAACATCGTTCTATTGCCTCCCCGGCTCGCACCAGTGCATCAGGTAAGGAAATCGCTCTCCAGTGTCGCTTACGCTGGACCAGATGAAATATCTTAAGGCATCGCAAATTGACAGTAAGTTTCTTGTTGTCCCTCGGAAAGCATCAGCTTGATTCGTGAGGGGTTGAGTACCATTTCTATTTTTGTGTTCTCGACTTCTACTAGTCTGGGTCTTGGTGAATTTTGTGGGACCACAACAACTGATTTAAGCGGATTTTCCGGCGGCTAGCTTCATCTGTCCGGCAAACCCTATCATTGGCCTGGAGTCCAGTCAGTTCCAGTTCCCTTCCTAAGTCCGCTAGCCTTGGCCTGTATATATAAGCGTTCTCCACACCATTATGCTCCCAACTGACACTTTATATAACATTGACTGGACCAGCTGTTATCACGTCTGCAGAATTAGCATAACCATAAACCAAATCCTCCAATTGCCGGATTACTTCCCGTCCAAGCCCAAGTGAAGTTGATCTCACTATTGACAAACCGACAATTCTGTCGTCCAAATTGACCAAGTTGAGTTCGCAAGGTTTCATTACCAAGCATTCGAGCAGCATGTAGCCAGACTAATGAGAATCCCAAACTAACAGAAGACTGATCCGCACACTTTTGCGGTAATGAATTAAACAATCATCAGCCTTTAAATTAAGAACCTCCTACATGCGGCGAGTGCAACGATAAAACGATAGCCAACAGTCCAGGTCAATCAAGCACGAACATGCAGTCACGTCAAGGCCCACGACACAAGCGAAGTGGAACCTCTTAAAAAGTATGACATAAACGAACTGCGTGACTGATGCCGTCTGCGCTCAAATGTGTACATTGTTACTGTGAGTTGTTTCCATTCAATTTGTATGGTTATCGATTAAACGGAAAGATTTTCAAAATGGCGTCCACGTTTTCGCTTTCTAGGTGGACAGCTTTTGGTATATTGTGTAAATCGGCAATAGATCGATGAAAAACTGACGATTGCAGAAGGTGATCAATGACAACAGTGATTACAGTTTCTGAGCAATCTGGGCTGGAGCTATATGGGATAAGATTGGGCGTCGGGAAAGAGGAGTTCTGTATGATTTATGTCTCTCTTCCCCATTTGAATTAGGGGATCGTGGCCTGCGTTCGGAGGATTCTATCAAGCAGATCTCTCTAGAGTGTGTTGCTGTTCAGCAATTATTGTGCGATTGTTATAACGCCCCTAAAGTTGCACAGGTTGGAGTTTTTGGGCGCAATGCTGATGTTCATGGTAGACGGGGTATTCCAGAAATGTTTATAAGGATTAACTAGTTAAGTCCGGCTCCGGGCCGAATCGTGGATAATGAGATTATACGGACGGAAGGAGTCATCTTGATTCAGTACCCTTGCAGAAAACGCATCAGTGCTCAAACGTCAGGCTTTCACGATTTCCTAGTGCCAACACGTAAGGTCTCAGGAATTGAACTGACTTTGCCAGATGTGGTAACATAGAAGGACCCGTATTTTTGGTATCCTGGAGCCGCCCCTTTTGGAAACGTTACCAAAGACTTGACCAATATGGCCGTATTGGAATTGATAGAAACAAATAAACCGGAACACCGTTACAAGAAGCCGTCGGGCATGACGCGAGTAAATTTGAGCTGTTCAATATGCAGTTTGTGGAGAGAGGTCAAGTTGCCGGTAGCCTACCTTGGAGCATCGACACACGGCCTAATAACCTATTTACCTATCGAGACCGTAGCAATGAACACTGCCAGCCCACTCCCGCAGATAGCTCCCCAAAACCATTACGTATCAGTGATGGCGGAATACTTCTCCAGATGTTACGATGTTGTCGCCCTGCCCGAAATAGAACCAAATACAACAGCAAACGCTACATTCGACTAATGCATCTTTTGCTAAGGGAACCAACCTGAGAATTTGTCAAGTTATTTGCGTCAGCAGCTTCCGGACTATAGCGCATCATCGATAGGTGAATGCAGCAGTTGAGAAGACAGGTCGTATCATCAAAATGTGTTAGAGGCTTTCACGGAGAGGGTCACGAGATATCAGCTTCAGTGCAAATCGACCACCCACACCCCGCTCCACACGGTTCATTGACTATCGATTACGGCATCCTAAGACAACGAAATCCACAATATTCCACCTTCTGACTCAACAGCATCTGCGAATGGCACACCAAAGAGCAGGGAATATTAGGACCCACGGAGTTTGGTCCAGCATTCGAGTCAAGGGATCGCGCATGGTGACTAGAAAAATGAGGGATTGAGGGAAAGATCTAACAGGAACTAGTGAATCGGGCCACTTGTGAATATAGAGCTCCCGAGTGAATGGATCAATAGACTAGACCCACTGATTACGCTGCTTCCTCCCATGCCATCGTTCCCGTTTGTATACTTTTGTCGTGTCATGAGACAACAAACGATTTTTTATGTCCTTCGTTGTTATCCCTAATCACCGGCCTCCCGTTGCAACGGATAGAAGACCGCTGATTTGACGACCATACCCGTTAGTTTGCAGGTGGGTGCGCACAACATCTGTGCAACCGAAATAAGCGAGAGGTTTGTCTTCGTTGCTATCAATCACGTATAGCTAATCGCTGCGGAAGGTAAACACAATTATTCGGGAAAAAAGATGCCATTCATAATTCACTTCCGTTATCTTCCAGTTAACGAGTGTTGCGTACTTAGGAGTTGAAGTACAGCTTGTTCTACCCATGGAATTTAAAGTACGTGGTAAAGGCTTAACTGAATTCCTAAAAGGTGCAGGATGCTGGCCGAACTTTACTGAAATGTTTAGTCGACCTGTGGGATAATTTCATAGCTTTGTAGCACCTAATTTATTGTGTCCAGTTAATCCACTGCAGCTTCTACTGGACAAGTGGTACTTAGGCGATGGCTACATAAATGAAATAATGTCACTGATATACCTGGCATCCTTTATAATTGTAATGTTAGCTATAAAATGTTTATGGGCTTGGCGTCCGATGGAAGTTGGCAGGAATAAAAGCTAACATTCCTCTTAACTCACAGCTTCCGTGCTCTGTCCGCCAAATGCCTTATTGCATTAGTTTCACTATGTGAACCTTGACGCATTTTGGTCGTATTGCGATTGGATCAATTTCAACACGACCACACCGCTGGGGGACATCAAATCTCAGGTGTAAATTCTTTCGTTGTTCAATACGCATCTGATGATTAGTCCAAAGGGAAAGGGGGGCATCATGCCAGCATAACAGAGGGAGCAATGTAGTGAAAGCATAAGCCATTGTGACATGTACTCGAAATAAGACCCACTTAAGACGCAACACGCGTCAGAAATACAGATAAACGAACAGCAAATTGCAAACCGTTCTTGCGTTCTCCGGTGCATAGACGGCCCTAGGCCCGTTCTAGTGGGCGTATATTGGAGCGGTACTCGTACCTATTCAGCTTCCACGAGCGATTTGAAAAATTGCCAACGCAAACTTGACTAACGGCTCCATCGCTGGAACATTCCACACTCTAAGCAATAAGCTAATGTAAACAGGTCACATGATAGACCGCAACTGGTGCATTGCCCGATAATTTGCTCGAACATGCTCCTAAGTGATCGTTTTGCAAAAGAGGTACAACGGGCCTTCAAAAGGAAACTTCTTCGTCCAACATCGTCTCAGCTAAACAGAAATAACCCGTGGCTATATCGTGTCAACGGCCAATTTCGCAAGCACACCGGAAACCCCATCTGGTCCGCCAACGAGAGTCTTCACTCCCCAGAAATCGACCGTTATTCCCTGCGGTATTTCTATCCAAAGTGCCTTGAGGTCAAAATTCTTCACAGTGGCTTATTATAAATCACTGAGTACGTCGCAAGACCTTGTTTGCTCCTGTCAAAATCTAATGCAGTGCATGAGTGCCCTGTCCAGATTTCTGGGCATATGCATGTTCTCATGAAATCATTCACCATGTGATATCATCGCTCAACTCACCATAAAGAAACCATGGAAGCACTGTACAGCTGTTTCGTCCTCGTTAGGAATCATCAGCAGTGCATATCCACTGCGCCCGAACCGGTGAGTTGAGTGATGATATCACATGGTGAATTATTTCATGAAAACCTTCAATCCCCTACTAATAAAATGTACCAAGTAATCAAGCTCTGTAGGTCATATCCAAAGCCTTCGTCGTACTTAGGCTACCTGCAGAGAAGTCATCTATCAGTAGAGGTCGATCGCTGCGAGCTAACGAGCAGTAACTGTGCAAATCAGTGACGGATAGGTGCAACATCATGTGGTAAAGTTCAACAAACCGTGCAGAGCCTGCCCGGTGGCGTAATGGCTAAGGCATTCGACTCAGAATCTTTCGTCCCGGGTTCGCGTCCCAGTTGGGGCGCGGTGGATATGCACTGCTGGTGATTCCTAAAAAGCTGGATGAAACAGTTGTACAGTGCTCCCACCCGTGGTTTCTTTATGGTGAGTTGAGCGATGATATCACATGGTAAATTATTTTATGAAAACATTCAATCTCCTACTACTAAAACATGCATGTTCGTCAACTCATCTGGAGCTAGTATCAATTTAACCCAAAATCTCGAAGACCACCTAGACTTTCAACTTCTTCTGAAATTAGGAAATCAAAACTGTGTCACCGTGTACTAGCTTCCCTCAACTCAGCCGTTGCTTTGCAGGAAGACTTCTATAACTCCTTCATCTTTTTGCAAATTGAATCATTATCATACGCCTTAACTGATTGAGATACATCAAAAATATGCACTAAAACACTTTAGTCAGTATTATGGGAAAGTTTACAAAAAGAAACACCAAATTGAGTTTGAAGCCAACGGCATCCCCTCTCGCTGCTGCAAATATGTCTACGATTGAGCTTCTGGGGTTTTTCAGAATGCAATGTCTGGATTCACTGGAGTTCAAAGGATTTTTGCCGGAATTTCTGTGGGCTGCAACTTCGGTAAAAAGACCATAGGGTAAACAGCTGAAAAACTGACTAGACTCTGGAATCTGGAAAGGAAACTTCTGCCAAAGCACGAAATACCGATGAACCGTCACAGTGGCGTTAGCCGCGTTTGCGTAGACAGCCAATGCAACTGGTACAGCGAATCTCTCAAGCAACCGACCGATCGGTTATGTACTACTCCACAGCAATTTAACTAAATTAGGCCGTGCAAGGAAGATATTCAGTGAATTTGTCACAGTGCGAACTTTTCAAGTCTCTCGACTGATCCGCATACCGAAGACCATATTACTTACGATGGGCACCTCAAAAGGTATTTTGTGCTGCGCTACCCATCGCTGGCGCGTGTAGCCTGCAGGCCGCCGGGAGTGTTCGCGGTCTCCTACGTTTGACCGTGCGTCAGCATATAGTAAACCCTAGGATCACCTCTTTTCAAGTGAGTATCAACAGCAACGTTGTTCTGTTTGACCGCTGACCTGCTTGTAAAACGTTCACATTTCAAAAACTAACAGCGGCCGTGCTATCTAGATGAAAAGAGCTCTTTTAAATCAGTGGGTAAACATGTTTGACCGTTACTGGGTTTAGCTCTTATAGTAGCAGCTGGCACTATTTACTGTCTGGAAATTAAATTAGATCCGGCCGGATAAAGCGGCGTGATTTAAAGACGTTTGGAAAGAAAAATCAGGATGCTTTGTCTTCAGTCAGCCGGCTTTCCTTTGACTTATCCTCTTTCCCAGTGAGTAACGAGTTGAAGAAAACAACGGATGCGTGAAGTCTTCGTTAACGACTGCTTCTTATTGAGGCAATCTCCCAGGTTGTCAAAGCTAGGTGGTTTGCTCAGTCATTCTCGGTTCAGAGGATGATTATCATGAAGAACGGGGATAAAAATGTGATTAACCTGTCTGCGGCAATGAAATACAGGCGTCGTATGTTGGCAGTTCGTCTGACATCCGTATTTTTCATTGCTACCTTTCAGAATTTAGTGCATTATTTCCGTAACCCTAGGACTGCAACACGCAATTCAGCTCAGTTCATTTCAGTTAATGAAAACCAATAGTAATCACAACGGTCAGTCGATCGTCCGTGGTTCCTTCAATTGTATGCTTAGAATCTGACATCCACTGTGTAGAAATAATAATGGTCCAAAAACTGACTCTTGTGGTACTCCATTTGATATCCTAATTCGCCCCAAAATTTCGTTTCGTGCATTGACATAAAAAGATCTATTCGTCAGGGAGGAGGAGACCCAACCTATTACCAAGCCTCCGATTCCGAACGATCGGACCTTAGGCATCAGCAGCCGGCGATTCGTCTGATCAAACGCTTTGCTGAAATATAAGCAACATGTCTCTACCACCTTCCTGTCATCAAATTTTGCCGTGATCTCATCTAAGAACCTGAGGACGTTCGGGAAACGCGGTCTCCCTTTTGTGAATCCACGCTGCGCTTTACACAAGTATACACATGAGGCTCACAGGTTGATAATCTGGAACCTGTGTACACGGTCCTCTCTTGTGGGTAGCTACCATAGCTGCTACCTACCAGCCCAATGGTAGTCTTTCTCGGCTCATGAAGGCCTAAAAATAACTACATAAATGTGACCTCAGTACAGTGGATAACGGTTTTAAGGCAGCTGGGTGAATTCCATCCGGATCTTCGCTTTTGTACTGGTTTATTCCTTCCAGTGCCTATCGCATGAACTCAGCCGTTATTTGCAATTTGGAACAAGGAACATCTTTCGTTGACCCACAATTTCTTGATTTGAAGGCGGAGTCCGACTCAGTCGATCGTGTAGTTCTTCGGGGCTGCCGTTCACTGAAGGGTGTGTTAAAGAAATTCATTTCACTCATCCAATCACTGTGTGGTTACAGCCGAAGCCGAGTTCGTGCCTGCGGTGATCTTCCACCGGAGTTCACCACGAGGGGTAGTATTCGTCAGGATTGCCTCTTTCAACTTTTCTCTTTTATTATTGAAATGGTTACAAAGATAACCGTATCCCCATGTGACATTTGCTCAAACAGGAATCTGTCTGACTTGGAGTATGTGGGCGATGTTGTGCTACTGAGTGAAGACCCAAGAAAGTGGCCTGTTTTCCTCGATCGTCTGAATGATAGTGTAGTTACTTTTGGTTTGTATTTTGCACCGTCGAAGCGTAAAATGCTGTTTCAGGATTGGACTGGGTCAAAACCGGACCTTGTTTTTGCAAGAGAACAACTAGGTGGACAGATTTAGTTACTGGGTAGTGGTATCGCTAAGTGGTCGTATATCAGATGAAGTTTCTCCCCGCATACAGAAGGCTCAGTTTGTATTTGCTTATGAGACATCTGTGGCATTGGCGTGGCATCCGGTTTTCGATCAAAGGTCAAGTATACACGGCAGCAGTGGTGTCGGTATTGCTCTGCGGTTCTGAAACTCGGTCGTCGAGGGCACAAGATATACGAAGAATTTCGGTGTTTGAACACCGTTGTCCTCATATTACCGGTAGCATGATGGAAGAATTTTGGGGGTAAGTCATAGGTTAGGTTTAATGTATTGGGTCCTAGGTTCCTTAGCACAAATACAGGATGGGAATAGATTAAGGCGGTTGTAGACATGTTTCGTACATGCTCACAGAATGACTGCTTCGTTATGCGCTGTTCTTCGAGGCACGTAGTGTTTGAAGTTTAGTTCGAGTTTGCGGGTGATGGCATGAGTAAATGTATGAAGACTTCCACCAGTGGGTTGGCTCATGTTTTTGTAGTTTGACTATTTTGTTGGCGTCCGTGAGGTCCCCCGAAGCGATGGGTGGAGGCAATAAGTGATGTGACTCAGTGCCGCAGTCTGTGGTGTTCTTCTGTATGGTTCTCCAAATGCAGTAGATCTTTCATTATTTCCCGTTCTTTTTTATTTGGGCAGACGATGCTGTGAGGTATCAACCACAACCAGAACGTGTTGATGCAAGATTAATGGTTATCGAAACTAAACTGAACTGAACCGAGCTAGGAAGAATCACAGCTCTGTTGAAGTTGGGAATCTGAATTTGTCTAAATTTATCGAGTGTTTTTTTACTTCTCGATCTGTCTATTCCTCTGACCCTTTTTTCATTGGTACTAAACCATTCACTGCAGTAGATCCTGTAAACCACTTAGTGGTAAACAGCAGTTCGCTGTCCTCCGGCTCGTTACCACATCTAACCTAGTGTGACATGCTCCTACGCCACTTTAGGTTTCAGGGTCACGGTTGCCGGCATCCCCCCTCCGTGTAGTGGTCTTTAGTCGCTATGGGGCATGTCTCCTTTACTGCACTCATGCCTCGAGCATGTCGTAAAAAACTTAGAAATTATTATTCATAGAAAACTTGGGATGGTTCTCTAACTTTTCCAATTTTGTAAAAAATCTTAGATGGTTATCATTTTACATGAAAAACCGCGGCATTTCCATTTTAAACAAATTGCTCTCCCTCCATTTGTTTATCAGTGTTTTTTCCTACTCTCCGTTGTTCCTCCGTCAATTTTGCTAGATTATTAATGGAAGATGTTTGAACCCTTCGTCGTGGTTTGCCAATTATTGGTGTTATATTTTACAGCTGAAAGAACTGTGCACCAAGCCGTGTGATATGTACCTTTCTACGTGTGAAAAACTCGTACATGAAATCCTCTCTGATCCGTCTCGTCCTTTACACAATGACTTATCTAAGTTCCGTTCTCATGTCAGGACACGTCCTACCTCCCGTTCCATACACTCACACAAATGTTTACAGGAACTCGACTGTTCCCTACCTAGCCCGAATGTTCACCAACCGATAACAGGTCCTGATTAATTTTCTGCACAATCTATCGTGAATTCGAACGTTTTATTCGCTCCGTTTGTTTTTACCATTCTGTATTTTGAGTAGGTGACAAATGCGTCCTTTTTGACTAAAATGCGGACACCCATGCACGCAAGAAAGCAAACAGTGCAATGCAATACAGTAATTGAGGCAAAAGAATAAATGAGTACGGCAAAAACCTCGACTTCCTCCTGGAATCGGTTAACTAAAGAGCCAATGAAGTTGTAAATGAGGATGGTTAGAGGAGTAAAAATAACGGGAAACAGTCACATCTACGCCCGCTAGTAAAAGTAAAGATAGAACTACCGAATTTGTGGCGGATGAAACGATCTTTGGCTTTCTGAATGATAACAGCGTTTATTTGTAGCACGTTTAAGGCCTTTTCGCAATGCACTGACGCCATTGTCGAAAGCCATGATTACGTACGTGGTTAGATCACTCGGAGAAACAGTATACCGGGTTTAGAGAAGTGTAGCATAAAAGTATATTCTTTGGAAAATAATTGTGATAAGATTTGAAGAAATTTTGGAAGCAGCTGATGAAAAACAACAATCACTCCAGGGACACGAGACGAAACAACAGCTAAATTCATTCAAGTTAGCTGAGTCCTAGCGTCTAAACTACTTCTCGAGTTGCTCGGGGAGCAGGACGGGAAAGTGGAAAGACAAGATTAGATAGTGATCTGATAGGCCAAGAGGAGGGAAAGAAGTAATATCGGAAAGCAAAGGTGAAGTGGAGGTGAGAAGAGCGTCAGTAGTGTGGACGCAATCACCAGCCCGATTGGGTATGCGTGTAGAGAAGTCAGCGAGTTGGTGTAGATTGTTTACCAGAGCGAAAGCTTCTGCTTTGTCCACCAAAGCCAACCAGTGATCTGTATACCGAAGCCACCAAGTTAACCATTTGGTCCGAAAGGGACAAGTTTTTATTGCCTGAAAATAAAAAAGACGAAAGTGGAGGGCTATGACTAGGTGGGGAACGACGGGCTTTACGGAAACTGGAGGGAGGGAAGTGAAATTTTACGCACGTTAGTTGGAATTCGCGACTAGAAGAGTCCGGGTGAGGGATTTGGGGGATAAAGCCTATTTGGTGTATGTCAGCACAAACACCGACTTTAGAAAAGAGTTAAAAATATTTACGCAATTGAAGATAGATTGTATGTGGTGAGGGAAAACTTCGCGTCTATTGAAAATAAGACTAGGGAGGGAGATTGGAAAAATGGTACGCAAGGTCATTATTGCAATTCGAATCACAACCGTCCTTAAATGTAAGTTTCTGTTCACATTGTAAGCATAAGGTAGACGTTGGCAAACAAGTTTCTTTATGATGCATTGTTTTCATGGTTAATTGAACTGAGACCTGTGACCCAACTTTCTGGCTTGGAGTGGCGAATCGCGGCTCGGGTAGGAAAAGTCGTGGTAGCTCCTCGGGCAACAGTAGAACCGTCTACCACCTGAATGAATTATGGGTACACTGTTAGTTGTTTGGTTGGGTATCTTTCCTTTGAAGTCAGCTAACATAGCATCTTGAAGCCTAGTTCGATCCTGGGTAGCACTGCTGAGTTTCAGATTAAAAAGTACAATTATAGTTTTGCCTCCTTTTAATTTGTATCACTTTTTAAGTCTATTCCTGCAATAGAAAAACAGTATATAGGGAATTATGTGGTCTAAAGCCAGGGCAATGCTCGTACCCATTGTTTTTCATCGAAATAACTGTATTTACCCCCCTCCTCCCAAGAAAGGAGATTTGGCTATCCGATTTCGGGGACTCGAGTAGTCAATATATACAGTATCATTTTTATCGTGCTCCTGTTTCTTCGAAGTTCGTTTACTTGAATGAATAGACTACATCAGTTATTAACAAAAAATAGTGCTGCTGTCATAATTTACTGAAGTGGTTCATCCATTTTTGGATGCATTCGACGACTCGTTTAACCCTGACCTATCAGCACCAGGTAGAGTCGCGTTTTCGAAACACTCATGACTTTGATTTGCTTTTTTCTGTTAAGGTCCATAACCCAGTCATTTTGACGAACAAACTGGATGGACTTTACCCTTCAATTAATCACCTACTACCTAGACAACAGGTGATCTGAATAAGCACAGTTCCTCGTACCTAGTTACCGTTCGCAAGGAATTACTGTCCGTCCTTCAATAACAGAAAATCAGAACCCATGCCATGTCCTTCCATCAACTTTTCGTTACCAGTTCACTGTGTATCCTGTTTGTCTTTGTGGATACTGGTTCTGCTTTGTTTCTGACAAAACCTCCCGCCAAATTACTGCTCATTTCATTAGACGGGTTCCGACATGACTATCTTGAATTGGCCAGGTTGGCCGGAATCAATATTTCTGCCTTCGAGCGGATTTGGCGCGCAGGTTTTCGCGCGATGCGTGTTCAAAATGAATTTGTCACACGAACTGGACCGAATCATTTCTCACTCGCTACGGGATTGCACGAAGAGAGTCACGGACTTGTAGATAACACATTCTACGACCCGAAAATGAATGATACGTTTCATTTATCCAATTTGTCCCAGGTCAATGATTCTCGTTGGTTTGATGTGGGGGCCGAACCGATTTGGGTGACCAATGAACGTCATGGGCATCGAACTGCCGTAAATGCGTGGCCTGGAACACAAGCCAGAATAAAAGGTCGTGTGCCATCCTATGTTTATCCACACTACAACTTTAGCATACCTTTTCAAAAGTCTATCGATTGGATGATAGAACAACTTACAAAACCCGATACCACACTCGGAATGCTTTATCACATTGAACCAGATGCTCAGGGTCACGCATACGGTCCATATTCACATCAAGTACTTCAGGCGATCGGCTCGATTAACCAGGATTTGGCCTATCTACTACAACGAGTTGATATGATTTCGTCATTACGAACTAGTTTAAACATCATTGTGACCAGCGATCACGGAATGACGGAGGTGAATCACCAGCGAATAATAGTCCTGGACAAACTACTGGGTGGCAATATCATGTACACTAGTCCTGGTTCATCTGTTCGTACTGTTTGGGCACTTTGGCCCAGATCCGGTAAGTGTTTCCCAACCTAATGACCTACTATCTGCGGTTTATCATCCTTCTCCCATAGGAGTTACCGCTCAAGATCTGTACAACAAACTGATTGATAAGCACAAAATGATGCGGGTTTATCTACGTGAGAATGTGCCTCAGAATTTGCACTATAAAAACAGTTGGCGACTTGCTCCCGTGCTCCTATTTGCCGCTCCCGGTTGGCTGATTGCTGAAACAGATGAGGATGTGATTAGCTACAGTAAGTTAATTCTTTGCTTGTGTTTCGTTTACATTTTAGTTGCCACAGCGAGATTGCATCTCAAAGTGATATGATGGCTTGCGAAACACAATATTGTCACCTAAAGTTGTCGAAATACCGCACTTTCAAGAAAGTTTCGGTTTCCAGTTTTATAATCATTAAACCTGGATCGTTTTGCATAAGCCTTGGTTGCTACCTCACATAACCTCACACTTCTAAGGGAAAAACAGCGAGAAATAAGGAAAGGGTAACTGCAAAATGACAGTTTCAGACTTGTTGGGAATAATGTCTTGCCTGGTAATGTGCATTGATTTGGCGGCAATTGGTTGGCAATTCGGTGGTAAATGTCCGAAGACAAGTTGCGGTTTAGTACGAACGGCGAGAGGGCTGCGCAGCCAAAGGGACGTTTTCATCGTCATCATCATCATCGTTCAGCGTTAAACAGCAAGGCAAGCCTCACTGACCGCTGCCTTTCCCCAGAGTTACACGTTTATATAAATAAGGCGGATATCCAAGGCGAACAGGGAGTGGACCTACACAGATGCTGCTGCAACCAACACACGAAACACAGTCTAACTGTACAAACGCACGTATTTCAATCATTCTGATTCGATAGAAAATGACAGCACGATCGCCACTGTTCACGGTTCACTGCCATATCCTTCAGTGTCTCCAGCCAGCAAGTCGACAAGTCTTTCGGACCCCAACCACGAAGGCGTGCGACACCTACTTTACCTAACTTCGCTGTACATTTTCTCATCCCACGTTGCCACGTCATCTGTTGGCCTCTACGTTGGCTTTCTTGCCATTCCTTTTAGGAGGAACACAAAATGTGCGGCACGGGTGTATGCGTAGACGCATGGTGTTCGCCATTATGCTAACACGTGACCCAACCAGCGTAGTTTACTTAATGTTTCGTTACGCTTGAAACAAGCGTATTCTCTCAGAAAGTGGCATATCCGACTGGTTTACAAATCTAAATTAAACCATGACTTTCCCTTATACCTTTCATATAATTTACTCACCCAGGCACTCCATTCCAATCACTGACCATAACCTTAACGTTAAACACTCGGACCTTGCTCGAAAAACCTCCGACCGACGAACATCGCCCACACGCATACTCCACGTCTCGCAACCGTACAACAGAACTGAACGCACTGCAGCACCGTAACACAGTACACGACCTTTCAACTTCAGTGAAATATCAGGCCGACGCCACAAGTGCTTCAATCCAGCGTAAGCTGCACGAGCCTTGGATATACGCATACTTACCTCCAATCCCGAGCTACCATCGTTGGACACGCAGCTACCAAGGTAGGTGAAACGGTTCAGAATCGTTAGTTCCTCTCCATCCAGTATCAAGTTCGGCGCTGCTGTTGTCCAGTCCTGTAACAGCGACTTGCACTTTGAAGGTGCAAAGCAAAGGAAGCTTGGTATGTTGCACTTCAATATTCATATGGTCTTATTTAGCCGTATTGGATCTCCGATTCGGGGCCCAAGTGGATGATGGCCCGAGCTGAACTTAATTGGACTGATTTATTTGTTCCATACGTTGGATTTTACTCCAAATATGAAGTAAAAAATGTACTATATTTTAGGCAGATTAGAATTTCGGGATTCTTCTTTGAGGTTAAACATAGTCCAAATTGGGTGCATAGCAACCCTTCAGTTACGGAATTCTTATCCCAAGTGTCCAATTTTTCCACGTGATTCATCGATTCTACCGTACAGAGATGTATGCTATTGGCTTCAATTTGTTGATGGCCAATTGTTTTGAATTGTTGTCTCTTTGGACACAAAATTTTCCGTGGTTATTACAACTTACACGGGGCCCACAATCCGCAAGCGCAGGAGTAAAAAGTAACTTTTTGATCGGAGCTGTAGTATGCGTAACCAACAACGTGAAGCGATTGTAAGGCCATCATCAAGATGGTGGCGTACAGTCAGGTTGTTACACAGGATGCGTTGTTTTGTATCCTTACAATAAAATAATTTCAACTTCGTATATTGGATAAGGTAGTTAAATAATTCAACACCAGTGTCTACAATCCCAGTGGTGAGAACCTGGGGGTCCATTATCATTCAGACCATTTCCAAAATTCAATACGAAGTTCTATAGCCCCCAAAACGTTCAAACGTAACAGCTCCCTTATTCCTCGTCCCTGGTCACAGCACTGTCATGGAATATACTCAAAGTTGGCTCATTTAAAAAGAGGTTGCAAGCGTCATGATCTAGGATTTCCCGAAGCCAAAGCCTTGGAAGTGTGATCAAAAACATGAAACCGTTATAATTCGGATGCTTTCTTAATCACTGACTGGCGGTGATCAAGCATGTGGCGCGCAAAAAAACCACAATGTGTCCTCACAGGTCGTGTATTTCGGCTTGACGACAAGGTAAAATTGAGAGCCTGTTCAACCGGCGGGTTGCGCCTACGCTTTTCGACCAGGTCACGTGATTCCGGCGTTCGGCTGTCCATGATAGCCTTCAGTTAGAAATTCAAACGACCAAAACAACTAAACCTCGGGGCGCGCCTTACAAGCAATTAAGGTTTTTACGTTTAGACATGAAGGTCACGGGTTCGAATCCTCATCGCCGGTCAACTACGCCACTTAGCCGCGAATCCCTTCTTGGAAATGATGTATTCTGTTACCTCATTTATCAAAAAAGTAAAGACAAAAGGTATGGTCAAAGATATTTCAAGCTCATCACCGGACGTGTTTCATAAAATCCATCTGTTTTCTTTGTTTATGGAACATTTAGGTTTGCGTGTTGGTTAAGGCTACTTGTCTGTTAGTGCTTTTTCTGGTTGGTATGCGCCGCTGATTTCCAGTTTAGTATGGTAGGCGATGACAATGAAGATCTGTAGTATGATCACGCGACAGAGGTCCCAACGCCAACAACCGCGTTGTTCATTTGTGCAGTTTGCAACGATCTGCCACTTGTATTTGCCAAATTTGAGTCCGCTAAAATGTTTTTTTCTATCTCGCGGATAGAAAATTTCGTTCTGCTGACGATGCATTGCGATATTCAGCACAATGGAGAGTGGTCTTGTGAATTACCAACTTAGGTCAACCATTCCATCGCTCTCCAAAATTGCAGTTCACTTAATTGGTGTTGCTGGCCTCTGCCAATACAGGCGCTGCGCACTTCACGGTACAACGGGTTTCAAATTCCTTATGTCATAGTTGCCTCATCAACGAAAAAAGGACAAGTTTTGCTCCTCCCCGTGTAAAGCAGTGGATACAACAAGTTACAGGAAGGAAATTGTTGTGTGATGGAATAACCAGAAGTGTACTCAGAGCCCCGTCTGTCGATGAATCAGAAAATCAACTGGCAACAAATGCTTCTGATTTTATTCGAGAGCATGCACACTGATGTGGGGATGTTTGATGAAAGCTTGTCCATGCCTTTAATTATTTCCGGAGACGTCGTATTATCCTCACATCAATTAAACGTACTACGTTGTGCAAATAACCTACATTATTTTAGTAAATGATTCTGCATAACTCATGAAAGCTCCGGGTAACGAAAAACCGGGAGAAAATAATCGTAGATTCCCATCTGAATTCGGAAGCTGATGCATCTAATGTTGGATCACTATTTCTTCGTTAGTCTGTAGCTCTTTTAAGCACTTCAAATAGTCCTTTTTCTTCTGAACTTGTGTCCCAGTATCAATAACATACATGAAAAAGTTGGCTTAAGCTTTTCAAACTCCAATGTTTATGACCAGGCCAGGTCTGTCAATCGAAAGAATCGACACGGGAATTTAGCCTTCGTGTTCAACCGTTTTATCCCACCGCTGGGGTAATAAAATTCAGGTCCTAAGGCCAACACTTCAAGCAGCATCTTGTTCGGGTTATCGAGCAGTGAACAAATTTCGATGATTTAGCAGGGAGCTGACCAACCCACTCCTTTGGATTGATAAACGTTATCCCAAGAGGCGGTCTTTTGTCGAACCCGCTTCTGCGGACAACCGAATCAATTGTCAGTGCTGCTTGCTCGCACACCGTTTGATCGATCCGCCTAATGATAGAAGCGTTCCGCCCGACCTATACTGTTTAAAGTAGACACTGACGGCCGCTACAGTGCCATATCTCCCTAATTTCGGAAACTGTAAGCATTTGATTATACAGTCTTCCTCTGCGCTCCCAGAAATATTTTGTTGAAGAACCAACGTGTTTTAAAATCTCGTTTATCGCAGTCGATGGTCCTGGCGCCATTAGTCGATCGTCTTGATTCTGGTTTAACCCCACTCTGTTTAATCGAGCGAGAATGATCAGATTGGCTCAACATGACAATTTTCGTTCATTTGTCATAATCAAATGGTTTATATTAGTCCATCCAAGATAGAGTTCTTTGGGGGATTGTCATCCGTCTAAGGAGCTCTTTGTCCGTTCTTTGGTCTTCTCATCGAATGCCGCTCTCGCTCGCCTCTGCGCGTGTCATAAAGTCAGAACACTTTCAGTCAGTCCCTGTGCTAGGGTATTTGATTGACTCCGTCCTTGTCCTAGGCTTGCCGTTAGTCCAATTCCAAGCCCGTGTGCTGTTGAACTGGCGTCAAAGTAGTTTGGCTGTCAGTCCTGTTGTTTTTTTGGTATAGTCGTGCTTCGCTTTTGTGTGACTCATTGCACCAAAGCAAGCCAGCCTTGAGGTTTTGGCATTCGCACGTGGGCATCCTTTACACAATGCTTCCCTGACCCATTCCTCACCTACGCGAGGCGGATCAAGGGGATCAATTACCCATTTTTGGCTCAAACTTAAGTCTCAATTACATACGCTCACCTTTTCAATTCCTGATTCATCCACTTAATTCCACCATCCTCTTCCCTTATCCCAGTTGGTATTGGCCACATTTACTATCGTACAATGGCATGATCAGGAACGATTGAAAACGGGCTTGTTCACCATTTGGTGCTATTCTCATTGTTCTATGGGACTGTTTGAAAAGTTAAAGCAATCCAAATACCCGGCCATACCCGACGAATTTAACAGTTGCATTAAATCCCATGCAAACTCAACGCTGACCATCAGATCGTGTTCAGTTTATTGTTGGCTGTATCTCGAAATTACCATATCCTAAATAATACTGCTTTCAGGAAAAGTCATGCTAACATCACCCGTGTGTCTTAATGTTGTCATCAGGCTATTAATGACCGAGATGTCATATCGAACCGAGCCGGTGGACTAAAACATGATCCTGTGATTTCCTCCAAAGGTCCCTACAAACTGATACCAAAAGAGAAGCAATCATTCGTCGTGCATATGGATTCGATAGTTGCGAAATTTCGTCGACAGAAAAAGAAGAATTTGTGAGATAGCAACCAAAACCGGAGCATTTCAGTGCAACGTTCATTATTGTAAGAATTTGAATGAAATGAACTTGAAGTTTTGTCCTTATTACCTTAGTACCTTATTCTCCTATCAGCAAGACAAGACAGTAGGACGTGGTGGTTGTATTTGAGTACCGGTTTTTGACAACAGGCAAACCTGGCCCACTCATCGACACTGGAATTTTAAAAACTCCAGTCTACTTTCGTGACTGCATGCCACCGACATCGGGGCAGTAGGTCAAAAGCAAAGGTACTATTCACAATGGAACATTTGAAATAATAAATCACACGTGTCAAGTGTATTTCCATTTTTTGATAGAGCAAACAATAGTCATAGAACAGTAATCGATTAAATCACGTGATCATGTGAGTTGGAATGGAGAGAACATTGACTGTGCTTGAATTTAGTCGTCCTTAACCGATATCGAATGAAATTAGCACTCTGTTCAAACTTGTCAACACTGAAATAGAAATGAGTGTATCTATGTGGTCCAGATAGCTTTTTGTGCAAAGTTACGTTGTTTTTCTATAGTTTGACTCCATTTGTAAAAGTACTGTTCGATTGACCACAGAACGTTCCGGTGAACATGGTTATACACCCGAATGGCCCGAAATGTCGCCGCTTCTCTTGGCTACTGGACCCGGTTTCCGACAGCATTCGGGCAATCGAACAATTCCCGTCATTCATATGGTCGATATCTATCCTCTCATGTGCTATTTGCTAGATCTGAATGAGCCAGCACCAACTAATGGCAGTTTGGATCGAGTGTACAGTCTACTTCAACCTCGTGGTGTGATATTTGGTTCCGTCGGCGACCGGCTTTCCGGTGAGTACTCAATTGTTGAATAAGGCCGATTTTCCGGTAGTCATTGATTTGTGCACCAATTTACCACCATATTTCAACTGTTTACGTTCAACGGCTTGACGGCGAAAACGGCACTCAATCAGGTATGTCTTTTAGAACAAAGTTTGTTCATTTATAGCATGATCACACGGCGTTCATATCGCTTGTATGAGATCGGGTGTGGTCAAACTGTCGACAACGTGGTGCTTGCCTGTGGTTGTCGCCGGTCCGAATCTATTCATCCTCTTCACTTGTTCTTTTCAGCAACTGATTGACCGTAAAACTCTTCCTAAAAATTATGCACACAACGCCAAAGGAATATCCTCGCCTGTTGAAGCGCTTGATGCCAACGTATTTTGCTACGCACCCTCGGTCGCATGTATTCCACTTTTGCAATGTGATTTTGCAAACCGCTATCAGCGTCATCTGTAGGAAAGGACGAATTGCTTGGATGGGTCGATTTAGTCTTACTTCTAGATATTTGGCATCGACCACAATTTCGCGTTGGTGTTGAGGGGTCATGTGATGCGAAGCTGAAACCGATGATACTCGGTTTGCGATACGCTGGTCTGTGTACATCCGGGTGAAGTTTGATCCGCAGCGGTAAAACGTCTTTGTAGTTCAAAATCAATCGGTTTGAAAAAAAAACCGTTTGTCAGGCTACCGGAATTTGTAAAGTATGACGATCCATAGATTCCATTGCCGGAGTATTGAAGGTCGATAAATGAAACCCGAAGGGAACAGTCCAACAGTGTCAGCACGATGGGGATTATATATTTTCCCCCTTGGAGTGTGTGACGAAAGAAAGCTTTCGTAATGGGAGGCAATTTATTTCTTTGAGTCACTAAATCAAAGGACTAACCTTCCCAGACAGCATGAATCGTTAGAAGGATACTGGCTGGATAATATCTCTTCTATGACCACGTAAAACTTCGTACCCAAGTTCCAGCAAGTTCTTAATGCTCCATTTGACTGAGTATGATGTCCTGATGATATATTTATAAAATCTTCAAAACATAATAAATGACAGTGTATCGCCAACATTTGTCGATTAGCTGATAAGCTGCAAACTCAAAATAGTCGGGGATGTTAACGATCACGGGCGCGGAAATGCACCAGTTTGATTTTTATAATCATAACTGAAGTGTCGGTGCGACGGCAGTTAACACAAAAATCAGGCTATCAGAACGGGCGTCATGTGCGAATTGTTTCCTGGAAATGGATCTAGTCATGGACATCAATCCCTGAAATCGTAGCAACGAGTAGTTATTCGTGTTCCTGCTTGTTACATTTGGAATGGAATTCCACAGAAATTTTTAGCCAGTATTGTCTGCTAGAAACTTTTATCAGCGGCCAGAATGGAAATATTAGTGTTCCCGGTACACTGGAATGCACTGTACAGTTTCACCAGACAATTTTGAATGGGAGCGCGAATCCCTGGAGTAGTAAAGAAATTCAGATTTAATCCCGAGGATTCGGGATCGCGTTTGGCGTGCGACCGGAAAACAACGGTTTTGCTGATTTCGTCTAGTTTATCTGTCGCACCAGCGAAGCTCTCCGCCATTATGCAATTAAGTGCTACGAAAATGGAAGCTAGCACCTGGTGCGAGAGAAATTTTTCTCGAGCATTATTCTCTTATCAATATAAAGAATACGGATAACGATGTCGGTCACTCTGTCTGCAGTTGGAGACGACTTCTGTTTGTTTGTACGTGTAGTGCTTAGTTTATGGATCATGAAAGATTTTTTCTCCAAATAGGTGTAGTAGCAAAAAAGTGTCAGCCTCCGGAGCATAATCCCTAAACATTTCCATAACTTCTTAGAAATAATCAATTTGAGTCGTTTGGCAGTCAACGTGTACGCCGTGGTTGGTACGATGTTGATGCGATCTGTGAAACGTTGGTTCAGTTCACTCTGTATGACCAGCCGGCTGTGGTTTTGGTTGCTACCTCACAGCACCAACTACTCAAAAAGAAAGAAGAACCGGGAATAGTTAAGAATCGACCGTAAACTAATAAATTGAGCAACTAACGGAAAAATTTCCTCCGGAGGACTTATCATATTTCTTGTAAAGTGATACAATCATCGGTTCACATCAGTCCTTAGAAATCTCTTCCTTCGCCCAAACCGATCCCAGTAGTTTAACTAACTCTGTTGTCAATATTTCGCCACCGTTTTTGACGAACGGTCCAACCGCCTTATCTCTTTTCAAAAAAATGAACTTTCTGATCATCCCCATTTCGGATGAAGGACTGATATCTTCCTGCAGCAGAAATGAAGGGCCCACTGTGGCCTTGGGCTAACTAAGCTGGTGTCTAAAATGTCCTGCCCAACACACCAGCCGACGTTCCAGTGTGAATTCTCTAGTCACTTCACCTATGCTCGACTTCCATGGACCAGTATTTCTAATCCGTCGGTAAGGGTTACTTTTGTCGATAGCCGCAACGTTTTCCATTTCACATTTTCCATCCACTACTACTCCCGGTCATTTCTCATGCTCTTGATCAGCTGTCACCTCATAGACTTAGATGTCTTATTGTATGTGGCATCCTGCGGGACGGATCTTCGAGCATCCAACAGGGCAAATAAAGTCGAGGATATCCATCGTTCCTGAGATTTGTATGACAAGGAGTCCTGGGTGGCAGTTGCCTCGGGTACGGGGCTTTGATTTGCTCCCAAAGTTCGCTCGAACCCTGACCATTTTGTTGAGACGATAACCGCATTGAGAGTTCCGGTTGGAACTGAAGTCGGTGATTACCGTCTAGAAGTAGTTGTGGAGGACGAGTGGTTTTTGTGCTGATCTTGGCGTCAGCTCAAATCAACCCATAAGTTGGAGGACCAGGAGGTTGCTTCATCCGGCCTATGTCTATTGACCTTCCCGGTGTGACTGAATCTTCGACTTCATCTTGCGTAGCTCGTTGGGTCATAGAGGTACGCAAGCCTTCACATCATGTCAATCTCATTGTGACGAATGTGTGATAGATTATGAACGTCAAATTCGGTTCCAACAAATAATTGCCCTGCAGTGATTTGCCGCGGTTTGGTTTGCTGCTTCGCATCGTGCTTTACTAAAGGGCAAAGGAAAACCAAGAAAGTGCGTGCACAAACATGATAGAGTGAATGGAACACTCATATACACGAGGAAAGTATTTAGAATGCAAAAATCAATTTGTGCCACTTGTCAATTGATGTCATCAATGATATTTTGGGAGTTCCGTTGGGCCCCAGTCAGAAGCTTGAGTCGTCCCAGTTAGGGGTTACCCACTGGTGTGGTTTTCACAACTTTTCACCATATCATCTCTGGCTTTATTCCAACTAGCAATCGCTATCATAATGAGACTATATATTGATGTAATGCAATGGCTTGGGTGTCTTCGTGATTCAAATAGCTTACCTGAATGGCTTTCCTGCGCCGAATATTCAATCATGTCTAACAGACCAGTTGGTAGGAGCCTGACTTGGTTCAATCTCAGGTAATCAGTTGGTTGGGGAACACCTGGATCTTCACAGTCAAGTGGTAGTTGACTCCCGGAGAAGCCACTCCAACGAACAAGGGCAGAGAAGCAGTTTCCCGGTCACAAATCGTCCGGTAGCCGAGTGCGTGTGATGTACTCCGGGTTTCCTTCCGCGCCAGGGCGTTCACATTTCTCCGGACAACCCTCAGCGCACGAGACGCTAGCTCCAGTGGGAATTTGAATTGACGGCACTAGAAATAAACAAGGCTTCGAAAAAACGGGTAAGAGGTTTTGCGTGATGCATCTGAAGAAGCTTTTTCTCAGACAGTAATTTGCCCTAGGTGGAACTCGGAAACGCGCGTACATTTGCAGCAAATAAGTAGGCTCCGTAGCCAAAAGTTACTGTAAATAGGGATGCGTGTGGCGAACGTCCAAGTTGGATACAGCTTGTTAACTCTACTTTTAAGAGCAGAAAAGTTGTAGATTATTGGGAAAGACAATAAAGAGAGAGTGTTTCGGAGTTTTGCAATCCGGGAAATTAAAGAAGACTGAAATAAAGAAGTTCAGCAATTAAAGATAAAGACTTGATAGGCGTGACTGACCGCTTGAATACGAGAGGAACGAGAAAGGCATGGGAAGGAGAACTGCCGAAGTTGCCGCGCTACAATTCTGTCATCCTATTTCGTTGTTTTGTTGTCGGATATTCGGTTCGATTATATTTTCCGTTTGCCGCTACAATCGATCGGAATTAGTGTTGTTTAAAAACCGTATCGTTTCTCAACATGGACTGGGATCACGCATTGCCGCACGTCAACGATCTTCTCATCGATCTAAAAGAGGCACTCGTGCTGGCTGTCAGGCAAACCTTAAGTGCACCTCCAGCCACCACGTCCATTCCGGCATTTTTGAGTACCAGCATCCGCCATCTGTTTACTAAAACGTTGGATCTGTCCCTCACACTTCAATCACCGATCCGTGTTCACACGTGTATCATCTGTATGCAAGAATCGTGGCTGAACCCGGATATCGCTGATTTACTCGTGTTGATAGATAGCTTTAGACTCCATCGGCAGGACAAAACTTCGGACGAGAAGACTGGAGGCGGTGTGGCAACATACATAAACTCCTTCTGGTCTGGCGAGTCCAAAGATGTTTATACGTACTCGCTAAACGGAATTGACTGTCTCGTGAGACAGTGTCATCTTGGGTTTTCTCGTCATAACAGCACCATCATAAACAATTTATACATTAACCCTTTAGCTCCCAACAAAATATCGCATTTTTTTTCGGCTCTTTTCTAGTATCTGTTGTTCCTCCTCTTGAGGATAACCAACATATTATTGTGGGTGACTTCAACCATGCGTCTACCCTACCACTGACTGTTTGATTTGACTGACCTTTGTGTTTCTCCCACCAGAGGCAGCTCCATTTTATACAGAGTTATTACCAATCACCCTGATTTATTTTTCATGAAACTGCATGTCCCAACTTCAAGTAATGGTTATTGTCTGTTTCTGTTAAGACTGAAGATATAATCTAGGTCAGCTTTCCGTTCCTTCAGGCAAACGAATCAAATCCAAATTCGCCCCTGTAACGTTTCACACAACAACCTTATTCTTCAGAAATCCTTTTCACTCGCATCTGTTTGTTTCTCTTTTGAACCCTTGCTCAATGACAATGCCAAATGTTTCACAGAGACGGCCAACGCAATCCCGGCCTACCCATCCGAAACGTCTTTCATCGACTCAAAAACACTTACCAGGGTTGATCCTGTGAAATATCTATGCGTTACTACTGATAAAAATCTGAAGTGAACTTCCCACATTTCTACCGACGGTTGTTATTTCAAATCAGGAAACTTCGGCACTACAAGGTGAAACGAAGCACCGTTTCCGATTTGTATACCAGTGTTTTTCCAATCCTTCTTTACTGTTCCCCCGTCATTTTTCCAGGTTTACTTGGAAAAGACTTGAAAATTCTTCGCCGAGGGCTATCAATTATTAGCCTGTGTCCTTCATACAACGATCTTTCAAAGTGCCGCTCTCATATTTCTACACGATCCGGTTTTGGTTCCATACCCTCTAAAATCAATCAATATCTATGGGAACTTCACTGTTGCATATTTAGCACGAATTTTGACAAACCGTTACCGGGTTTCAGCTGAATTCCTAAGCAACTTGTCATAATGTGTTGTGATTATTCTTCAAAGTTTTTATATTTTTTTCGAGGTGATAAATGTATTTTTATTTCACCTATTTTTTCTATTCTGTTTTCAACCTTACATTTTTTTGACTGAAATGGGACATCATTTGTTGTACGCAGAAGTCTGTACAATACAATACAATAGAATGAAAAACAGAAACCATCGTTGTGGCGATGGAAAAGAATTACTTGAGCAGCTGCTCGGTGGTGAGCAAGTGATTGCAGATTTGTGTTCAGGGAGGGACCTTCAGTTGACCAAACGGTCTTTCCTTGAATCCGACCGAAAAGTGGATGAATGGTTGACGAAGTTCTGCATTACATATGACTCAATTATCCAAGTATCGGACGGAATCGAACTTTGTATAGGCGAGGATGGACGGATGTAAAAAAGCTTCTAGTATGGAATATGGAAACCAATTTGCGTGCAATACAAAGGACAAGTGCTGATACAGATGGAGAGTGGCAAACAGTAGAACTTATGAATTAGCACAGTAATGAAAGTGACTCACTGGGACTAAAGGAGTCAAATTCGATTGGGGAGAATGAGCAAAGTTTGAGAACATTCAAACCGAAAAGAACCTTGTGGATCTTTCTAGTAGTTATAACGGGAACAAAAGCCTATTTGAGAATATGAGAGGGAGGCGGAGAAATGATTCTGATAAACAGTAGAGTTTGAGCCAATGCCGGAGAGGAAAACTTCGCTATTGTCAAGCAGGTCGCAGACCAAAGAGCCGAAGGAATTGCCGGTGGGAGGAACGTTGGAAGGGCAGAAATTACAGGAGACCAGCTTTACAAAGGATCAGAATTATTGGTTACCAGTAGCAGATGAGGCTAGTTATCCAACTTTGTGACGTACGAAGCGGCCTTTAATTCGGTATATGGTGAGCGGGCATTTAATCCCGTGCTGCACAAAACGGTGTGGCGATATGTCGAATGAGGGACCCCACCGGCGGTATGTAGAGTTTTTCAAGTGGGTTTGAACCACCTTGGGGACGTGAGTGGGGGCGTTTGGAGAAGCGCGGAATGTAAAGGTGTATGCCTCGCGGAACAATCTCAGTCAAAATAGAAACAGACAGAAAAATGTCAAGTACAAAACAATAGGTGTTCTGCTGATAATTAGCCTGGACATCGTGCAAACCATCCCAATTGGCAGAGTCGTAGCGTCAAAATGTGCGTCTAGAATTGGGTATTATAATGGGGCGATAAAATGAGTGGAAAGTAAGGTGCGACAGTTATCCGATGAGTTCAGAGAAGACAGAGAAGTGATAACAGAAAACGGTGAGGGAATGCATCTAAGAGTGAGATCCAGAGTGTGTTTTCGGCCGTCAAGACGATCGAGGATACTTGCAAAAGGATAAACTAATTGGTAGAAGTTGTCGGTTGCAGCGCAAGCTCCAGTTCACGTCTCGTAATCAGTGTACAAGCAGTACAATAGCCAATCCTTGTACTGGACGTTGAAAATCATCGGGAATGGTAATTTGGGAGGAGGAGTCCACTGAGACCAGTGTCTCAATGTTTAAACAATAATTGAAAAATCAGAGAATCGTTCCTATTGGGAGAGCGACAGACGTCACAAATAATGATTAAAAGAAAACAACCGAATTTTCAGCCACGTCAATTAGAAGCCTCGGCTGAAAATATCGATGTGAAAGTCAAGCGCAGGTGGTAGACGAATACAGCAGAAGAAACAAGAATGAAGTAAGAAATTGGAAAATCGAAGGTGATTTGTATTTGACCAGGAAAAATTTGTTTTTTTTTCCGTTAAAAATCACGGAACGGACTATGTGGCTAGGAGAAAATGGTTTACAGGGTTAATATTTGGATTCAAACCACGGATGTCAATGAGGACAGCAGGGATTTGGTGCTTATTCTGTAAGCGAGTTTACGCACGTGTACGAAATGGGTTATTTATTTGAGTTGCGGGAGTTCCTGTTTGGTGTGCGAGAACTAGCAACCACATAGGACTTCAATAGCCTCTGGCGTTGTAGTGAGCCGGGTGATTTCGGATCTAGGTACTATCTTCCCTACCCCATTTCTGTATTCGGTCTTCGTAGTTTGCATGTAGGTTCTTTCCCTTGCTTCACTCTTTGCATGCCAATCGATCCGGTTTCGAGTGTTCGTGATCATGTTGACATCGGGACCGTTCTGAACACCAGAGATGAGCGTGCAATGTTGGACTGGATTCTTGAACTTCGACGAGCCGCAATGAGGATGAGCAGTGGGAGCAAATCAAACGAGCGATGCGCCTGGGAGCAGATTTCTCCTGCGATCCTAAATCCATTGCCCATCAAGAGCTACTGAGACGAATTGGGCAAAACTCACAGCTCTCTAATTGCAAACAAGTGAATAAGGTAGGACGGCGTCTATAGCATCAAATGATTGTAAGACTTAAGAAAGACGATCAAATTTAAGAAGAAATGCAAGTGGCGGCTGTTTAAGGTAACTTGATTAATGAAATTGTGTACGATGGAACTGAAGAGCCTATTTATGGCAGATAGCAAATGCTTGACCGTTGGACTGATTAATTCAAGAAGCAGTTTTCAGGTGGCGACTGGTTAATTTAATTACTCCGACGGCAATGTCACCTCGAATTGTGACGAGACGTTTGCGCTCTAAACGCCTCTTTCAGCGATCAAAATCTCATGCAAACCTGCAACGTGAGCTAAGATCAACACAATTTTCCAAATCCATTGAGGTTTTACCCTATCTAAGTAATTGAAAATGGAGTCGGATATTCGATTGTTGAATCAGGGAAAATCTACAGGTCGCGGTAAGCTCCCTCCAGGTGATTTCATGCTGGGTCGTAATGCGATGGTGAAAGTACTTACCTAGTTGCCGCGTGACATTTGGAACGAGAAGCCTATTCCGTCATCATGGATTAGTCATTTGTTGTACCCATTCGCAAGAAGGGCACACGCAATGACTTCAGGAATCATCGTTTGATTCCGATAGTCACTCAGTTTTTTAGTTTCGATAATGGAGCGTCGTTTGACGCCAATTCGCGGATTTTTTTCTCGACTTGAAATGCACCGACTCAGCGGACCGGATATCGCCATTCAGTGCTCTTCATGGTAAAGGTATACCGACGAAGTCCATGAATCTTCTACAAGCATTGTACTCTCACACCTATGGTCGCGCGAGGGTATACAGTGAACTATCAAGTTCATTTGAAACGAGGAGTGATGTTCGACAAGAATGTCCCATTTTTGTTTGATTTCGCCATGGATGAGATAGTAGAGGATGTTAGAAAATGCCCACTGAACACACTGAGAATACACAAGTTGGCAAGCAAGCTCGTTTTCAATGGTTCACACTCATGCTATGATAACACAGTATATCAGGAAAAAGTTTAGGGCATTGGATTAATCGGATAAAAAATATGTGTAGGTTGGGATTGATGATGTCCCACGTATAACTCGGAAGCGGATGAATAGATGGCGTTCATTATTATCTAGTCTAGAGTTTGCATTGGGATGGATGGGATCACGGGAATTGAAGCGCAACCACAAATTGCTTTTGAATGCACAGTGAAGGATTGTGAAGAGAGATCGCGACAGCTTCTGTTGCGCTCAACACTGCTAGACTGTTGACCCCGGATCAAATTCACGGTATGCTTAGTCTGTGTTAGGTATGAAATCACTGTTATTGAGTGACTTAATTGTTTCGTAATGCTAACCCTAGACTAGACAATGATTGACACACATCATCCGCTTTCAGGTTATGCATGGTACACTATCAATCCCTTTCTACCCATATTTTTATCCGACCATTCCGGCCCTTTACACTTTTTTCTAGTATATTGTGATATAATGGCATAAATACGTATCGTTGAGAAAGAGCTTGTCCACCAACTTGTTTTTTTACTAGAGGATGATTTGTTTAGTCTAGAATGTCGGCGCCGAATTGATAAATGGGGAGATGCTGTGTGACCTAGATTACGCCAATGACCCCGTGCGTCAGATCCAATCTACGGAACCTGCGCAACGGGTACTAGACTAACCTTCAGGAATGAAGCTCCATTCCGTGTGCTTTTTACCTCCAAAGATTGAACGACGGTGGTACTAGACTTAATGCTTCACTGGGGGCAGCCAACCATTGTTATTCATTTCAGTTATTTCGGCAACCGCTTGACGAAGGATGGCAGCACAGCGGTAGAGGCAAGCAGTGGCACTGACCTGATATTTCGCTGAATTTGAAAGGTCATGTATACTGTGCCGCAGTGTCGTCAGCTTTGCTGTATGTTTACGAGACGAGCAGCCATACAACGGTGAGGCCAGATTATGTTCGGAAAGCAGGACTGACTGGCACACCCCGTTGGCATCAGATGAACAACACACGGGATCGGATTCGGAATTAATGAAGCGCACAAGATAAAACGAAATCAGACACGTGCTCAAGATCGCTGGTGAACTGAAGTGGCCCGATTTCGGTGAGGCAATCAGAGGCGAGCAAAAGCGCTGCTGGAAATGTAGACCAGATAGGAGGGAATGAGCCCGAAACGATGAGGACAATCGGCAAATGAGTTTCCATCTGACCAGACCCATACATGTCGTTTGGTTCTGACAAGTAAGCGACAACTGTGTTGACCGGTTACGGTCGTTCTTGCTTGATTGAGTAGGCTGGGATTGAACTAAAATCAAGACGACCGATGGACGACGTTGAAGTTATCGACCGCGATAAGTCGAATACAAACCAGTGACCGAGTAAGCAAGATGTAGTTTAGTAATCTAGTATTAGGTTCCGGTTCTTGAAATACTTTATCTCAGCGTATGAAGTCCGGTGGATTTCGTTGGTTGGGTCACGTGTTGCGTATGGTACACACTCGTCTAGCATACTGTGGTTTATATTTCGTCCATCCCGCTGAGTGGAGGAAGCCACGTGAAGGTCAACAGATGAATGGACAACGGGAATTGAGTAAAAATGTACAACGAACTTAGATAAATTAAGTGTTTCATGTCCTCGTAGTCGGGATCCGAAAGGCCCGTCAACCAACTGCCAGTGAACCATGACCAGTGGAGGTGGTGTTATCAATTTCCGTCAGAATGACTGTATTCCGTGTTGGCTACAAAGGCGTTGTTTTCCTTCCTCGCCCTCTGTAGATTGATTCGCTCACTATGCACCCCAAATATTCGTTCTTTCTGTTGCAACGTGTGAATCCACGCGAAAGACTGCGGTCAACAACGCTTGTCCTGCTGTTTAGCGCTGAACGCTATCGACGATGTTGACCGGATCCCAATCAGTATTATACCGTTCGGTCCAAGTGATCTATCAGTAACCGGTGACCGGTGCGTTGTCGTCCGTCTGCCGTATCTTTGTTTGGGTTCGTTGAATAAAGCTGTGCTGAGGTCAAAGGCAAGTCGAGACTTGCCCCGCATACTTCGAAGCGTGCGTCCAACGGACGCTATGGTCATTACTGAACGCCCAATTTGGCTGATTACCAGAGGCAGGGTGGCACATCGGGGCCAATTTTCCGTCCCAGCCCGCCGCATCGGCGACGGTGATTGTCTCATTCAGTTTTTTTTCTGACCACTGTTTTTGTTCACTATCAACTTTTGCCACAAGAAGCAATATCGGCTCACCTGGCGCACACCTTCGCTTTCATAGCGTTGGACACATTGATCACATTACAACTGGTCGATCATTCTGGTCTACACCTGTGGACGCCTGTGGGCCTTAGTCCGTCCTCGCTTTTGCTTCCACCTAGTCTGTTGTTGCGCTAACACGGAAGCGACGCACAACTTCCTCTGGGTGATAATCACCGGCCTAAGTTCAATTCGGAGGGTTCAACGCTGTTTTTTTACAATGAAATACCTAGGATCTGGGCGAACTGCGGGAACAAATTACGGATGCCGTTTGCGTAGTGTCAGACGCCATTCAGAACTCTCTTGATTAAGACCTGAAAAACTACGGACTTCCCCTACTTCCGTTGTTCTGCTGAATGTTCGCAGATCTCTTATAGCACAAAAGTCAGCTGACCAAGAGCCTGAGAAATGGCCGCGAGTAGTGGTGGAAAAGCAAATATGGGGGAACAGGGAAGGCTGTGGTTATCGGCAATAGCTGCAGTATTCGAGGTCCCATTAGAGGTGTTGGTCCACGAAAACCGAGTGTTTTTAATGCCAGGTTTGAGGTGTGAGTGGAGCGGAATTGGCACACTCCATAGCCGATGGGGCTCACTAAGTGGAATGGAGGGCAGAACCGGCAAACATGGTCTTCGAGCTTGGAGTGGCATAGAATCATTTATGATCACAGTAGGTCAAGTGTAGCGCTATATCTCATTGAGGGATGTGTCAGAGATACTTAATTTTCTTTTCCAGTTGTATGCAAACCACCGAACCCGAGCTTGTGGTTACGGCAATCTTTCAGCGCAGTTTACTTTTATTTTCCAACTTTGTAATCGAAGTGATTATGGTAGTTTCCCTATCCTCGTGTGATAATTGCGGATTTAGTACTTCCTCAGGTATTAAACTGTCCTGCGTAGAATGAGTGGATGATGTTCTACTGAACGAGCATCCAGGTAACCTCGATCATTTGAAGGATATTTTAGATATGTTTGAGATGCAGTTTCCTCTTTCGAAGTGCAGCATGCTGTTGCATAATTGGATTGGCTCCAAACCGGACCTTGTTCCCGGAGAGGAGTGAAATAGGTAAGTTTTGTTGCTTGGGCAGTTACATCTCACAAAGTGGTCAGACGTTTGATCAGCTATCTTCGTGTATGCAAAAAGCTTAATTGGAGTTTGCCGATTCGAAACATTCTCTTATCGACCGAAGATCGAGTTTCACTGCAGTAGCAAGATCGATCCTGCTGAGGCGCAAAAACATAGCCATGAGGGCAGGAAATCTCCCTTAAAATGCGCCGTCAAGTAATTTGTCAGTCACCGTTCAATCACAGCGGTGGAGCCGTGACATGTGACCGTGAACCAATCGTTTCATCAAACCCCATATTCGCATTCATCAGTAACTGATAGCCCAGTCTAACTTTTATATCAGCGTACTAACCAGTGATCCGTCGACACGCTACTGTTCAGTTCAGCCAAACACGCCCGTCCTTCACGCTGGAAAATCAATGCCAACCGAATACGTGATCACCAGTTCTCTTTTCATGCTATACAGATTATTGATCTTTGACTGGAATACAGTTTTCGTATTTTTTGTGGGTATTTCTCATTGGGAATTGGATGATCGGGACCACCGGTCGGAGACAACTCACCAACAAATCAAAGGGTGGTCACTCTAAATACCAGTGTTTTTGTGTTATCATTCGAACTGAAAGGGAGCGGGAGAATCGCATTGACAACTTTGAGGTTGGCAATGAGTATTAAGTCACGGAGTTCAATCATTAGAAGAAGCACTGAATTTGAAATTAAGAAATAGTTGGGATACCGGCTGGGAGGTGCGTCCTGATGATCAGTCCATGCCCTGGCAAAAGGGTATAAATAACCTTACCAATTGACAATCTCAAGTAGATTGATTTAGGTTGTCGAGTTGGACGCCTTAGGCGATATGGCTAAATACCACAGTTTGTGGCGTTGTTGCATTCGGAGTGTTTCTACTTCTTTGTAGTTCTTTTCACTTATGACCTTTTGATTCTTCTCTTACCATTATTCTCTGCTGCGAGTTTGCAATCGATTCTGGAACGCGTTCGTACAAGGCCGCTGATTATCAAAACTAGCTGACCCGTCTAAAGCCTGACTTATTGAGTGGATCGAATGAACTTGTGCTTCGACTGGGGAGTGCAATAAGCAGCAAGGAAACGGACGCGTATCTTCTACAACATTGGGTTACTATACTCTCCAATGGCTCTTTCAGGCTGTGGGGCGATGCTTTGCTGCTTTCTTGCTCGCTTCTCACATGTCGGAAATTTTCCATCCAGTAGACGGTTACTAGAGTTGCCTTTCATGAAACCAAAAGCATGCCTGCCGGAAACTTTATTGGTCTCAGTTTCTCGCAGCTTGTGGCGAACCACGTTATGATCACTGAGTGGCGTTGGAGTGAAGCTGAGGAATTCAGATAAAAATATTCAGCGGAATTATGAAATCCTTTTTGTTTGGAACTAGTTCCGCACAAGTATTTTATGATCTTCCATACATACTACGGGAATTGAAGTCATCCAGATTGGTGATGATATGTGGTTTATTTAGGCGTTTCACTTCGGCTTTGGTTGCTGTGGTAATCCGTGTAAACTTTGTGCCTGTGTCTAATCCTGCCGTTTCGTCCTTCGCAACCGTTCACGTGTCGAGTATCTACCCATTTGATTAATGACAATTTCGAGTAGACAACAAGGATTGAATCATTTTGATATTCAGTGATTTAAAAGCGTCAAAAAATTGGTCGTGGTAATCAGACACTAAATTTCTCAGATTATTGGTCGTATGATGTCTCCATTTGTATTGGTTAGTCTCACTGCGCACCCACTATTAGACAACTTTTCTGGACATTAAACAACAATACCTTATTTGTAAATATCCAATCCATTCCAGGGCCGAATGACGTAAGGAGTGTATCGAAAAATCGATGCGCCATGTATTGTTTTTTTATTGTGAATGATATGATGTTAATAACAGCGTTGCTAGTAGAATTGATGCGCCAACGTTTCGAATACCATGGGGAGCCTTTCCCAGGGCAAGATTTACAATCAAAACTTCTGCAAATACACAAAAGAAATCGGTCATGTGAGTAAGCACAGATGAGAACGGCACTTTGGGGATGTGTTAATTCCAGATTCTGATGCCCTAAGCGCCAAATAGGAGTTTCCTACGAGAACACCCTTGTCTGGCCATGATTTGTTGATTTTGTCCTTCTTGCTTGACGATGTACTCTTACTCTCAGTAAATAGCTCATTCCATCCAGCTCTTCTGCTCTGTTGTTTTTCAGTGGTCTTCGTATGTCTCCTGGTCGTGGTGATCGCGGTGAGTTTTATGGCGTTTGTGTTACTTGGTTGTCGTTGTCTTCGCGCCGATTCTGTCCGACTGTTGCGTCGTCGGCGTTTGCGAAAAATGCAGAGAAAACCGTCCGGACAACACCCGTCGGGTGTTTACTTGCAACACCAGCATCACAGTTCGGTGCAGTCGACCGACAACTCACTCAGTATGCACACCTTGTCCCGATCGGCACAGCATCTGCTATCACACGATGACGCGGAGGAAGCGTCGTCCGAGAATGAAGATGACGAAGTTGACTTGTTCGTGGGAACAAGTTTACAGGATCCTCATGTGAAACGGAAACAAGGTGAACAAGATGATATGGCTTGGATAAACATGTTGCATGGTTCGAAACCCAGCTACTCTTAAGGATACACTTCTTTGTTTGTTCGCTTGCTTGTCATTCCACCTGCCAGATTGTTCGTTTTTTTCTCCCGTCTTGTCATCCTCATTCGGCTGTGCCTTGACGTCTGCGTACGCCATATTTTGTCTCTGCGTGACCTCTTTTTCTTTGTCACAAATTTTCAGTTTTATTGGCTTCAGATGTTCCTTTTTATCAAAGCTCCCCTTTCTAAACTTAATTTCAGATCTAGTCTTGGTTAATTTATGAATTTGCAAAACAATGTGTCGTTTTCCTTCTCCGTATCCTGTTCATTGCTATTCGCACCAGAAGAGTACTCGATTGTGCGCCAGTCAGTCGGTTTTCAGCTCTTCGCTTCTTATCCTATGTATTTCTTCGATACTGTTCCACCCTAAGGCGCTTTCTGAACCAGACCTGTACATACGTGGTGGCACATTTTCCACGTTTGTGGTTAATTGGCATTTCTTGACTGGAACACTAGTCGTCCCTAGGGGGGGGGGGTAGATGCGGTAAACCTGGAAATACGTTCATAGTATTGTTTGAGTTAGAACTCGTCCCCGATTTTCTCTCGCTTTTACCAGTCGGCAATCATTCAGTATGAAGCACTTAGGGATTAATTCCGAATTGATTTGCGACATTGAATCAGATAACCTTCATCACCAGAGCAACCAAGTGATAGTTGGGATCAGTTTTTTTTACCTAAACATCAGGTGACTTCTCACTCAGTCCAAATTGTTTGACAAGTTTTGTAACTATTACCAATTTTTTCGTTTTCATTGAGTTTGCATTTGAGACGCTGCAAGCTCCGAAACATTTTCTGTAACCCAACAGAGAATTGGTTATTGTAACTTCTCTCGGCCCTGTCACCCCATAGATGGTGTTCTTTGTAGCATGAGCACATGTGCTTGCATTAAATTAGTCGGATTTTTTTAGGACATGCCTGAAGCGTGCATATGGTGGGAAATACATGTTCCATAGCCGCTAGGGTCTGTTACATGGGAGCTGGGAACCGGCATTAATGATCCTGAAACTGAGTAGCATAGAACCCAGTAAAGTCTCACCATTTTAGGCGCTGTAGTGGGCCAAGCGATGGGGAGTTGCCATCTATCACCAAAGCGAACGGCGGATCTAGGATTCGATCTTCGGATCCTTTTGGGGTTACACACATTTAATGCACTTGACCAACGCCAAATGGCACATATCAGCTTTATTAATCGGCCGTGGATACAGTAGCATGTGTTTGAATTCTTCCAGTTTTGTATAAGGGTGAAATGACCGTTGCAGCTTAGTCTTAATTATTGTCGGGTTCACGAATCATTAATGCGACCATATGTTCAGTTGATTCAACCTCTAACCGAAGACTACCGATAAAAGCCAACTGGTGCACGGTACTGAAGAATAGCATGTTCACTGTTAGTTCAAACAAACCAAGTTGCTGACCGTTTTCTGGTCGATGTAGCGAAATTCATGGTGGGTGAAAACTCGCATCTTCTCTCCTGCAATCTTAGTAAATGTGGAATTGATATTTGATCTCGGAGATAATTTTGTTTATGGGACATCCACACACACTACGGCAAGTCTATCCATGTGGGCCAGCATAAGACAGAAACATTTTTTGCCGCAAATTAGTTTTGAATGCTGCGATCTCTCTCCAACAGTGAACGATGCTCGCTGATTGTAACTGTTTGGAAATGCAAAAATGGATGAAAAGTCTGCTTGACAATCGACTTTATCTTTCGCTGCCGCTTGCCAAGTTAAGCAAACAAACATTCGTTTATTAGGGAATTTGAAATATCCAGTGCTCTTTATCCATTTGAATAGTGGGGAAAGAAGACCAATACTGTGAGATGTTAACATTTCATTGGCTTACATAGAACAATCTGTGGATTATATAATAGTCAGTTATAAACTGCAGGATATATTCCCAGGTGTTTGGCCAAATCAGTATCACAAAACACTGAATCGTGACCAGGAGTTATCAATCGCGAAACGGTTGATACCACCGGAACACACAGTTTACTCTATTTCACGTTTTAACTCCTTATCACGCAATGCCGACCGGGGGATTTTAACCCTCAGTAAAGCAATGTTAATACAATTACGTGACCTAGCTCTTTGTACATGAAAGCTATTAACTCTGTGTTTGCCAAAGAGGATGACGTCAATTGTTTGTTGTAATGAATTTAACCTCTGCAGATGGTTTTACGTAAACGGTTGAAAAGAGTAGTACGAAATGTTGACATCCCGCAGTATTGGTCTTCTTTCCTCATCATTTAGTTCGTTAATTAATCAAAATCAAATCGTTTATATTGGTCTTCTATGGCCAACACCTAGCGGTCGATTGGGCTTTCGAGTAATTTGGCCCATCATTACTAACCGATTTTTTCATGCGACCGACGAATTCAGTGCCGTGTCACCGTATTCGTGTTCATTTTTGACCAGAATAATGGATACGACGAGTCAGCACTCACTACACTTACGGTACTAACCTAACTGGCTTGGATGCGTAAGGTTTGGAAACGATCGATTGATTATATCTAGTCGTGATAAGCCGCCAGCTTTACACGATACCGTTTTGCAGGGCATAACGCTGGGGGAGTTTGAAAATTGGTGCTTTATTGTATCAAAACAAAAATTCTTTGTTTATGCCAGGTGGATGAATTTATCCCTGTAGTTCTCCTGGTCGCCAGTGGCCTCGAATTGTTTCAACCACTAAGTTTTATCCTCAACTTTGTCAAAGAACGAGCGTGTTGTTGCTTTTTTTGTTGGCACACTGGGTCCTTGGGTAATTTTCGCGGTTGGCTGTATCGGACGTTGGAAAATAAGAAATTTTTCGCTTTCAAGCTCCATTGTTCTACTATCCGGCATTTGAAAGCCACTTGTACAAAATCCAATCGTACCACGTGCCATTTTAGCGAAATGTATTCAAAAGAATATTTCTCGTGTTACATTTGTTTAATCTATCTCAATCAAAAGCTGGTGGCTTGTTTGAGCACGGTGAAAATATCCGAGTCGATCCTTTGAGGTGACAAAAATTCAGGTCTTCCAGTGTTGTTTTGATATTGATCCAGTGAGCTCTTCACTTAGCGATTTGAGAGGATCGATAAAAAACCGATACAGTTAATGATGTTAAATACGAGCAGTAACCAACGGCCGTTTTTAAACACTGGCAGTAAAAGTTAGATTTCTCATTTGATTGACGAAACGGTATATTTGGTCAAGCAAACAAATCACGATCGATTATAACTCTAGGATAATTGAGAAATGCTTACCGTTTACTAGCATCGTCGCCGATTGTCTCGTCTGGTTTGAACAACTATACATATTTTGACAAGAAGGTGTATTCACTTAGCGTTCGATACGTAGTGGATCTGTCCATCTTACTGAAACACATTGTATACTGGCTCCAGGTTTATCCAGCCTTATCGCCCTCGTCCTTTCCATTTCTTTTGTTCACATCGGCCCGCGAAGAAGCGTTCACATGCGGCTTTTGATTCCATTTAGTTCTGTTCTGGAAAGTGGAAAAGGCTGCGGATGTTGGCACTAGTCACAATCTTTACCGAAAGATTAGGATTAATTGTCCTCGAAAGCCAAAGTTAGACGAGGTGATCGAAGAATCCCAGGGCCCGTTGATTCACTCGAAGGATCGTTGAGCAGAACACTTTGGAGAGCAGCTTAGTTAGCTCATACACGGTAGACCTTCCATCTGTGGCTGGAAATCGAACAATGAAGTTGGATGGAAATCCTTTATCTAAAATGGAGGACTAAGTTTTCTTAAAAGGGACAAGGCAGATTTACCAGCTGGGTCCTCTCCATCCTTCTTCAGGCACGGTAGAAAAATGTTAACATCGAGGTTGACAAAGCTCCTGAGATCAATCTGAGCAAGAGAAGAGAATGCTAAGGACTGATGTGCATCCCTAATTTTACTGGATCCCCAAAAAAGTGGTACATCCTCATGTGGAAATCACAGAGGATTTAGTTTGGTGACTGCTGGTGGGAATTATCCTCAGCTAATCATGCATTAAGGGGAAAATGTGTGGATGAGATTCAGGCTGCCCTACATCATCGTCGGGGTTGTATTGCCCGAATTTTCACTTTGCGACAAGTGCTAGAACATAGACACGTTTTGTTAACCCGCAACTTCTGCATTGGTTAATGCAAAAACGGATTTCCAGTCAGTCGATCGTGCAGTTTTTTGGCTGTTCCTCTCATTGAAGTGCTTGCCAGTGTTTCATTTTACCTAACCAATATCCGTAATCAAACAGCCAAAGTCGCGTTATTGCTTACGGGGATCTTTCACTCGACTTCACAACAAGAAGTGGTGTTCATCACGGTTGCTTTCACTCACTTTTTTACGCTTCTATTATTGAGATCGTTATAAAGATAACGCTATCTTCATGCGCGAATAGAGGCATCGATATTTGCTCAAACAGGACTTAGAATACACGGACGATGTTGTGCTACCGAGTAAAAACCCGAGAATGTTGACTGTTTTTCTCGATCGTTCCAAATGTAGTGTAGTTATGTTTGGTTTGCGTTTTGCAACTTCGAAGTGTAAAATCCCGTTGGATTGGCTCGAAACCGAATCCTGTTCTAACGAAAGACTAGCTGGTAAAGCAGATGGATTTGGTTACTTTGGTATCTGTATCTTACTAGTACATATCAATCCTTTAGCTAGTCCCAGTTTCCGACACAGTTCACGTCAAACAGCAATATGCCTTCCGGCTCCATAGGTAATCCGATTCAAATTCATCATATGGTGGTAATGTCCATACAGGTGCACATTCGTTGGATCGAACGATGCGTCGTTAGTTGCAGTGCGATTTTCGCTGCTGCACAATGGCCATCGAGACGAACCGGAATAGAAGCTATCAGCCGAGCTAATAGCTCCGACGAACAGCAATGATAGTGAAAACTAGTATGAAATTAGGCCGGTGATGCACGTGGTACCAGGCTTCTGTGATCCTAAATCAAAGGCAATCAAAAACAGGATTTCCCAATACTCTTCGGCATGAGAGTCTCCAGCATGCAGAGTTCGAATTGACAAACAAAGAAATGTTGTGTGACCTAGATTGGGCAGACGATTTCGTGTCACTGTTGGGATCTACAAAACATGTACAGCGAGCACTAAACGGGTTCGCTACGGTTGTAGCTCCATTCGACATGTGCTCTGCAACCTCGAAGTATAAAATGCTGTTACAGAATTCGATGTCACTAGTTCCGAAGACAATACTGGATGGAGAGAAATTAAGCATTGTTGACCGTTTCACTAACCTCGACACTCACTTGATTAACGATGGCAGTATGGTGGCGGAAGTGAATACGCGTACATCTAAGGCTCGAGCAGAGTACCCCGGACTGAAGTAGTTGTGGCGCCGACCTGATATCTCAATGATGTTGAAGGTAGCGTGCACTGTGTCGCAGTGCGCCCATTTCTGTTTCATGGTTTCGAGACATGCGGGTTGGAGATGTAAGCCGCCTGGAGCTTTTCCATCACCGATGTCTCCATAGTAGGGCTGGGATTGGATGTAATGATCGCGTGAGTGATGTGCCGGTTATGATTACACTTTACCTCAGCGTGTGAACCTGAGTAGACTTCGTTGATTAGGTCACTTGTTGCGCATACCAAACATTCGTCTACCATACAATGGATTGTTTTCCGTTTCTACCGCGGAGTGGAAGGGACCTTGTGGAGGTCAGCGGATGACTTGGCAGCGGGTAATGAGAAAATGTACAGCCAGCTTAGATAAAGTAGATATCTCACTTCCTCGTGGTTGAGGTCAGAAAGACGCATCAACCAACTAGGTGTAGACATTAAAGAACATGGCAGTGAACCGTGAATTGCGGAGATTTTGTTGTCATTTCGTGTCAAATCAGAATGATTGAACAATGTTGCGTTTGTACAGTTAGATTGTGTTTTAAGTGTTGACTTCTCAGACATTCCTTCCTATCCCCCGTGTGCTCTGTCGTTTAACTCCAACAGCTTTGTGTAACAGTGCGAAAGCAGTAGGGCTGCTTGCTTCGCTGTTTATTGCTGAGCAATGGTAATGTTGCAAGAGTCGGTGAATCTAACTGAGCGAAATCGCCAGCTTTCGTACTGTAAAGTGAGTAAGGTGCGACGCAATTATAATGTTAATTGCTGTTGGGGTTTAACGTGTATTTTATATACTGTTTGGTTAAGGTATTCGAAGAATTAGAAGGATAAGCTGTTTCAAGTAACAGCAAATGGTTTTTTCAGCCTAGAAATGTCACTTTTGGGTGGCGTCCTCTGGCTAGCTGTGTGCGATATATATAGGGATCGTATTCATAGCAGATCGCAAATGCTTGGCCTTTGGGCTGAATATTTCAAGGAACTGTTTAGCTGGCAGCATGCTAATGTACTTATTCTGACCCGAACACATCTGAATTTCTTTGAGGTATGAATTGACTTCCTTAATAGACTTATAAGTGGGATCTGACGTTCGACTATGGGAACGGGGAAAATCAGCTGTTCCCGATAAACTCTCCATAGTTTATTTAAAACTGTGTTAATTGTCCTTAATGAAATCAATTGTCTCGTTGCTGTTTACCGAGGAACGTATTCCGGCGCTATTGGTGAGTGGTGATTGTACCTATCTTCCAGAAGGGAGTAGACAGTGATTGTGGTAATCACCGTGGGGTCGGTTTAATACCTTGAGTTGCCAAAGATTTAGTTCCGATACTACTGCCTTGGCTGACACGCTTTCGCAAGAGTATCATTCGTGAACAGAAAGCCGGATTTTTCCCTGGTTGAGTTTGTATCGACCAGAGTTTCACTCGTCGCCACCTACTTGTGACGCACCACATACCATTGTCCGACAATCGTAGTTTTTCTCCACTTGGGAAGTGTCTCCGTATCACTAGATCAAACAGCGCTATACAGTGGTATTCACCGGAAGTGTATGGCAGAGAATTCCGTGCACCTTTTGCTAAGACCATACTCCCACTTCCTATGGTCACATAAAGTTATACGATGTGCAGCATGCACTGGGACGGCGTTCTTCGATGGAGTTTCATGATCGACTTGAAAATTGAAGAAGCAGAAAAATCAACGTGAACCGAAGCCCAGTAAGCGTATCAGCCGCGATCAACACTTACGCCACAAAAGCAATACAACGGTCAATGGGAAACTCGCTAAGTCTGAACTAGTGGGTCCATTCATAACGACCAGCGGTATTCGACAAGGATGACCCATCCTTCCATTTTTGTCTAACTTCGTCGTCGACGAAGTAGTGGACGTGCGTAGGTCTACCTTGTACCTTGTATGTTTGTTTGTTTTTCTGTGGAAACGTATCGCTCGGTGAGAAAGATGCCAGTCAGTGGAGCTTGCCCTGCGATTATGCGCTAAATGATGATAACGATGTAGTTCAGCACGTGGTGATTGAGAGTGTGCAAAGTCTTTTGGTGAATGAACACCGTTGTCCTCTTAGTGGTGGTGGGGGAATTGTGTCAGTAACACGGCAGTTAAGAAAAAGGTTCAGTCGTTGGTAGAAGCACCTAATAATGGTAGATTAAGGTGTTTGGGACGGTTTGCCCGCAGAATATCTGTCTCGTTGTCCATGTCTGATAGTTGTCGGGGGATCTATCGAAGCAATCGGCTGAGGATGCCGGAAAAAAGTGTGAAGGCTTTAATCAGTAGGTGCACTTAGACTCCCTCTGGGGTCCATGACATCTCCCGAGCATTGGTTTGATACAATAGATAATATGACTCAGTGGGACAGTCAGTGTTGCTGTTGCATTTGAAATCTTTCCTCTCCTATATACTTGTTCAGTTTCTAAACTTTATAGTTCATCTTACAGTTTCTCGTTGTTTTTTGGGTGAATGACGGTATGAGGTAGCATCGAAAATCAGGGCACTTGGGCACAAAGTTGATGGTTGTAAAAACTACTCGATTAGACCTGATGTGTTGATGCAAACGATTGTACTGCCTGCTCCCGCGTTCGTGCTCAATCAGAGGACTGTGAACAGATTGCCGAAATTCTCATTGGACATAACACTAGTGTCTATTCCAGAATCTTTCTTTTTTTGCAATTTAATTGTATCAAAGGCATACACAGTTCTGAAGACTGAGAATAGGGTTGTTAAATCTGGATTAACGATGATGGGCCGAGAGATGGATATTTTTAGCTGAAATACTAAGATTCGAATAATCAAACGGCAATTATCTGTAGACTTTTCAGTGACAGATGTCGATGGCAATTGGGGAGGAATAGTATTTTGGAAGACGAGAAAATTACACGCTGTAGGGCGTCTTGATTTGAAACTAGTTCTTGCGAGGTTTGATGTTGGAGTTACTTGATGATTCATTCAAAGCCCACAATGAATTCCCTGCTACTTACAGGTTTCAAAATGAAAGTTCATGATCATCATTCATAATGTTTTTATGTCACAAGAAGTCGGCCATTCAGTGGGTGTTAATTTGTGATCATGTAAAAGCTGGTGATAGGTAGGTGTTGAGTGAACCACTTAAAGCTATTTTGCTTAATATGGCAGTTTTGATTTTCGATAAATATGCGATTGACTTGTTTGTATTTCCAGTTTGCCTATTGCCTACTCCTTCCCGGCATAGTAACCTTTTTATCCTATATTCAGTCAATATAGTTCTCGGTTTTCCGTATTCCTGTAACTCCTTTTTTCCGGACTTTCAGAGTGGTGTCACAGAATGGTCCGTCTCACAGTGTTTGCCTACTAGTCACAGAATTCTAGTGACATCCTGTTATTTCTTACTCGAGGCACCAAAGCCCTTTATTTTAGTGACTCGCATTCCAATGCCAACTAGTGAGCAGAGGCTGAATCACCAAGATTCAGTAAATTAGCTTGGCATGATATTGGATTGTAGCCTTGTCTGACCATGACGTATCACATTTTTACAAGAATCAGATACCTGTTTTCATATATATCGCATCTGCGATTGGATTCCTTGCTTACAGTATGCCAGTTGCTGTGATTTTCATGTTGCACCCCGCCAGCTTTACGCTTGTCTTGTCATTCATCTAGATCTGCTGTGAACGTCTTCGTAGTAATTTCTAGTTCTGTTGACTTCTCATGCAGCGATATATGTTCACTAAAATTATTATTTTCCAACGACTTGAAGCCTTCGTCGTACTTAGGCTAGCTGCAGAGAAGTCATCTATCAGTAGGGGTCGATTGCTTGCGCTAGCGGCCCGTGGCTGCGCAAATCAGCGACGGATACTCGCAACATCATGTGGTGAAGTCCATCAAGCCGTTCACAAGCTGCCCGGTAGCGTAATGGCTAAGGCGTTCGACTCAGAATCGTTCGTCCCGGGTTCGCGTCCCAGTTGGGGCGCGGTGGATATGCACTGCTGATGATTTCTAACAAGGGTAAAACAGCTGTACAGTGTTTCCATGGTTTCTAAATGATGAGTCGAGCGATGATATCACATGGAAAATTATTTCATAAATTGAAGTTTGTCAAACATTAGGACCAAGTGATGTAAGGAGTGTATCGAGAAGTCGATGCGCCGTGTATTAGTTTTAATTGTGAATGATATAGTGTTAATAACACAGCGTTGTTGGTAGATATAATGCGCCAACGTTTCGACTAACGTGGGTAGTCTTTCTCAGGGCAAGTTTTGCAATTGTAAAACTGTGCTACCACTCCGTGCTTGGCGAAGGTTTTAAACAAACCAGAATCTGCAAAATCCCAACCTAATGAACGATTGAACTGGATACCTTATGGGTTGATGGAACTGAGTTTTCATCTTGCCTCTGAAGGCATCTGTATGGTCGGGGTTTCAGGTTACGCGTTGACCACTCGCCCGAAACCCCTTTCCAAAGACCGTCTTAAATAACCTCTGCTGGGGACGTCCTAAACTGTCGTCTCGTGGAGGTGTTCCAGCTGAAGTTCGAGGACCAAGGGGAATGTCCTGCTCCCTCTACCGGGTTTACTGGTCTTAGGTGGTTAGTCTATGGGCGATGGCTAAATCCTGATTCTAAACCGGCCCCCGGCAACATACGAAGCATAAGGCACCATGGTCACTGGCGTCTGTAGAAGAGTGATGTACTAGTCATCCAGAATGTCTAGCCTGATCTGAAGGGCGTATGAACTGAACAATCAGTCATTAGCTCTTAGTGAGTTGCGAGCTCCTCAGATAGTCCTGCTGCTCTGCAGGTTAAATGGTTTGATGAAATTCTCCGGATAGGCCCCCTTAAATCAACCATCTACTTCAACTAAGGTAACCGGATAATATCCTGCCTGCTGACGAGCTGTGGATTATAGTGTGCATGCATTTGCGCTCCGGTTACCTCGGCGATTTCGCTTGAGCGCTGTTCAACTGAATACCAAAATTTTTGAATATAACGACCATTCGACCCATTCCACACTCTGTATAACTAAATTTTCTATTGGCATTTGGGTCCACAACAAACTCCGATTTACTTCATCTGTGATCTGGACGTGTTTTTAGTCTGGATTCCAGTTGGCAGTGTCTTCCCTATCGACAAACTCATTGTTTTAAGTACGATCAGTCGACATTGTGAAGGCTATCATGCTGTGCTTGGTATCTGCCTAAGCACCAATTGACCAGAGTTCTAATGAGGTCAAAGATTACTGTAATCAAAATCTGCGTCATCTGTGCATGGGAACTCGTCACGCTGGTGTGATTATTACAGCTGTGGGGTCCAACGCCGGAACGACCCATTTGCTACTCAGTAAGTACCACGTAGGAAGTCTGCATGGATCCTACAACGGTCCATGTGGTAACGGGGTCAGGTTAATTAAACTGCCGATCGTGGACTGTCTCTCTGCAACACGAGTTTTTGTCATTCGTGCCGCCGCTTGGCTAAGTGGTGGCTTCCGATTTCGACACAAGGCTGCACTCTAACTGATCACGTCGCTATTAGCAACCGTTTTCGCATCAACATAAAGGATCATATATCAGTTTCCACAGTTTTTTGTACGCGCGTCGGTTGTTAGCCGAATCGGCACTTGTCTGCTAAACTGAATAAACCATGAACACAGACTAAGCACCGACCGATGCTAGTGACCTAAATGACTTACACCACCGGGAGGCCTTGAACTTTACTGGTTACTTGCCCACCAGAGGGTGGGATCTGCTGACCAGACTGGTTGCGAGTTTACCTACTGCATTGTCGAACAGTGGATCTATCCGGCATCCCTATTCGATCGTCTAAAAGCGCCGCAGATGGCACGAAATACGGCGACTACCGTCGATCCGCGAACCTCCAACTAAAGGCCGAGAAGTCCCGTCGTTCACCCGTGCTACTGCAATAGCTGTTTTAACCAGTGGGAATACTTAGGAACTCATACTCATAACTTTTATTCGGTCAGTTTGCTTGAAATTTCGAGTCGTCAACAAAGCTATCTTCGAACGACGCGGTGCATCAATGTGCAACCTGTACTGACGCTTAGGACGATGGGTAGGGCATTTCGCGATACGGTTTGACTGTCCTCTACCAGCGTCATCTGGACCTATGGAACACCCATGCGTATCTTAGCCTGCTACCATTGGTACACTTAAAAAAAGAACTACACAGATTAATTAGACCATTGAGAATTCATAACACTTCAGGCCCTCATGACCTTAGTCTACAGCTTTCAAATGCGATAGTGCGTGAACTGGTGTTCCTATATAGTCTCAGTTTGTGCAACCGTTGGATTTGCATGAACGTGCTCCGGTTTTCATCGCTGTCTCATGGCAGTTCTTGATAGGAAAATAAAAGTAGACATAACATAAGATAGGAAGAAGACGAAAAATCGGAAATATCTTAAGTACATGAATGTCACCGCCTGTCCTCGAGCCAAATTATCAACAGTCTCCAACCATCGAGCTCGGTCATCACGGGGACTCCAGGCATGCAGAGTTGGACAATATGGCAAACCCCAAATTACTTCCCCTTTGTCGCACTGTTACACAAAGCTGTTGGAGTTAAACAACAGAGCACACGGGGGATAGGAAGGAATGCCGTAGAAGTCAACACTTAAAACACAATCTGACTGTACAAACGCAACATTGTTCAATCATTCTGATTTGACACGAAATGACAACAAAATCTCCGCAATTCACGGTTCACTGCCATGTTCTTTAATGTCTACACCTAGTTGGTTGATGCGTCTTTCTGATCTCAACCACGAGGAAGTGAGATATCTACTTTATCTAGGTTGGCTGTACATTTTCTCATTACCCGCTGCCAAGTCATCCGCCGACCTCCACAAGGTCCCTTCCACCCCGCGGTAGAAACGGAAAACAATTCATTGTATGGTAGACGAATGTTTGGTATGCGCAACAAGTGACCTAATCAACGAAGTCTACTCAGGTTCACACGCTGAGGTAAAGTGTAATCATAACCGGCACATCACTCACGCGATCATTACATCCAATCCCAGCCCTACTATGGAGACATCGGTGATGGAAAAGCTCCAGTTACATCTCACCCGCATGCATCTCAAACCATGAAACAGAAATGGACGCACTGCGACACAGTGCACGTACCTCAGCATCATTTTAATATCAGGTCCGCGCCACTTACTTCAGTTTCCCGAAGTACTCTGCTCGAGCCTTAGAGTTAACGCGTTTCACTTCCGCCACCATATGCCATCGATTGTCTTCGGAACTAGTGACATCGAATTCTGTAACAGCATTTCATGCTTCGAGGTTGCAGAGCACATGTCGACTGGAACTACAAACCGTAGCGAACCTGTCTAGTGCTCGTTGTATATATATATCTATATATATATATATATTCACTTTGTGAATGTATCGTTTGGTTATGTGAAAACGAATTATCCGCCTTACTGCTGGCAAAAAGTAAGTATTCGACTTGATTTGACCCTGTCGTGTAATTTGCGCTCTCCTTGGTTCCCAGTACGCTGATAACTACTGTATCGTACGATCACCACCGTTCAATATGAATGTGAAAGGCGAGATTTTATTTTCACTGTTTCCTTTTTTGTCTGTAGTTAAAAGTTAGTGGATTTCACGGTGAATTGCATGTACAATCTTATACAGTAAGCTTATTTTTACCGAATCGAGTTGTTGACCCTCACAGTTGAGCTATTCCAGGGAAACCGGGAGGTACGATTGGCAAATCACGCATAAAGACCGAACAGAAACGAGGCAAACGTGCATGTGCACATGCTTACGCCCATGACTTTGCTGATGGCAGGATATTATTGCCTGGATTTAGCTCTCGTGTGGTCAAAATTTAACACGTTTACATAGTGAACCGTCTGATTTATGTCTTGACATTTGTATGCGTCGATTCAAACACAGACAGGTGATTTTCACCTGTACGGTAGTGGAGTGAGGCTAACCACAATCACAACCACACACGCGCTTTCATAGTTTATTCTGTTTTCGAGTGTCACAGTTGTGGGTTGATCGTGTGCGGATTTACAAACTGACAAACACAAACCAGACGGAAGGCAGAAATAAGGTTTGAGTATTGTTTCTCGTCATGCTTCCTGGGCTTGCTGGCTGATCATTGAACTCCATTTCCTTCCTAGATTTTACGATTTCATTTGTCTCAAGAGTGTATATTCACACGGCACGAATCAATCACGGCTTCCAGCCATGAACTTATTGTTAGGACTACAAGATAATTAATCGCAATAAAGGGGAACCAGTTGTTGCCTATGCCATGCATCGCGGAAGTTGTTGCTGAGTGAATAAATTAAAAGCCGCTCAATGGCCCAAGACTACATCGAGCTTTGTGTATGGTGCTTGTTCATTCCATCTGGGTTTCCTTTACGATAGATTTCTAGTTGGACTTGGTAAACCGGCTTCATGAGGTTTAATAAGCTTTGCCTAATTGGCGTCATTTAACTTTGTACAAAGGGTAACGCTCCAGTTCTTGCACATCCCAGAAAATGATGCAGATTTGTCTGTCGCACTAGAGTTTCGTTCTCCATTTGACGGAAGTGAATGCGATCCGTAGATCTATCCAGTCCTCTTCATTGAACAGACTTACCTCCTATCCGTTTGATAATCACTGCAATTTGTCTTTGTTGTATCCGAGGGATTTGTGCCTTCGTTAGCGTCAACCCGTGTTTGTCTGCTTGTTGACCGGTTTTGGCCATTGATGCATCATTTTGTCATAACTCAGAGTGGAACCAAAGACCGAAGGTCCAAAACACGCAACGTTCTTCAAGCGAAATGTCAATCCGCAAAATTGTACCCGTGTAGACGCAGCGTGTAATTACAGCAGATAGAATGATTGACTCCGTGGTGCAAATCAATTGGCAGCATCATCCACGAACGTGACGATATCGTCGGAAACCTTTCGTTATGGACAAAAGCCGTCTCATTGACAGGTGTGCATAACGTGACGGAACAAAAGTAGATAGGAAGATCGTTCCAATGGAGAGGCACATTTTAAGCCGTCATTGGAAACAGTTGGATCACTACAACTAGAATAAGATCCGAAGGAATGAATGTGAAGACGTTCAACACTCGAACAAAATGGATCGGGAGTGTTCATTTGTTCAGAATGAGAATCTTTCTGTGAGAACGGTTTGAAAGAAGTAATATGCATGAGTGCAAAAGGTTGTTATAGTTCTGTATACGTATGCATCATCCGTCCACGTCCTCACCACACTGATTATAGAGAATCGAATTTCCTCCCACGCCAGTTCTGAAGTTATTTACCGTTGTGATTGACCCTAGCCTTTATCTTCGTGATGAGCATTTAAAGTAATCGAAGATTTAATTAACAACGTGCTCACCGTGTGTTTAATGGGATTGTCTGGAAGTGCATCCTGGAGCGCATTGAAGCGATATTTCGACACAATAATACTTGACCTCGAGAGGAAAAAAATGGATTAGGCTGAGGCTCTTATTTATTGGTATGTATATATATATAAGCAGGAAGTAGTATCTGGATGCGTAAACAAAATTTGCCCGGGAGCACACGACCGGTTTCGCGGTTATTGTCGCTCGTCAGGTATGCGTACCCGATGCTCTCTTGTCCAAACATCCACATACTTGTACACTCCGAATTGATTGATATATATATATATATGAAATAAAGCTGACTATTTACGATGCAGCGCATTTGACTGTTTACTTTTCATAGGGCGTCGATTCGAAGGTTTGTTTTTATGCTTCTACTGCTCACTTTGCTTTATTTTGCTAGTTAGCGTCAACAAAGACTATATAATTGCCAAAATCTGAATCAAGGTAAAACCTAAAAGACATGTGCGATTTCTATGTTGTTTATTACATTGCTGAATTCAGAATTCGCGTTCAATATTCTTGTTATAGCGAAACTGGTTTGAGTGGGTTGAATCCGTTTGAGATTAAGTCTAGATGTACCTGGCGCCAAGACCAGGGTGATCAGAAATGGCTTGGCCCCAGGCGGAGACGCCCTTGCGCATTTGCGGGTTGAAACCTGCAACGATCCCTAATTGGGATCGCTCGGATGCATAGTCTTTGCCAGTGGGGACATCCTCGGACAATCCCCGAGTTGGCGGCAGTGGCCAAACGGATAAGGTCGTGGCGTTTGGACATGAAGGTCGCGGGTTCGAATCCTCCCGCCGCTGGTTAACTTCCACACATATCAGCCTTCTGTTGGCCGCGGCCCCCTTCCTGAAAAATGATGTACTTTGTTGTTTCAATAATAAAGGAAGTAGAGAATAAAAGATAGATGCATGTATTCCGGTGTTTCGTTGCGCGAAGCTGTATTTCTGTATTTTATGGCCATCATACCGGCCGGACGGGAAGTCATGTTTTTTAAACTATCAAAAAAGGAACTTTCAGCTATCTAAAACTTATTGTAAAAGGTGACCGCATAAAGTTTGAGATGTGCAACGCACGGGGACTGGTGATTGATTGCTCACCTTGTGAGATGCTCAGTACACCCGTGCACTGCAGATGCCAAATGGAGACTGTCGAACATTGATCTTCGTCCTCGAAGTTTCATGAAAATATCACGAGAAAGCATTGATTAGGATTTCCTCAAAAGAGGTTATTTGAGACTCAGTCATTCGAGAACAACTTTAGAGATGTTTATAATCCCAAAACATTTACTCTTTTCAAAAATTCTGGGATATTTAGGAGCACGTCAAAGTAGCTGATGCCGTTCTATGAGCGCGGGATTTTTATCCTCCATGTTACACTTTCGTGTCGTTAATGCACTTTATGAATGGCAATAGTAAAGGATTATTTGAAGGAAAATATTCCCGGAAAATGTCGTTGCCCTCACGGTTTTTTGGTTACGGATTTCACGGTTTACGTACAGGAGATGGTGTGTGAACCATGAGAATACAGATTTGTCTTCTTGACCCTATTTCATTTGCATCTTAATCCAATTTGTGGGTTCACTTTGGTCAGGGGTCCGTTATGTCATTCACCCGTTCGTATTATCTATGGATTATTTTGCAGTACAGCAAATAGACTGTAAATTATGTAGCGTTTTACGCCAAGCAGTTTGCTGAAACTCGTTCTCGGTAGTCCAGTCATGAATTTCTATGGAGTTTGTGATGATTCCTCCCTTTATTGAATTAAAAAATAGTCAACTTGAAATTGTTGAACGGTCTAAGAAAATATCTTTCACGGTGTCCCCTTGATTCTTCGAGGATTGGCATTGTTACTTTCAGCATCTTGAACGTTTTTTAACGAGTACTTTCCGCTGTCTCGACGTTTGCGATTGTCAAATCTACTTTATATTTTGTCTTATTTGATGCGTGCGCAGATTTCAACAAAGGAAGCATGGCTTAGTTGGTATAGATTGCTTCAAAGGATGCTATTGCATCCGCAGAATTATTTTTTTCAGATGGATTTACGGGTTCGAATTTATGCACTTCTACCGGATGCAGTTATCAAGGTGGCATTCTGACGAGAGTGGATGCTAGTTGATTGGGATAGGGTAAAAGCGAGGAAAAATTGCCCTAAGGAAGATTTAGAAATATCATTTTGGTGATTGTTTCTTACAACTAAAGAGTCAAACGCTGTGGTTCAGCATCCCCTGTTGCTTAGTTAGGGAATCTGGTATCACCGTCCAGCAGCTTTGCGTTATTAGTGGTCTGTGATGCTTGATTCATAAATCAAGGTCTGTTGTTCCCAGAATCCAAAATGCTGCACACTGTCTGTGACAAAGTCGTAGTTTATATACTCTGAGGTTGTGACAACACCCTTGATCCCTTTGATTAGCGTGACCTTTAAGCCGTCAGTGAGTCGAATCAACGCAGTATCCACTTATAAAATTCACCAATGAAAATCATGGAGGATCTACACAGCTGCCTTATCAGGTTTGCCACTGGCCATCACCATACTCTTTAGGCTGCGCGCGATGGCTTTCCGAACTTCCACAACACACGGTATAGCATTCGTAGCCACAAGCCACCTCTCGCAGTAATCTGCCCCTATAAGGATGACCTTCTTATATAACACCTGATTGCAACATATGTCTTACAGGAAACCAACATGGGTTTGACTAACCAGTCAATATTAAAAGACCTAATTTACCACTGAAATAATTCATCACGGAGACTGTACCCAAAACACACTGTTGTTTAGTTTTTCTAACTGTACGTCGCAAAAGATTTTGTCGTGTCCTCGCACCTTCACGTGTATATTATCTGCTTTCGGAATTTGTTGACTTTAGTTCACATTAAGGGCACGCTTGCGAATCACGAATCGCTTTTATTAGTAGGGTTGTGTGTGCATGTTTCCAGTCTTCACAACAACGGTTTGGTAAGAATACCGCACTTTGTGAATGGGACTACAAGTCATCGGTTTCGACCTCATAAACAACGCTCATCACGAACAGGAAATTGGTTTCGCTCGGAGAGTATGGAACCACGTCCATGATTCTGTCTTGTTGAATAGACACACCATGGAAGTTTTTGTTCACTATTGTACAAAACTGCATCTCTAAAAATGCTAAAATCTCCAAACTACTTGTGTGCGTGTGTGTGTGTGCGTGTGCGTCCCATCTGTTTCGGAAAAATATCTCATCTACTCTGCTTCTGTGCTAATTCCTACATTTTACCGCAATCATACATGCTTCTTTATTTGAAAATAAATAAATCAAGAACATTGTTTTCCTTTGTTTCGCTTCTTCTGGGGTGGAATTACTTCAGACCGTTAGACACGTTTCTTTTCGTTCTTCATGAAACTAGCGCAAACTCACTGTGCAATTAAAACAAATCTAGGGTCATTTTACGCCAAAGTTCAGTGTAATTTCAATTTTTTGCGAAATATTTGTTCCCAACAGTTCACGTGATTGAATATGGAGTGGGACACATTCAGTATCATCTTTTCGATTGTCAGTAATATCGAGGTTGATGTGTCATTTCTTCCTGTTATCTAGTGTGATTTATTTTAACCCTGTAGAACTAGCAATTGCTATTCAGTCGTCCTGTTCACATGTCAGAAGGTAATATGGTTCTAACTGTCTTCGACTGAGGTCGGTTGACAATAGTTTATTAATTTTTTGAACACCACTGGGACGGAACAACCATTGAATTGTTCGTTTGATTCAGCACGTTGACCCTCAGGTTCTCGACTATCGAAAAAGTAGTCCGTTGTAGTACTGATGTGATCTCCCTGTGGATGACGATGACCTGTTAGGTGTTTGTATTCCGTTCCATGAGATACGAGCACAGCCTTGGCTAAGTGTTCCTACCCCTCGTACATCTGCATCCAACATTGCTGTTAATCCATTTTGGCTTTAAATCAACACCACTTCTTGTTCGGTAACATCAGCAATGCACAACCCAGGGCCTCATCTGAGAATGGAACCTGTTGGGTTCGGTTGATTGGGAGCCCACCACCGAGTCGCCAATGCGTAAGATGACCCTCGGATGGCTTTTTTTACTCAGGTGCACCATTTACGCGTCACATGGTTCTTATCAATGAGGACGGTCCATTGGCCGCGCAGTGATGTGAGCCTTGCACGTGAGATGTTCACGCATAGCTGAATTTGCTGGTTTTTATAGTAAGTAGTATTGCACACAGGTGAAGAAGTGAAATTCATCTGGAAGCACACGATGGGCTTTAGATTTATTGCCACTCATCAGGGAGACGTAACGGATGGATAGTGTTGTGTCCAGCCATGTCCGTATTCGTGCACTTTATGAGTTCTGACGCTGGAATCTCATTTGAAACACCAACAGTATGTGTGGCTGGTGAGGCCGTAATGTCAAAGATGGCTCACGTTAGGAACCGGACACAAAATTGTGTTCCTAAGCCCCGTACTGCGTGCGCGGATGAAGAATGCTCGTACGTCATAGAAACTATTCTGTACAATGTCTGTCTCCAGGCGACGAGTAAATAGTAAGGGGAAATACCTTTTGGGTGTGTCGTAAATTCATCATCTCACAAAACATCGAGCGACCAGAATTGGCTACCATCTACTAGCCGTCCATTAAATAGTCAGATGTTCCATGGCCACACCTTGCGGAAATGAATCCGACCACGAACAACTCTCATCCAGTTTTATCAAATGAGTCCTCGGATCTTGCTCAATTTATTTTACATCCGCATCGATATATATATATATATATTATATATATATATATATATATTATATATATATATATATATATATATATAAAGACTCCTGGCAGCACTTCGGCGTGCATAGTCGGCACCAAAATTTCTTTCAGGTATGCGGAACACCAGTGATCTACCAGTTTATTTGTTGATTACGCTGTTTGTCACTGATTTGTTTAGGTGAGTCAGCAGCTTCTAACCTACAGAACTACGGTGCTAGAAACCCAAGAGAATATAGTTTTGGTATGAAATATGCAGATGAATGCAACTGTACTTTGTTAATGGTATTTGAAAACCAATACTCTTTGGACGCAACATTTTTATCGAGCGATCTATTAAGGTAAGCGAATTTACAAATCCATGGCCCGAAGGGTATTCCTGTGCGTCACGTTCAGGATCGCGTCACAAATATTGTCGTTTGCTTTTCATGCCATCTCAATGTTCTTGGTGTGTGTTGTGTTGCCCAGTTTGGTTGATCTATGCACGCACTGAAGCATAAAACGCAAGCACCAGCGTCTCACGATAGTACAGAAGTGCACAGCCTGTGGTCTAGTAGGACACGAACGCACACTGAGGATTTGAAACACAATAGTTCGGGCTCAAGTCTTCAAGCCACGTAGTCGCACAACGAATGGAACGGAACTGGTGCTCCCTCGAATGAGCAGCCACACAGAACAGAAAAAGGCGCGGAATACGAACAGCTAGCCCAACTCGCTAGCGAAAGAGAGAAGACGAACACAGGACTGCCGCGCGTTTATTGGTGGCCCACCAACACAAGTCAGAATTCAAGTGAGCTCTGTCGTTTGTGTAGTTGTGTTGGGTGGCCTTGTTCGATATATGAAATAGCCAATCACAGAACGAGTTTTGACGAATCTTTCCGCGGACGTATAAAAATCTTCAACCGCTCAATGCTCAAAATAACGTCGATTTCGAAATACTGAGGAAAGAGCACGTTCTTTTGGAAAATTAATAACAGCTAAAATCTGCGGCCCCAAAAACTCTAGAATGGTCACCGACCATAACAGTGTGACGGTCCTCAGCTAGCGATTTGAAATAATTAATAAAAGTTAAGTTCCACATCTCATGGAAGAATCCTGTTGGTGTGAAATCGAATCGGAACACCAACTCTTAGAACGTTCGATTAATGTACGATATATCTAGGACAAATTAAGCCGGTCATGCACAGGCAGAAACCGTATTGGCGGAATCGGAAATCGGAGTCGGTGGACGTGTCCATTCGGGTGGTTGTTATTAGAATCAGAGCGGAGTTAAGGTCACCTCGGGAAATGTCTATGATGGGATTTTCCGGAATTCCTTCTGTCTGATCTCCAATCCTATGTAACATTAACATTGCGTGGAGAAATGAAGCGAGAAGAGAATAAATGTGTTGCGGAAGTCGCTCAGCCACTGCACTCGTTAGCATGGGCCGATCAGTAAACGCTCGGAGAACGCATCAGGGCTTTGTTTAACGTGTTTACGCTTTCACATCAAAATTGGTCTTATTCAGCCAGGGGATAGATTTTCAATACTATTCTCATCGATACCCATATATCATGCTTTCCTGTGTTCTTAAATGAGATCAAGTAGGTCGTTATTAGGAAAACGCCACCTACCCTTGTTGTTGTGTACGTAGTGGGATAAGGTTTATTATAAAAAAACTTTATGAATTCATCATTTGGTAGGGTGGAATTAAAGGAGTGTCTTTCAAGATAAGCAACACAGACATTCAATATATGGGTATCTGTAGTGAAGTACTGCAAATTGTATTTAAGTCTGATAGATAAGAAGGACGCACACCGGGTCGGGGGAGTAGCTGAATTTATCAAAATGTCAGATCAAGTCTTGACACAAGTTTGCCACTTGGGGGGAATGTTTAAAGTCGACCTATTGGCGCTGGCAAATCTTGTTACTGCTGTGCACCAGTTGCGAGAGATAATCGATTTGTTTATCAGAAAGTCGGCGAAAATCAAGATTACGAGAAAGAATAATATGTATCATGAAAAATTACGCAAAACTTTCAAGTAAATGTCGAGGAACTATGATACAACGAACTGAGAACTAACCACGAACCCAATGCACAACAGTAATAGCGCCCAAATATATAAACTGCTGGACTAACGGAGATCGAAATTTTGGACAGAAGTACGAGATCTACTCGGCGTAATCTCTACTTGCATACATTATATAATATGGAGAAATAAAAGGCATGATTTGACTGGAAATTTTCCCATCCGTAGCAGCTTGAATTAAGCTCGTAGATTCCTTAATTTCACTTTGAATAATTGGACATTCTGTCGGATCTTTGAAGTTCATTGGTTTGTCCGCTGTCTGGCGGAGTTTGATTATTCGCTTCTGAAGCAGCCTCGAAAATGTCAGAATTAGTGTACTCAATAGCAGGTTCAGGAATATGGTATATAAAAATATTTTGATCTGATCAACGATCTGATCCAAGGAGTCGCAATCTAAACCACTAGTTTGCCGTACCCAGTTCCCCATCCGATTGAGGACTAAATCTCTGGGTGATCGTAATTCTAAGGATCCCAAGTGTAGTAGATTTGTTCTTAGCAATCGGCCTTTGAGCGCCTTCGCTGGGCTGCTGTTCTAATTGCGTGAATGCAGATCATTGAAAACGAGCTTGTTCCCTAACTTGTTTTTTCTCAACTGTCAACTTCCAGCTTGGGGAATCTCGGGAAATGGATTTTCGTTCGTTTCTCATAACGATCGATGGTAACGAGCACGTTGTATTTGCTTAAAACGGTCTGCACTATTCAGCATGAACCTGTTGCCAACCTTCATGTGATATGGACCAAGAAGTTCACCTAGAGGGTTGTGAATTAACTTTATTGTAACCAGTTGCTGTATCCGTTGGCAAATTGGTATAAATCGCTACTGATTTCTGACCGTAAACAATCAAATCACGTCATGGAGGTCATTTTCTTGATACCCAGATGTTCAAAGTAAGTTGTTCAGCTGAGTGCAATGACGGAGGTACATCAATTTGATTTTTGAAGTTTTGAGAGTAGCCACTGAGAGCAACATTGTACCATTGAATCATAGCTACAGAAGTGTTTGTCAGCGATGTACTGGGACTATATATGAATTTTTTGGGCAGTTGGAACTATGAAATGTGCGCCAACCAAGTATTTCTCTAAGCTAGTGATTGCCCAGTATACAGCCAAAATGTCACATCGTATTAGAATACTCACTTTCTGCAGGACTGAGTCTTCAGGAAATATAAATCACCGGATGACAATCCCACTCGAGTGCAACTCCGATGTTTTTAGTAGGCCAGGTATGTTCAATGACTGTTGATTTATAGGAGAATACGCGAAAAACAGCGTTGGCAGAGACAAACCTCAACAGAATCGAGATTGTCAGTTCATACATAGTGAAGCGTTCGTCTGTAGAACATGTCAAGCGATAGGCCAACTTCGATGAAAAAAATCAGAACTGCAGTTGGGAATAGTACTGAAGTGAACTCAACACTGAATGAAGTCCAAAAATAGACTTAGGTGAACACCCATGAGATAAAACAGGAAAGCGATTGGGATCATGGAGAAAGTCATTCATCAATCGAGTAGTCTTAGCAGTCGAAGTGAGTGACTGCAGAGGTACATTTGTCACGGTTAATATCTACGTTGCGTGCGCAGAATTGCTCAAGGAATAAACACAGTCGTTTGTCATGAAACACGGGCGGGTCTGTGAGCTGTCCTGATATGGGGCAGCACCTCCTATGTTAGAAATAACAGAGCTAGCAGCATTTTGGAAAACAGTGGAAGGCATGATAAGGTCAAAATGTGAATGGTTATACTGAAATAACTCGGGTGTATCAATAGTAGTAGTTTCAGGAAGTTCCTCACCAATGAGAATCCGTGGAAAAGTGTCTCGTAGGTCAAGCTTGAAGAAAAATCTAGCATCATGAAGCTGCAATACATATTATCTGTTTCAGAAATCTATTCAGATCAATGTGATAGTATCCTCACATCTTAAGAGCCTGCCTGCCCCTTTCTAGTGAACGCACCATAGACGTGGCCCAAACCGAGAAATTCACTAGAGTAAATCACCCTTTAGAAACCGGATTATCCAATGCCTTCTGTACTGGTTTCCCGAAGTCTTAAGGAAAATGTGCGGCGATTCATGGAAGCAAGGAAACCGGATACATGCAGACTCATTGCACTTTTTTTAATTCCGCCTGAGGCTTACATTGAACAGTCCAGAATTGGATACCGGAATTGAGAGTTTGACATTCGGCTCGCAGCATTTTAACCAGTAACAGAAAACTTGGGGTCACTGGCAGAAAGCAAGCGGTTGAAATTGTCCGACTAGTAGTCAGGGAGACTTCATTCACAAAATATCTTTAGAGGAGACTGATGACTAGTGATGCCTATGACCAAAATCTCAGTAGAATCGAGAGTTGCAGAAGGTTGTAGACTTTAAAGCGCCGTGGTAGAAATAAATGGGTAAGCACTTTCAGTGTCCCTTTTGAAGAAATAATTCCTATTTTAATTTCTAACAAAGACGAGAGTATTGTGTCCACAAGGGTGGCAATTTGTGATTGCGAAATTCAGGATTTGAAGGTCGCAACACAGCTGGGAATCCTTTGGAGAATGACCAGTCAACAATTCATCCTTACCCAGACAATCAGATTACATGTTACCAATCTTGTCGCATTTGTGATAAGTAACACGGTGGAATCGGGGATTTGGTCTGTAGTTTCTCTGGACATAGGGGACTCCCATGAATCCTGTCGATTAAACCGCTGGCAGTTGGAGTAAACTCATTCGTGATATCGCACAGGACACGCTGACTTCGCCGAACGGGAAGTGCGTGGAGATTTTCGAAACTGAGCATCAATTGGGGCTTAGAATGAGAATATTTTGTGTGGTTTGGTATTGCTCACAAAACTATCTTGCCGAGTTAAATGTGCGATCCTGAAGGAGAAGAGTTTGTTGCTGTAATTAATTTCAGCAAACAGCTTGTCTCGCATCTGCACTTCAGTCGATCACTTAAATTGCATTTTCATATTTGAACTAGTGATTGTGTAATGAAACTGTGAATAGGTTACATTTTCCTTTGGCAGGAGGAGATAAAAATTCAGTCTTTCGGCTAATTTAAAATTTGCAAACTAAAAGTAATGCTTTGACATCTGCCTAGACGAATCAAAAGATAGGGGAACAGGAGTTTGTTGAATTGTTAAATCTTAATCAGGAAAGACGTTTATAGCTTAGAAAGCGAGCAGTCTTTATCTCGGAGTCTTGTCTCTTGGGTGTCCGTAACCGAAATTGAAATCTCTTGAGGTATTTCCTTACTTCTCTGGCGTAGGAGTCGATATCTAATGTCTCCGCGCTCCAAAGGTCAGGGGTGAGAAATAAAGACCTTACTGACCGTGATGCCAGTTGTGATATTCTGGAATGACTTAGAATTAGCGATTCATCTAAAGAATAAGCTAATAGTTATGCCCAAATATCGGAAGTTACCAGACAAGTAGAACACAGCGTTTCGGAGGGCATTTCGAACTGTACTCGGCACACTTATTATATGAATGCATCATGTAATTTGGAGAAACCGTCCGCCTCATATTTCATTGGCAAGCACAACGGGGTCTTGCAAGGATCACAACTGAGAAATACGGGTGACAGACCCTTTATCATGGGGTCTGTTCGGACACGACAACCTCCAGCTGCCTCTCACTGAATGATGTACCAGAATTCATTTGGCTTACATGATCACTGCATTCAAAAAATCGCAAGCGAGTTCGTGCTTATGGCAATCATACACTAGAGTTCACCGCGAGAAGTGACGTTCCTTAGGGTTCCCTCCTTTCATCTGTTACTAATTTGGTTTGAGATAACCCTACACTCACTGGAGGATCGAGACATTAATGTTTTCTCAGATAGGGAAGCTGTCTGGCTTGGAATTTGTGGTTACTATTGTCCTGCTAAATAAAGACCCAAGCTATTTACAGGTTGTACTCCATTTTCCGAACGATAGTGCAGGTATGTTTGAAATACATTTTCCACCTTCGAAATAAACAATGCTGTTCGGTTCAGTTCACTTCGGACAATCATTGACCTTGCACCAACGTGCATTGGTTGTGGCTGCTACTTCACCGCATCACTTTCTCAAACAGAAAAGGAACGGACAAACAATGAAAGAGCGACTGACAGATAATAAATTGAAGTTCTATACAGAAAAATGTGTTGCGAACGCCACTGTCTGTGGCACCGAGCCATAATACCCACTTTTTACGACCGTTGATTCCAGGTATCTCGAGGACCCGAAACCAGTAGTCTAATTGCATCCACACGAGCAAACTCACTGGTTGGAGTTTTCGTACTTTTTACACATGTCATCAGCTGGCCACCCCGAACCATCCTCCAATCATTACCTGAATCGAAAAACAGCGCACAACAAAGCAGCCATTCTGTGGCCAAACGCAAAACATGCCCCAAACCAACTTAACCTATTCTTAATCAGTACTCCTGCTAAGGACCCTAGTACCAAGAACCTTACGCATAACGTCTGAGTTACTAAATCTATCGACCGTATCCAGTCACTCCCCTGAAAGAACAAAATTCGACTTTGAGTCAATCCAGTCCTGCAAAAGAATTTTACCCTTCGAATGTTCAAAATGCATATCAAACGTACCTATACTATCGCTGAGACGATCGAGAAAAACAGGTAACTTCCTTGGCTCTTTACTCAGTAGCACAACATCGTCCGCATATTCTAAGCCGGGCAGATTCCTGTTTGAGCAAATGTCAATGGGGCTATTCCCAAATGAGGATAGGATTATCTTCACAACCATCTCAATAACAAAGTTAAGAAGGGAAGTTGAAAGGGGTAGCTATGACAAACACCACTTCTCCTGATGAACTCCGATCGAAGATCATCGCAAGCACGAACTCGGCTTCGGCTGTTATCACACAGAGGTTGGATGGGTGAAAATGAATTTCTCTAACACACTCTTCGGTGAAAGGTAGCAACGAAGAACTGCACGATCGACTGAGTCGGAGTCCGCTTTCAAATCAAGAAAGATGGAAATTTCGGCGTTATAACTACGTTGCCATATTGCTAAGATTCAGGGCAGAAAGTAAGCCAGATTGGTCAAACACAACCTCGACCGGAACAGAAACCGACTTGATTCTCACGCACACACCTTTCGCGAGTGACGGATAATCAGCCAGTGATAATGCTCACGAGCAGTGTGAATGCGATGATGACTAAACTAATCCCTCTCTGATTTTCACATGAGGATCTACTACCTTTCTTGCAAATCAGCCCAAACACCATTGCACGCAATCTTAGGAATATTCATCCTTTCCCAAACTGACCCCAGGATGTTACACCGCTTTGCCACCATCCCTGAAGAAGAATGGTGACAGTCCGTCCGGTTCATCCGTGTAGCCTTTAAAGAAACCCACTTCATTCACCATTTCTGATGGAGGGCTGGTATCCACCAGCGTTGGTTCACTTGCAGGCATAACTGGACACTCTAATGTGGATGTGGATTATCTAAACTGCTTCCTGTTCTACCCAACGCTAGTCGACGCTCCTGGCAGTAAGTCAGTATGCCGTCGGATTTCCTAATCACTTCGCTTACGCTCGACTTCCGTGGACCAGTATTCCTAATCGGTCGGTTAAGGCTGCGATTATTTCCGATAGTCGCATCCTTTTCCATTCACCTACACTTTCCCATTCACCACTCCTGATCAGTTGGCGGTGTCAGGGATCCAGGCACTTCATTGTATGTGGCATCCTGCAGGACGGATGTGTGAGCATCTAACAGAGCAACGGAAGTTGAGGATATCCCTCGTTTCTGAGGTTTATGTGGCTAGGAGACCTAGGTGGCAGCTTTCGCCGAATGCAGAGCTTTCTCGATCAGCTCTCAATGTTCGCTCGAACTCTGAGCATTTTGTTGCGAACCCAACCACATTAAGAGTTCCGATTGGAATTGCAGTCAACCATTATTGTCTAGAATCAGCTGTGTCGAACAGGTGGCTTTTGTGCTGGTGTGATCACGGACTAGGAGCAAACAAAAGCGAGCTCGGGTCAGATAATGGTCGGAGTCCGCAGGTGTGGACCGGAATGACCGACAATCCTCGACTGATCTACACCACCTGTGACTGATGGCAATGTGATGGATATGAGTCCAACGCTATGAAAATTAGGTGGGGCGACAAATAAGTTGATGTGGCTTTTAGTAATAAAAATTGGTGTTTTCCTGAAGGAGCCAGTGGTCAAAACAGATCTGGACGAGATGGTCTCCGTTATCGGTCCGATCGGTTGGGACAGGAAGTCGATCTCCCATGTGCCGTTTCGTCTCCGCTAAATACCCATGTTGGGGGTTAGATCAGCAACAACGACCACAGCGTCCACTGAACACACATTGAGGATCAGTCGAGATAACTCCCAATAGAACTTGTCTTCTCGTTTCAGGAGAGCTGCAAACAGCAGGCGCACATACAAATAGGACGAACAAACAACAACGCTTCAATCTATTGATATTGACACGTACAGAACTGCTCAACAGAAATGCACACAAACGGCTGTTGACAGGGATTCATTATGACAGTGCACGCTCCGTTCGCACACCCAGGGTGATCTTAACACCATTCTGACAACAAGCGCTTGAAGCCGGATCGCGGGACACACGAACAGTGAAGCGAGAGAATGAGGTTGCGTCTGTGCTACGAAGAGTAATCAAGAAAGTGGGATGCTGTGTGCGCGTTTCGAAGACAGTATACGTGTATCTTGAAAGTTTCAAGAGTTCTAGATACGGCAAATTGTCGCCTTTTTGGGAAAGTATGCGGAGATTGAAGGCACCTAGGTGAAGCAAACGCTTAGTGTGAAGTAATGATTGCAAACCATTTCTTCCCTTTCCCATAATATTGCCATCAGATTAAACCAAGAAGCTTTAGATCTTTGTGGCAACTTGTGTGGTCTCTGCATCGGAAGAACGGAGGCTGGAAAGGTTCACTACAGAAAGGATGTTGGAAGTATTCAGGTGATTGATACTTCGCGGCTGCCCATACCGCAGTAGGTTTTTTTAGGGAATCCTAACTAGATGCTTTGGCTCAAAAGTCTTACCGACAAGGTAGTTAGGCGTTGGTGCAGGACTTATTCAAGTGAGGATGGAGTGGATGCGATGGACTGAGATCCTTGAATCAGGCAAATGTTGGTGGGAAGCAGGTTTCTGGTTCCATCCCTAAATTGTTTCATCGTGATCAGTAACAGGCTTGCAGAACATGAATGAATGAATTTCGAGTCTGATGGATATGATGGAGGAGCCACTCAGTGGCAAATTATGGAGGATAAATCTGAGTGGTTGTTTTGGTGATTACTCTGTCCAACTCTGCATTTTCCCCTGGACAAAAGTCAACTAAATCAGATCGGGGCTTAGTTAGAATCACCAATAATGACGTGCAAACTGTCAGACTACCATAGAACCAGAGCTACTGAAGAGCATCATAGAGCAGATTAATATCACTCAAAAAACAAATCGAATTTATACTGCAGATTACTAGTCACTATTATGGTAAGAAGAACTCTCGAATTGAGGCAAACCTCACTCGGCCAACATTGTGACAAGAGGAATTGACGACGGCGCTAGACTTCCCGAACAAGTCACTTTTTGTTTAAGTTATAACACCACCAGTCTTGTTCTCCGTGCAGTGAACTCTATCCAGACAAAGTGACTTGAAGTTTTGAGAGTTCACTTGACCAACACTTTTTTTGACACTTGGGGATGAACATTGCAATTGTAAATGCTCTCATCGTCGGCTATTTATCAGCAGGCAACCTTCCCATTGCCGCGGCTCCTAGAAATATCGTATATTATTTGTGTAACGGGTAACGAAAGCAAAAACTTATTTTTACCGTTCTTGTTTTAACTCTGTCATAACATGTGGACTACCCATTCTGTTTGAGCGGGGCTTGTGGGGCCTATCAAAATTGAGACAATCGACTGCAGAGAGAACACCATCCCTGGACCTTCGGGTTGAAAACGCATGACGATGATCTTTGGATCTTTGTTTATCCGTATTTCGCTTTTATTTGCCTTGCCTTCCCATAGGTGCAATGAAGACAACGTTTTACATACACTCAGTTGGTCATGGACTTCCGGAGTTGACAGCTGACAGCTGGGGAACCTTGGAGTTTTGACATAAAAGCAAAATAAAGAGGTGCCGGCGAGCCAGAGTTGGATTTTGTCTACTTCTAAAGTGACCAGCAGTATTACACAAGTATGTTCTCTATAAAATGGAATAGACATGTGCTGATGGCACTATGACGTGGGCGGTGTAACCTGCTATCAAACATGGTCATATACCCTGATCTAACTTCCAGACGTTTTATTCTGCCAAATGTGTAAGTACTGTATTTCGGTGTTCTGGGCTTAATACAAAGCTCCGTGATTGTTGGGTCTCTGATATGAATTGAGGAAAGGGTATAGAAAAGGGAATATCGATTCCCACTTACCAACGGTTAGCGAGCACCCAATTTAGTGCTGCTTATTTTCAAAACAAGTATTCCGACTAATTATACAGAGCAGGATTTCCAGAAATAATCCCCTACCACAGTCCTTCTATCCGGGCAATACCAACGTGACACGAGCCATTTTTCTCGATGGATCATCAAAGACATGAAGGAGGAGGAGTGTGAAAGTGCTCACAGAAGCATATATATTTGTTTTTAGGCAAAGTCTGTTTATTTTCTCTTTCTCCTGAATTTTTTCACCTCTCCTCGTGGTCTTGATGCCGTGTGATTTGTAGGCAAACATTTTAAGTTATAGTAATAATATTGATAATGACTTTGTGGCAATGTTGGTTGATCCGCTGCTCTTAGAATTTGTTATCACAATCTCTGAGGGAACAAACAAATCGTTAATTGTCTTAATGCCAGTTGAAAACAAGGAAAATGCGAATAAAAGGTCTCTCATGGGCAGTTGGAGAGCAGTAACCGTTAATCGCAGCACAGGGCAATCAGTGAGACTGTCATTCTAGGTCGACCATAAAGTGGCATGGCATTGTAGTGTGAATGAAGCCGTTGCGTGCTATTCATTGATTTGATATGGGTGTTCTATGGAACAACCCGCCTAGTCTAGGCAACTTTCTTAATTTCACCGCAAAACGATCAATGGAGTAGGTGTCATTATCAGTGACATAAAATTATTGAATATACCCACTCGCGAATCTACTTTCGATCCTGGAATACCGACGGGTTAAGTCACTCCGGGAGAAATGAAATTCATTTTTGAAAAATAGCAGTGCGCAATCAATAGACATTAGACCAGTATGCCTAAAATCAATTACTCAGAAGAACGGGTTGTTTGGATTTGGTCATGGAAGCAAAACGCTCAGAAGATATGTGAACGTAACTACTTTCAACTTTGTCCACACATCCACACACTTCATATGTATATCTCGTGGCTCATTATCGCGTGTCTGCAGTTTTGTGAAGCAGTTCACGAAACACTTCTAGCCCCCATTTACTTCTTCACTGTTCCTTCGTAGCTGATGCTAGAATATAGAGTGGTAATGACCTATTGGATCTGTACAATAATTTGAAATATGTACTAGCGTAAAGGGAATAGTTAGCAAATATGAAACTTCGTCAGTCGTACTCTGCAAGAAGACCAAACGTGAAGCAATGAGTACAACATTTGAGAAGAACTTTCCGATGATTACCCGGTCCTCGTATCACGATGCGTCCATTTATGTTTTGTCGAGCGACATTCAGGGTACCCGTGGTATCAGCTGAATCTCAAGAACTTCAGGTATTGCAGTACATATGGAAAATCTGTTGTGCACCACGACTGAAGTGCAGTTGAAGTTGAATGCAATCAGCAGTGGACAAGGAAAATCATTGATACACAAAGGTTCCGAGTGGTTCTGCGACGTTCAAGCGGATAAGGTCGTGGCGTCTGGATGTGAAAATCGCACGTTTAATTCTTTTCATCGCCGGTCGAATTTCTCACTTGGCATCCCTCTGGTGGCCGTGACAGTGTACACTGTCGTTTCATTAACGAAAAAAGTGGGAACAAAAGAGAAAGTTCATATACGTTGTAAATTTCCGCCAAAATTCCAAATCAAACTAGGGTATTTGTGTCTATTCTAATAATCACAGCAATTGTCGGGTGAATGAAATGTAAAATTTGAAGTAAATACACTTAAAATAAGAGAAGGTCTGAACATAGTGTTTTCAACCAGTTTATAAGTATCTCAAGCTGAGTGTTAGCATGTAGTGTGTACGGAAACCGTCACCAAGTGCACTGTTGCTACAGAACCGGAGGATAAGACCGGTACTTTAAACGGCGGACTGTCATCTTTAACAGCGGGAATAAGGAGCCGGAAGTCAGCTGAGATGAGACATTGAGTTGAGTTATTTACTGTTTGGCGAGGAAAGTCGCGTAAATCAGGCAGGCACGACAGACTCGGCATAACTGGAACCAAACCAGAAAGAACATAATGTGAATTTTAGACAAACAGCAAAGCAAAGCATCTCTTGAAGGGTTCGTTTCCGAAATGCCGAAGTGAATTTCGTTCAAATCACACCTTAACGGCAACAGTCATGTGGTCACATCACTTACAACAGCAGTTCGTATCGATCGTCTCATGTTTCACGAATGGACCTACGTGCGACGAACAGGCAATAGTCCGCGTGTTTCATTCGTTAGTTCAGAAAAAATTTACGTGAAACATTTAGGCGCCATAACACTTCCAGACCAGCAACAGTATGTTGTTTGATAACAAGAAACGGAAACAAGAAATATTTGGAAGAAACATCGGCGTGGGTTGATTTACAGTTCACGGTGCATCGGCAATGAGAAGAACTTTGGTTTCAGTCTAATCTGAACCTTAAAACGTATCATATTCGGTCAAATAGCCAATGCGTCAGTGCACAGCTATAACAACTTTGCAACAAAAGAAAGTAAGAGGAATTTTCGTAGTTCAACGTAGAAAGCTTTTAATGGTAAGATATATAGGAATAAAATTGGTATTTTAGATGCGGATACCTCATGGTGCATTCTCGACGATTTTCTGGAGTGAACTCGTCAGTTGTAATGTGATGACACGTGTTACATGTGATTTGGTATAAATATTACCTAGAACCCCATTTGAGATTGAATTTAGAATAACATTACGGATGTGGCATGGGACAGTTTAAAGAAATGATAGCAAGAAGGCAAGAAAGAGGACAATGAAAAGTCTGGGAGTATGAAGAACATAGGAAGATATCTGCTTCGTTCCAAACGATAATAAGGATGCGCAGACGAGTTTATTCTTGGTCAAAACAGTTTACCTTAACGAATACTTCTCCCCACCGTATCCGGGATTCTACAGTAGCAGGATTTGAGGTTCTGAGTTATCAGTTTGTGTACAGTTGTCGGGGATTGCATCAAATCTGCGTTTCAGTGTCATTTTCCAGTTAGGGAATGCAACTAGAATCAAAACGTCCAGCTGATGTGCCCTGATACCATTACCGTAGGAATTTACGGGCTATTCGTAATCATAGGTTTGCTACCACCCTATATGTTGTTTGGCAAAGCAGAAACAGAGCTCGGAAATAGCCACAGAATTGTTTGTCAAATCCGATCATGAACATGGGAAAATGCTTGATGTTTGTGAGACCACTATCGATTACACTGGAAACCAGCCCGCTTTATGTGACCAAAGTCGGGATTTTTTCCATTTTAGCCAAGACAAATGAATAAATGTTCGTAGCCACCCGGCTTTCCATTTGATTGCTGTTCACATACCCGAAAATTGTAATAATGCTACGTACGATCGGAGAACTATTTACAAAACTAAGGGGTCGTAATAACTTCGAAAAGCAGCATAAAAATACCCGACTGAGTTGGCAGATCTAGAAGAATGTCTATTTCCGATTAACCAATACTGCATGTAAGTGAGCCATTTCTGAGCTGAAATTGAAATGCTCCCATAGCAAAAATTCCTCATCTTACAGGCTTCCCAATCTTCCAGTATCTTCGAGCTGATTTAGCAGCCACTGCTTGGATTTGAATAAACACGTTCCCTCACTGAAATTACATTTGTTTGGCAAACTCACACTAGACCACCAAGTCACGTTATTGGATTGGACAATTTACATATGATATCCTCGTTTGACTTGTGGATAGTTCAAAAATGTGTCTTTTTTCCGCTGTAGTTTGGGTCTGCTTAAAACAATCGGTAACAGATGAACGATGGCCAGAGTATATTAACTAATACTTGGAGGCCTTTAAATGAGGGAAGAACCTGTAAAGGTTTTGACACAATTTCAGCACGCTCAAAGCCTATGAAGCTAGTAAATTTCTATCTTATCACTATGGCTGGAGGAGAACGTGGTGGCCTAAGGCTACATGTTCAATGGAAACTCTCATCCGTCATTACTAGTTGAGGTGATGACGGTGACGTTGGTGTAGAAATCGGTGGTCAAAGTGTGTCCAAATCTGTCAAAAGTTTGTCTTGGAATGCAGCACACTATTCAATGTTGCCGAAAGCTAATAAACTTCCCAAATTTATGTTTTCTACTTGATTTCAAATTCGAGGCAGAGCAACCCTCTGTCAGATCTAACGATGCGGTCGCTTTTGTGCTACATGCGATATTTCATTTGATGATGGTCCTAATCGTGACCATTCGTTATCGCACAGAGGTCACTCCGGTCGCGGACATCGTGAACCAAACGACGACGACAATTTGGTTGAACTGCCTCGCAGACAATGGTTTCTTAGAACGAGGTCATCATGGATCTCCCCTTAGTGCGGGCTCATCGGCCCGTCAAATTTACCGGTTTTAGTTGTAAACAATATCTGTGCTTGGCATTTCGCTCGAATTCATGTTAGCGTTTCCCGTTATAAACAAATTATTGATGACATCTGACATGCTGATGGTAGGCTAACGGACGGTATAAGTGCACATCTTAACTATCGCGAAGTCGACAAATTTGTTAGTTTGCATGTCGACCAGAGATCGTCCTTGTTTACGTTTCAGGTATCCTTTCCTGTAGCTTTATACGATGTTGCTAGCACGGAATAAGTAGACTGGCATGTTGAAAACTATAATAGATAACGACAGCTGATTTAATCTCACTACTATCATGCGGTTCATCTGCGATGAATCCCTATCACCTGCCGATTCATGTCCAAACCTAAGTTCCACTAAGAATTTTATGTTCTATAGGAAATATAAACATATTTAGACGTGGAGGAAATCGAACATCCCACTTCTTCAGCCGATGTAGATTAATTTCAATTAAAGCAGTTCCCCTTTCCGTTAACCTGACTTCAGAAATTCATCCGCGAACGAAGTTGATTTAGATGAGGGTGAATGTTTGTAATTATGCCAAAAAACCCACGGCAAAGTAGAACTATATCCTGGAAATTTTAGGATTAATTTTTTAGAGCAGCCGGATAGATGTTTCAAATTTTCCACAAGGTTTGTTTATGGAAATTTAGATTTTTCTTTTTCTAAAATAACATCAAAATTTGATGCATTCACATTAGATGGTTCGCGAGCGACTGAGCATTGATCAAACACGTCGCACAGGTTATCAGACAGCCAAAATGACTCCGTGTTAGGGTTTTTTCCTGAAAGAATATTATATCTTTATCCAACCGACAACGTTTACATGAGCGTACAAAGAGACTCAGGCATATAACAAAATTTAGGACATTCGTACATTCGCATAATAGGCTTTTAGTTCAAATGCAGACACCTAGTTGACAATACATTTCCTATCAGCAAAGATTGAATGAACGCACCTGGAACTGTGTAGTGAGTGAGTGAGTGAGTGAGTGAGTGAGTGAGTGAGTGAGTGAGTGAGTGAGTGAGTGAGTGAGTGATTGACTGAGTGAGTGAGTGACACAATCCACATCGTTCGACACATGTTTGTAGAACATCAACCTTGTTTTGACAAAAGCTAGAACAACTGAAGCCAATTTATGGTATCTCTAACTGACTAGTTCTAGCTGTCTTTGATTCATCTCCATTTTGTATCTATGCGAATACGATGATTTGCATCTGCAAGAAGAGGTCATCCTCAGGCGCACATGAGACTTATATAACTGGCATATCGAAAGTTGAAAATAATCAAACGATCTAAGCAGGTTAGTCAATAATGAAGGATAGCCTGGCAGTATCATAATTCTCCTAGACAACAAACGCCACTTACGGTAGCTGAAGCACCGTTTTCTTCGAAATCATTTTATTATGTAGGATATAAAAAAAAGAAAATATGATTTTCGTATTGTAGGTGTATTTGACAACAAATAGAAACAAATCTGAATATAGGCCGTTACCAGAGGCATTTCAATGTGATTGGAAAAGCATCATGTGATTTGCACTAAACTGCGTATCCATTTTCTGTTAAACGGAAACAATATAGCACAATTACATACAATAATCAACCAGGTGTGAGAAGCTCTTCGTGCGCTGGGGAATTCTGTGTCGCGTGTTGCTCCAAATCGGCTGGCTGAGGATACCACAAATTAGCCTCGATTGTTCTCGCTTACCTCGACATGGGAACCTGTTGTCCCACAGGCATGTAGTGGAACACAGGGATTGTGTAACTACGCAGCTTTCGGTCCATTTACTTGAAGATTTAGAATCCGATGAAACAGAATTGAATTTAAAGTAGACGCTTATTGTGCAAACTCACAACTCGCCAAGATTGTAACGTATACGTCTGCATTTCTTTGTGTGGTCTTTCAAATGCAAATTGTTAGGCGAATATATGTAGTGTTCCTTCTAGGGAATATGCTCACAAGCGCCATTTCTAATATTCGCTACCTGAAGAGCAAAGAGTGTTTCGTTTGTCCCGCAAGGATTACAATAAGTGAGATATTACTCTCAAATTCGTTTTTTAACTATCAAATCTTGACTCATGCATGTCGAAAATGAACTGATTATCTCTGGCTAGGGTGAAGCAGTTGCAAGATGCTGTCATGTGTTATTATCAGAGATAAGCTATGGTCAATGAGTGGTGGTAGTCAGACGAGGCGTGCCACAACCGACTGGAAAAAATAAAACTCCAATTTGTCGGTCCAAATTTTTCGTAAACATCCAACCACTGTGATACGGTATCTCTCTTTCGTACTCTCGAGAGAATTCATTGTGTGCGAGTTACGTGGAAAATATATGGCGCTAACGTGTATGAAGACTCGATTAAGCAACGAACTGGGATCAATGTCACGCCACCGGAACGTTACGCGCACTAATCAATAAATTAGTAGGACGACGAAGTGGAGGTTGCATCTGAGCTTGAAATTTTCCATGCTGAATTTCCGAATCAAAAGCTACTACTCATAATGCATTATTAACGGCCGAGTACTGCGATTTCTAAATACAACAATGTCTACTTGTGGTTAAATGCTTGGGGACCGAAATAGGGTTGAAGTGAAGCAGAAAGTAAATTCCGTTTTCGCGAAGTCCTAAATGCGCCACGTCGATATGTCGCTTGGACTGCCTCAGATAACTATTCTCCGTGTTGTCCGTTTCGTTGATGCGACGAACTGCTGACTGTGACTACGTTGATTTTCCGCCCGACTTCCTGAATTCAGCGAAGCATTTGCGTCGAGGCTGCACATTCTACACAGAGAACGCCTTGCTTATTATTTCGCATGACTGTGGTTTGTTCTGATTTACAATTTCCGGATGGAGTGCTACGGTTTTTAGCATACATGCTGAGCATTTCACCGTCAGTGAGATAGAAGAATATGCACTCATTTTAATTTCAATCTGCAATGCAAATGCGTTTGTAGGCAGTGCATGTGAAATCAAATTCATCAATGCAGGTGAAACAGTAAATAGATTTTTGTTTTTCTATTCAACATATGAGCTTCGACTGAGCAACATTCGGGCGGAGAGTCGAATGAGATTTATACCCAAAATCTTGGCAATATGTACAATTCTGAGGAGATTAGAATAACCAAGTCTGGGTATTATTTCAAAGGTCCTACGAAAAACTCGGCTTTTATCAAAATATACAAAATGGTGGGTAACATCGCGATGAAAGTAACACTTGTGTTTCCATCAAAGTAAATTCCGGTGACAGTGAGTGTTTTGTTAATCGGTTCCCTCTGGGATCCCAATCTTTTAGCTCTTGACAAAAGAAAATTAGTCCAAAGTAGTTGGGTTGTTGGGTAGATGAGCTAGTATCGATTCGATGTCGACGTAACACTGCAACCACGCGATTTACTGACTTCTGATTGGTCTATTTACTAATAGTCAAGTGGAAACAAGCGCAAATACGGCTGTAGATATGAATAATGATTTTTATTACTTTATTATTTTGGTGTTTAGATGAGAGTTTAAAACTGGGTTGGTTGTTCTGTTTTAGAACTGTGAAGCACTCCGTGAGACGGCTTGGGCAAATTAACCAGCTCAGATGTCAAACTATGCAACACCGGAAAACCAAAATGAATAGATAATTTTTTTCGACCGATTATATTCTCCGTTATAATGTAGACCGTTCTGTTGTGTTTCCTAGATTCCTATTCCGGTATTTCGACTGCGAAAGTGATAGTTACATATCAGTTATGAGGAAGTGGAGTATTGCTAGATCTGTTATGAAGTTTTGCTTACTTAATAAAGAAACAGTTGGTCAGATCAAAAAGACGGATGCCCCAGGCAGATACCATGCACATATGCATAGTCAGTACCTACGTAGTCAAGTTGATAAAAAAGTGGAGTTGTTATTCTTCAATGCCATTAGCTGCTGAACACTTATCCACACAGTTTAAAACTGACTCCTTTTTCACTTTTCAGTTAATTGTGGCGTAATATATTAGATAGGATATACTGGCTAGATGAAACCATACTGTATCTGATGCGAGAACCAACAGCTGGTATTTATTTAATCAAGCACAGTTAGTACTTAATAGGGTAGTGGCCTACCCTGCCTGTTGGGTCGCCTATCTGTTGATACAGCTGACCTTGTCAGAGCATTTTTGTTTCCTTACCATGCGGCTTCACAATGGATGATTTCTAACAAATGTTTGCAGCCAAAATTTGCGGAATATTGTGCCACGTAACTGTACTTTGATTCGCATCTGACTAGACAAAGTCCATCCTTTCCACACGTGAACAGTTGTCACCGATTGCGGCCAGCATAAAATGAGGCGTTGAATGAAGTCGATTTTGCTGGTCAGACCGTTCAGATCTGGGACTTAATGATCGACTGTGTGCCTAATATTCGTGCACGTCATCGGTTCTGCAGCCAGACGAGCCATGTTGCGTCGATTTACAAAATCATGCTGGAGACTGCGCTGCAGAGAAGTTTCACTCAGCCCAGTCATTTGCATATACAGCGTTGGTCAACCAAGACAGCGTGTCCAGCCCTAAACAGCATTGCGCATCTAATTTTACAGCGAGTTTTACCCCTTGAGAGCAAGCGGAGGAGTACAATGGAATATGTGATACTGATGAGAAACAAATTATGCACAAGTGTTTGGTCGAATAGGAGATATAGACTGTGAAAAAAATGATGATTGTGACATCGGATTTCACTTGTATACACACAAACCCGTTTTTCAATGTAATCAATAACTGTTCATCATTTTTTATCTACGCAACGGTACACATCAGATATCGGTGCAAACTTCCATCTCACAACGGTCATATAGTCCTTTGTAATTCCTATAGTTTGTAGCCATGACTGTGGCATTCTCGTCTTGTGACTAAATAGTACTAGTATTCATACCTAAGCAGAATGATCCATGAATAATGGAATTGCTTTGTACTTCCCTCATCACATGTTTTGTCTTCGCGATTGATGGGAATTTCTCGCCTAAATCGTTCGTGATAGAATGCACGAGTCTTTTTTTACGTGGAATATGTGAATTCATTGACATTCTTCTGTACTGATTGAGGGTTAGGAATGGCTGAAAATATTACTAGGTGGTCACACTCCAGTAATTTCCGGTAATAGTACATGCGTTTACTCAACACCAAACGAATGCGCCATGCACTATATATGGTCTAATTTGTTGGTACTTCGTCCCTAGTTGATGCAACGTCGTCAGAAACGCGTTAACCCGAATCTGTTCGATTTTTGTTTGATGAGATATATAGTTTACTCGCTCACAATATTCTTATCCATCGATACAGCCTGTGATTAAGATATGCCATTTATTATTATTAGCAAATCTATTGTTGAAATTGAATTGTAGCTCTGTTTGACTTTTGTAATAATAATCTCCGGATGTTCGAGTTTCCTTCAGATTGGATAACTCAGCCTCTCACCCTTAAAGCTTCTAGAAATGGTTCCTTGCTGAGGATTTCCTACTTATTCTCATCGAGGCGAGAGGACAAAGACAAGTGTCAAGCGCTTCCCCTCGGTTGATTGATCTCTGATAGAACCATAGTCCCAAAATAACTACATGCTGTGTTATTCTTTCTGCCATCTGAGGCCGATGGGATTGTACTACGCACCCAAGGTGTGCCATCTCATCCAAAAGGCACTTGGCATGATGAAACAGCCTTCCGTTCCCACTAAGTCACGAAACACTGTATGTTAAACTTTTTGCTGTGACCCTCGATGTTATGGCTCTTAAAGGGCAACGGGGTGGTACCCGGTTTAAACATAGACTGTGACGGAATGGGATATGTGATGAACCTTTCAGCACCCTCTTCCTCCTCTATTCCACCATTTGGATAAAATACAACTTGTGTATAAGCTTCTGCTAAAATAAATACTATCACTACTAACAGCCGTAATGCTGTCGCTGTTCCTGTCGTTTCACGCTAAGCGATACAGTTATCCACTATGAATAAAAACTTTGCTGAAAGTGAAGAGCGCTCCCCATTTACGTCCTCATACACTGTTTTACGCCCGCGTTGAGATCACAGAGACTGAGCTTCTAATTATCGTTTTGCAAGAATCAACAAGAAAAACTGACGGAAGAGGTGTATGTGGACTTATTTTGTCCTCAAAAACTTGTTAAACAATACAAAACCTTACGACTAACTTGGCATGAACTGTTATCCTTCGATTTCCTAAGATTGTCGTTCATTTGTAGCTAAAAAGTTACTTACCCGATGCTCTCTGGGATTAAGTTTGAAAAACAAATTCATACTAATCGAGGCCAGCTTGCCATTTCATGAGAAAAATGATACCTTCAGCATTCTGAATAATGCATCGATAATTAATAGTTTCGGCTTAGTCGACTTTCCCTCAGGCTCCGTATGTGGCATTGAAAATGCGGCCATAGCCCGTGGCTCGCACACATTAAGATCGTTGTGGCTTGGCATAGGAGCATCGCCACGATAAAATTAATTTTATGATAAAGGCCATGATATGTGTGCACAGCCGTTGATTTTTGTTTCTAGGGTTTTCGTACATATAGCAGCATTCCTTTAGTCGCTAGTATGAACGCGACAAACAAAGAATCACAGAAACACAATCAGTTACTTTTGCATTTATTGACACTCATTGGGGTACTCAAACCATATGCTGTTCTGTCAATCCATCCCGAATATATGTTCCCATTAGGATTCTGTTTGTGTGCCAGAAAAGTGCGGCGATTAAGGATGCGCTTTGGGAGCACAACCGCGATCATTCGTTCTTTGACTGCAAACGTTTCATCACCAGCCGAGATTACATTGTCCGTACTATAATACTGTGGGGAGCCACAATATGCTGATACGCAAGTAACGGGTGGATTCTCGTCATCGATTTCCGTTCCGGTTATGACAACCCGTTTCCTTTGTGTTTGGAGGCGCAGATATAAGTCCCCAAGGGGTCTGCTGTAGTCAGTTGGGAGTAATTTTTTCCCTTCTTGGTTTTCGTGTGATTGGCTGTTCATCAAGCTACCATGTCCTCCCAGATTCAGCATATGCAAATAAGGTACAATGGTTAAATGCTGCCCTGGATTTTATAAAGCGACGAAGATATCATCACGAAATACATTGCCTCGACCAATTATTCGACATCGAAATTCAGGACGGCCTGCTTGGCGTTGCTACCATACGTGAAGAATATTGTGTAAATTATCGAATAACGTCCTCTCTGAGGGGTCGGCATTCATATTCACATCAAAGGAATAATGCCATAGCAAATTACAGCCTTTTGCAACAGAATGCTTTTGTTATAGTGCCATTTGTGGTCCAGGATTTCGGTATCTAGGCTATTTAATATCTCTCTAACATCAATGACAGCTGTGGTACAACTTTGCAAGTTTACCCAATGCAGTTTGTTGGCACAGACAGTAATTGTCGGTACATGATCCAGCAGAGTCTGGAGTAGAAATGATGAATTCGAAGCGTCATATCACTTGGTAAATATCGAAACTCTCGCTGCTGAGAGTTTTGGTTATCCGAGGGTTGACAACTAGCAAGACAATGTCATTTTTCAAGTCATCTTTTATAGGCCTGAAATTTTACTATTTTTCCTATTTGTAAATTCGAAACTTCGACATCCGATCCACTCGTTCTTTACACTTTTCATATTCTTATTGTAGTGCGTCAAATTTAATTATATACGGAAAGAAAATACATGACAAAAAAGTGCGAATCGCTCAGTGGGGAACATGATTTTAATCAAGAGAACGGAGGGGAACTTTTCTTTTATTTAGGACTCGGTCAGGATTACAAAATTAATGGCAGTAGACTGGATGTGCCAGTGTAACAGATGCGAATACGTGCGGATCACATATTGGGCTCCCAAAACATTCATGCAAATAGCCAGAATTTTCGTATTCGGGCTTTACCCGATGAAGGTGAAACTAAAAGACAACTGCCCTGTCTTCATTCAGTAGGACAAACAAACTTGTCATTATCCTTTTAGGCTTGAATTTTTTTCTAAAGAAGAAAATATTTCTGTATGCTCACCAAGAGTGGAGAAAGACTTTGAGTTGTTTCAATGTCAAGCGATTTCTTTAGATCTTCGGAACACACCAACAACCTCGAGAGTTTCCTAACTGGTGCACTCAAATTTGAGTTTTCTGTTAGTCGTATCCTCATTTGCTTCCTCTTTCTTCGTAGTTCATCAATATGTCCAGTTTCAGTGCGCTTCATTAGAAGGGCTCCATGATATACGCCCGGACTTCATCGGGTAGTTCGAATTCAAGAATGCCGACTTATCTATGCAAAGCTTTTATTTTATGTTACCCTCATTCTAATACAAATGGGGAAGAACCGATCGCACTTATTTCTGCGGGGTAACTAGAGATAGTTCTACCTGACAAAATTTTGGAGACTAATTACGGCAGAGGTTAGGTTGCGAAATTTAGAAAGTATTTCTTCATTTGACAAGTTGTAGTCCTCCGTCCATAATTTTAATTAAGAACAAATCTGTCTTCTATCTTTCAATACTGAACGTTTCTTGTCAGCCTACATACTTCACCAGCTCTCCGTATGGTTTTTTCTCTGTGCTCTTTGAATTCTTCATTCGTCTTGGACTGGTAAATTTCACGGTAGCGCATGGTAAAAATAAACCGAATAGCAAAATTACTCTGAACACTGCCAAACTCGTGCTAACTTTTTCATCGTGATCGGAAACAAAACTTTGTATGAAGAATTTTGATATCTCTAGTCCTTCACGTTCGTCCTAGCAACAAAAAACGATCGTATTGTACACGAAAATTATCATTTCACAAATATACACTATTCTTTGCATATAGTTGGATATCTTACTAATCTGTCATGCCATTTGTCATTCTGCTTTTCATTCCACCCCACCGCGGTCGTCGATGTGAAACCAGTTTCGGAAATGGTTTTGAACGACTTTTCGAACTTGCTGCCTTATGGTGAAAATAACAACGAGCACTCGAGCAATACTGCTCCTCGATGGAACCAATTTTTGATAATGAGTTCGTAAAGGGAGTTCGTCTATGGCTATTTGTTTATCCACCCATGCACCGAACAAACTGTGAGCTCAGGTACTATGGTGGAACTTGAAAAGGACTATGAAACTTTTCGGCAGTAAACAATTCGAAATATCCTTTGTTTGTCTAACTAAAGCTGTTGAGGCACTGTTCCCTTTTACAAACCGAAACTGGAGTGATGAAACTTCTTCAGGAGCTGATTTTGTGAAATCTACTTGTGAAATCAACATTATTTAAGCGTACTGAAAGGCCAATACGATTTCAAGTGATAATAATGTGACTCTCTGTTTACTGTTTGCTCTTCACTCATCGCGTTTAGTTTTGTTCACATCGTTGATATCAGTTGATATTTTAGTCACCGATTCTGCCAACTGAGGCGGAATCAAAATGCTACTTTCAATGATGCTTGTTCCAAAATCTTAAGATTTCCTATGTTCAAGTATGAATTGTTATAGAACATTAACCATTGCCCCTGGCATGGGTCGAAAGTGCGCGTGTGTATCGCCTGTGTTGTACTAACTGAGCTGTAAAGTTATGTAGAATGAGGTCAAAACATTTGAGCGAAAGTGGGGCACGACCCCTATACTAATGTGCTTTTTTCTTAGCTTCTCACTAGAATCTTATTTGAATCGTTAGGAGCGTGAATGGGATGATAAGTCCATTTAAGTATCACATGGGGATTTTCGTCAGTCAGCCAAGGCTAACCTTCAGAAAGGGAACACGAGGCCCGAAAGTATTGCTACTACGTTTCGCATATGGATGGATAAACAAAGTTTGCCCGGAAGGCCACGATCGGTGTCGTGGTTATTGCCGCTCCTCAGGAATGCCTGCCCGGTACTTTCCTTACGATTTAAATGAGATTCTAGTTAGAAACTAAGACAGGAGCGCTCCAGTATAGGGATGGAGTAGTCCGAATAATATTGTGATGCAAAACGCTATCGCTACTCGCAAGTAGTTCAGATGCACATAAACAAAATCAAAAGGTTCGTATTGAGTTGACTGACGTCGAGACCCATTGGTTGTTTGAGTTCGTCCACCTGGATCCAATAGCCGTTCGATGATCTCCCTTTCAGGAAGCACCTGGGTATGTCACAGAAATTACGCCACTTTTGTAGTTGCCTTCGAACTTGAGCAAAGTACGGGCATTCCAACCTTTTGTTCAGGGACATGGTTGACGTGCTTCCTGATCCGAGATGTCAGTCTATCTTAAATTCCGGACGCCCAGTACTAAATCACAGTCCATTACCTCCACCATCTCCAGTTCGCACTGGGCTGAAGTGACCAACCTAGTAAGCCTGTTAGGATATAACTTGGTACTGCCCTGTCAAATTTACCTCTAGTCCACAGGTGATCTTAACCACCACGCACACCTGGGACAGCAACGTCAAATTGGTACAGGATCTCAAGTACAGGCAAGAACCGTCGCGTATTTGCAGTGCCAATCGGGTGCATGTGCGAGTACGCTTGATTTTAGTTATCACCTCCTTCGGTCTACTCGTGAATGATCCACCGCTTATGTTGATTTTCAGTCCTGCATTTCAAAGGCTTGTGTGCTTTGACGTAAGATGACACGCAGATTGGTTGGTGTTGGTCGATCATGTCTGATCAAGATTGCTAGACGTCTTCGCAGTCATCCATGTGACTCAACGTCACATGACAACCCGACGAAAACGATCTTTCCCCCTTTCTGCGCTGTCGGAAAACCATCACACTTTGGCTTGAACGCATCAATTCACATACATAAGTAAGCAACTTCCGGACTACTGTTCATCGTCGTCTAACCGTTGGCAGCCAATGAAACAGCTAGCTTCGGCTATGCTCTGCGAATGCTAGAATAACGCTTCCTCATTAAAAACATTTTCTGTTAAGCTGATCAGTCACTTCAGCGAAACGAAGCCTAATGGCCACTAAGAAGTCGGATTTGTGCCAAGCTGCTTAAAGTGAAATAGACCAGAAAACATGCCCAAAACTAAGAAAAATCGATAGGAAGATTTAACAGAAGGCTATGAAGAGATCTTAGAAGTAAAATTAAATCCCAAACAATACTACAGTTAGGTCCAACTAAAGGGTTTTCTTAAAAACGATATGCGGTCGTACGCAGTAAGCGGGATGAGTGGTTAGTACAAGGTCCGATGCGAATCAGTCCATTTTCGCACTTATTGTCACATGTCCTTTAGGTGGCAAACAGAAATCAGATATTGTATATCCAACGGCTCTAAACAGTTCAGTTTGTACAGATTTCAAACTTATACCCACGCGCTCTGGTTTTGGTTGTTACCTATCATCAGCCCCAAACTGTAGCAATACAATCAAAGGAGGATTGTGTGAGTGCAGAAATATTTAAAGTGTAACAGTACTGTATATATTTTTCTGCACAAATCTGTTTACAGACTTTGTGCCATCGGAGTCATGGCGAAGCACGAAAGCAATGAGCGAGAAAGAAACCGTGTGCAGAATTCACCCCATTTCTCATCTCCACGTCATTGGTCATCTACCGAGATTTATGATTCCTCTGTGGGTTTCACCCTACCCAGTTGACCAAATCGAAGTAGAGAATTGCCCTGTATGGTCTTACCTCGAGCCTCGGATCAAATGATATAACTCGCAAGGCGACAGGAAACCTGTGCGTTATGTAACCCAGTTGGATCCGGTGACTAATTGGTCAGTCCATGGGCTCCACGTATGAAGCCAGACATCCTGGGTGCCTAGTACACCCCTCACCATAGATCCTGGTATGGTATCGTACGCTTTGTACACCGCCGGTAGTTGGTTTTTAATCGGGATTTAGTCACACGCCCTAGACTGATTAAAAAGGGTCAGCCAACCCGGTGGAGGGGCTCGGGCATTAACGTTTCTGAAAACCTTTCCTCCACGAGAAGCCTATGAGTAGGCCTTTCTTAGCAGAGAATATTTGAGACTCAGGTCGTTTGGGAGCCTTTCGAGAGGCATTCAGACCAAGTAGCCCACTTGTAGCCACTGATTGCGCAGTTCAGCCACACCTTTTAAAGGCAGTGATCGTCAAGTTGTAGGATTTCGTGGGCCTAAAACCAGTCATCCTACTCGACCTACTCGGGATAGCCCATTCATCAGGGTTTTCATGCATTCTCGCCACTTTATGGAATGCTCACATTAACCCATCGCCAAATCATCAAATGTCTCAGATGACAGTTTGTATTGAGGGATCTGATCTGGCAGCACACGCAACAGGTCCCAGCCACCTCGACCTATTCATATTCAGTGCCACTTTGATCGACTGAGACCTGTAATATTTTACCCTGTGATTAACCAAGTTGCTGTTAATAAGATCCTGCCATCATACTCTTGCAATGCTACGAAGATAGCAGTGTTCACAAACAGGCGACCTCTACACATCTATCCTCAGCGGTTATGTTCACCAGCCGTATGGTGAGGCCGATTCTGTGCCGAATTAAGAACTCTAGTTCTGATCAGCAAGTGGATACCGCGCCGACGAAATAGACCTCTCAACTTTGTTCAGATAATGGAGAAAAAACTGCATATCTACCTAGGTCCCTACAAAATAGCACATTATCGGCGTGGGCTAAATTAAACAATTTCTCATTTCAACGAAGGAGGGGTAGGGCGACAGAGCTATCACCATAACCATCTCAATGGCAAAGTAAAGAAGAAAAGATGAAAGGGAACAATCCTAACGAAACCATTTCTCGTGGCGAACTCGGCTGAAAAATTTTCGTGGGCGTGAACTAGGGTTCGGATTTTTGAATAGGGATTGGATACGTAAATGAGTTTATCTGGCACACCCTTCAGTGAGACATAGTGCTACGGAACTGCACTATCGACTGAGTCGAACACCGCCTCCAGATCAGTGAAGACAAAGACCGTGAATTTGCGAAACAAAATGAGCCTGTGTTCCAATACCTGTTGAACAGAAATACGATCAGTACCGACAAGCGGCCAAATGATTAGACGGCATGAATGTCACGAGTGCGTTCATCGCAAGTACCAAATAACAAACGAAGAATGCCCGCAAGCAGTTCGGATGCAATGCGTAAAAACTAAATCATGTGAATTGCACATAATTATCTAACAAATTTCTTGGAAACCGATGCAATCAAAAACTCACAACAGGGCTTAGATACATGCTCTTTACCCAGACCGATAACGGAATTTTTGTTGACGTCGATATCGAAGATTTACCACTACCGTTGAAGCACGACGGAGGAAGTCCCTCATGTCCAGCATCCACGTCACTTTGAAGGAAACATGCCTCTCTGGTGACTTCGGTTTTCGATGGATTACTGATATCCAACTGGACTGTTTTATTTTCAGGCATGGGCGGAAGATTCATCGTGGCCGTAAGCTAAATAAGCTGCCCCTGAGGTTGAATCAGCGACCCGTCACATTCCTTGATCATCATGCCGGAACCCAGTTTTGGAAGAACAGCAATCGTAATCATTCGGCAAAGGATATGGCGGTCGCTCCTAGTGTGTCCCAACTGGTGAGTGACAATGAAGACCTGCGGTGCTGGAAGTACTGGAAGTTTATGACTCCGCAACACCCTCCCAGCAACGTTTATCAGTAAAGAGGACCTGAACACTTTGGGAATTAAAAATAACATCAAGTTACCAACAAATCTTCTGTTATTGGTTTAGATGGGTCTCTCTTTTCAGTCCACGGGTACAGGGCCGACCTTTGTCTGTCGTGAGCCGGTAACTGAGTTGCCGTACCACCCGTCGGCTCCTAGTTTATTATCACACTCATTCGAAGTGCCATTTACTCAGGAGCTGACGAAAAAATGATTCCACCTAACAGCCGCTACATAAACCTCGATGAAAATGACCGAGAAAGCTGCACTCACATGGTGGTAACCACATATAACCATCTCCTATAATTCTTTTTCGATCTCCGACAGCTCTACCCTAAATGAAGTCGCACGTAAGTAGGAAACACTATTTTGCTTTAACAATGGTCTTGATTTCAACAGATTTAGAGAAAGCTCATCAACCATCGAATTCTTCTTCGCACAATTTGATTCTTATCTGGATCCACTCTTACATTTATAGATAATCGTGTTGATAAGGGCGAGGAACGAAAGCAATGTACAATTTGGCGAACTAAAGTCAGATCCAAAGTAGTCGAATTAGTTGGACTACTAATTTTTTGGAAAACAGAAATGGAATGTGTAATCAAATCATCAGTGCTTCACTGGGTACCGGTAACGTTGGGTTTATATTGAACAAACGAAGAAATTCGACTAACTATGCGTTTTGCTAGAAACATAGATGCAGCATGCACTGGACGCGCATGTACGAAAATTCATCCGTTCACGTTATTGCTCCTCCCATCTTGTTACTCGATTCCTGTTAATTCGTCCCAGCAATGACCTGCTTCTTAGGTCTAGCTATCAAACCCCATGGCTCATCAACTTGGTTTATTGCATCAACGTAACCATAACGCACACACCTTGACTGGTCCACGCATGGTGCAGCGTGCATTGAACTTGAACGTTTGTTGCACAGTCTGACCCAGTCCCATTGTTTGCTCTCCCTGTTCGACTATGGCTGAGTTTTGTACTTTAAACTTATCGCATCATTCTCAGCAGTATGTTTCGCACATGGATGGATGAACAAAATTCGCCCGGAAGCACACGACCAGTTTCTCAGTTATTGCCACTCTTCAGATATGCGTGCCTACCCGGTATTCTTCTTTCCAACCATCCCTATACTAGTGCGCACCTTTTTAGTTTCTAACTAGAATCTCATTTGATTTGGGAGAGTGAACAGATGATAAGTCCATTTAAGAATCACATGGTGAGTCGTCGTCGGATTTTCGTCGGTCAGGCAAGGCTAACCTAACAAATCACAAAATTCTAACGAGAAACGAAGAAAGAAGTGTACTAGTATAGGGATGGTTGAACAGAAGAATACCGGGTATGCATGCCTGAAGAGTAGCAATAACCGCGAAACCGATCGTGTGCTTCCGAGGAAGTTTTGTTCATCCATCCATATGCGGAGTACATTATTGAGAAGAAAAACCAATACTTTAGGGCCCTCTGTCCCCTTTCTGAAGGTTAGCTTTGCCTGATCAACGAAAATCCACCGACGAATCATCAAATGATTCCTAAGTTGACTGATCACATCATTGTTTACAATAATAGTATCGAATGTTGCTCTGGATTCTTTTGGTTCTAACTGGGTCCACTTTGATCTGTGCGTCCCTGGTAGCTCAAGGGAAAGTTGGCGAGCGGTGACCCAGGAGATAATCATCAGTTGTACCTTGTGTTATTGACTTCACCAAACGCTTAACTACGTAATCAGGAATCCACTGTGATAGTTGCGACTTTGTCGTGCCAACTGCAGGTGAACCGGTAATCAACATGAGAAACAGAATTTTTCGGCATATAATGTGATTTTTCGGACTTATCGTAAGGATTTTGAGCATCTAAGCAATTTGATGCTTGGAAAATACCCAGTTGATATAAAAAAACAGAGGAGCAAATAAACTTTCTCTTGGTACCCCACAAATGGCTAAATAAGGCGTTTTGTAGGCATTAGAAAAAAGCGAATGAAAAAAGAACAAGGAAACTCGTAATATCGTAATAGTGTACATAGGGCTAGGGACAAATGTTCCGTATAAACATCCAAAGCTTCTAGTTTAAGAATAACTTTCAGTGCAGTATGAATGGTAAAGCTAGTTATTTCAGAGACAATGATTTACTTTTGGCAAATTCATCATCATCATCGTTCAGCGTTAAACAGCAGGGAAAGCCTCACTGACTGCTGCCTTTCCCCATGGTTACAAGTTTCTCTAAAAATAGTGGATATCCAAGGGGGACAGAGTGTGAACCTACACAGGAGGGAAAAGACAAGACGCTACTGCAGACAACACACGGAACACAGTCTAACTGTACAAACGTACGTGTTTTCAAGAATTTTGACTCGATAGAAAATGACAACATGATTGCCACTGCTGACGGTTCAATGCCATATACTTCAGCATCTCCAGTCAGCAAGTCGGCGAGTCTTTCGGACCCCAACCACGAAGGCCTGAGACATCTACTGTACCTAAATTCGCTTTGTACTTTCTCATCCCACGTTGCCACGTCATCTGTCGGCCTCCACATGGCTTCTTCCATTCCTTGGAAGGAACACAAAATAAGGCGCGGTATGGTAGACGAGTGTTCGTCATACGCAACACGTGATCCAACCAGCGTAGTTTACTAAGTTTCATACGCTGAAACAAGGTATTCTGAGAGCCGTCACCTTCTATAACATTTCTGAACTCCACATTACTCACCCGGTCACTCCATCCAATCCTAGCCAGACTACGTAAACATCGGTTGTCGAAAACCTCCAACCGACGAACATCGCCCACACGCATACTCCACGTCTCGCAGCCGTACAACAGAACAGCGCAGTGCGTCACAGTAGATACGACCTTCCAACTTCAGTGAAATATCAGGCCGACGCCACAAGTGCTTCAATCCAGCGTAAGCTGCACGAGCCTTCGATATACGTATGCTTACCTCCAATCCCGAGCTACCATCGTTAGACACGCAGCTACCAAGGTAGGTGAAACGGTCCACAATCGTCAGCTCCTCTCCATCCAGTATCAAGTTCGGCGCTGCTGTCGTCCAGTCCTGTAACAGTAATTTACACTTTGAAGGTGCAAAGCACATGCCAAACCGAGCAACCGATCTCGACAGTCTATCTAGTGCCCGTTGTGCATGGTCCGCAGACTTAAACAGGCACACGACGTCGTCTGTGTAATCTAGGTCGCATAGCTTTCCTCCATTTCCCAGTTCCACTCCTACATCCCGGAGACCTCCTAAAGCATCTTCCATCACCTCGTCCATGAAGAAGTTGAACAAGAATGGGGAGATGGGACACCCTTGTCGAGCGCAACTAATGGTTTTCCGTATACTTGATAGTTCGACGTATAACCTCATGTGACCATAAGAATGCGAGTATAATACTCGCAACAGATTCACAAACTTAGTTGGCACTCTCTTTCGGTGGAGGGCACTGAATAGCGCTGTCCGATCCACGGAGTCGAAAGCACCTTTCAAGTTGAAAAAGACTACAATCGTAGGGCCCTGGTGCGTGTGGCGCGTTTCGAGTATCTGCCGAAGAGTGAATATCTGGTCGATGCAACCTCGACCTGGACGAAATCCGGCCTGTTGTTCGCGGATATTACTCTCCCGAATCGGTGTCAAACGGCGCAGCATTATCGAAGCTACCACCTTAGTAACTATCGGAATTAAACTAATCCCACGATGATTGCTACAGTCACCCCGTGTACCCTTCTTGAAGATGGGTTTAATCAGTGACTCACCCCACGATGTCGGGATACGCTCCTCGTTCCAAATATTATGAAGCAAGGAGGTAAGTGATTTCATCAGCCCTTCTCCTTCCGTGTTGAAAAGAACTGGGGAAGGTCGTCGGGACCGGCAGCGTTTCCCCTCTTCAGAAGCCGAATATTCGACTGCACTTCCACTTCCGTTGGAGGATCAAGTGACACCTCCCAAGGAATTGCAGCTCCAGACGTTGGACTAAATATGTTAGCGTGTAACCAGCTAAACTGATCCTGGAAATGCTCTGCCCAACGGTCCAGTCTTTCCTGTCTACCATGGACGAGCTCTCCATTCCTATCGCACACGACTTCACTAACCGAAGTTCGCCGCTCATCGCTGTGGCGTATAAGCTTAAGCAGTCTTTGACTGTTACCTGAAGCAGACGCTTCCTCCATGTCTTCGGCTACATTAACCCACCAGTTATCGCAGTCATTCCTAAGGCTTATGGTCAACTGACGCTGCAACTGTCGACACACCTTATTCATTTCCTTGCAGTCAGACAGCTGGCGATTTTGCTTCATTAGACCCAGCGACCCTTGCGAGCTCCAGTGTTTTTGATGAACGCTAGATCTAGGACCGCAGGCGAAATCTGCTGCCAAATGCATCGCCTGCTCAATTTGATCCCACTGCTCATTTACATTGCTGCTGCTGCGAACAGCCGAACCAGACAAACGTTCGACAGCCAATCGGATTTGTGGCCTGCGTCGATGGCCATTCAGCTACAGCAAAAATCGCATTAAAACTAACGCATGGTCCGATTAGACGTACGTGGTCTAGTACGATCTACAGTTTTAGACAGAACCGCGCCAACGGTGGCTTACTGCAATATGGTCAATCTGACTCAGACCATCTGTCTCATGGCACACAAGCGACTGTTGACTGGGATCCAGTCTAGAAGGGCTGCTTCAGCCTTCTCACTCAAGACTATTTCTACCCCGCATTGACCCATAGCTTGAGCCGCTTCGTCTTCTGAATTGTGCAGAAAATATCTTGACGAAACATTAGGCATGACAATTACCTTAGCGAGTCTCAAATGTGTTATTAGTGGGGACACTATGGGTAGGCAGAGGGAGAAAAGAGACTGGGTTGGAGGCAGAAGAGACAGGTTGAATAAAAGAGAGGGAACTCTGAGCAGTAGCATACTTATCACTACCCACCCCACCTGCGCTCGATGCAATGGGCAGCGCGGTCCTGATTACCGTTCAGCGATCGATGCAGAATGGAATTTTGTAAATGTGTAACGCATGGGATTGATTTACGGGTACTGCTAGGATGTCAAGCCGCTAAGCAGAAGAACTATTAGGGTTCTCAACCAAAGCGTTTGGTTCTAACAAGAACCTGATCGCAAGGTAGCGGGGCATGGCTGAGTGGAAGTTCATCTACTTGGATCAATTAGTCTTTCACTCGTTTTTCCGACTGAGCTGCTACCTCAGATCAACCCCCAACTTGGAGGACCAGGAGACTACTTCGTCAGGCCTCTACCCATTGACCTTCCAGGCATGACTGGATCTTCGGCCTGAGACAAGCCATCCTGTATAGCTCGTTGGATCATGGAGGTACGCAAGCCTTTACACTATGTGAAGGTGTAGTCTCGAACAATAGAAATCGCGTGGCCACCATTTTAGATCTGGATGACCTGTCAGTTTGTAGATATCATGTTAATCCGGTACAATTCAGTGACGAAGGTCAATCTGATGTCAGAACACTTGCTGCTGTAGCAGATAGAAATCCTGACTGTCTGCGCATTGCCGGCAAAGGATAACAGACAATTCCCTTTCAATCCGACTACCTAGCTCACAGATACGCGTTTTCGTTGTTCTAGTAGAATTCGGTATATTCATTAGTTACCTTGTTCATTTAATGTTCATTGGTTTTTATTATGATTTCTTACTGGATGTAGGAGTTCATATGCGCGAAGGAAATTGATCAGACAACCAGTAGAATGTACCCGATTGAGAAAAATGCTCTTTGGGTATTTCATTCGTTTAATATGATGATATGCAAGTGGTGGCCTTGTACAGATTGAAACATTTGAAAAATTTACATCGACCGACCGTTTGAAACCTGTTCCAAATCCCCTATATTGTGGTAGCCAAACACTTAACTGTTTCGTTTTCACGGATTAACGCAGCGCGCTTAAATGTACTTGACACGGAGTCAACTTTGACGTAGATCAAGAGCCATCATAAACTAAAATTTTCCAGTTCGTAGTCCACCACGATACTTAGACCCTAGTTAACGCAAAATGCTCCAATTAACAAATAATTATCTTTAGTCTATAAATGCAGGCGTATTCGTAGGTGGAATACTTGATAAGTGGTACCGTCGGACAAGAGAGTTTATTGTCATTTAAGAATTCGGAGTAGGATAAATCCCAAGACCCTCCTATAAACGTTTGTGGAATTTTTATGCTCCAGTAGAGTTTCATTTTTCACGTTCGCGTGTATCTACGTAAACAAACAAGATCACCCATTTATAACTGCTTTTTACAGTCTGCTATAATAGATACAATGACAGAAACCTGTAAATAAATTCATGATATTTGTTGACGCTTCACTACATCTCGTAAGCGTTACAGTCTCGAGAATATAAACAGTGGAAACTTATGAGTGCACTACTATATACATATATATTATATATATCATATATATATATTCCGAATTTTAAAACAAGCATTTAGTAACCATGCTTGAATAACGGAACTGCCGATTCACTGACCCGTATGATCGAGTCGCATTGCTTATTACTTCAAACGGAACTCTGCATTGCCTACTGGTGACGTTCCGTAAACAGAGGAACAAGAATACATTTCGTTCGTCGAGTCCACAAAAAACAGTCCGGATGAGGTCTAGACAGCGTCATCGATTATTGATGGTAGCTCGGGTGGACAAGTCCGGTTATGGCTGAGGGCTATAAATAAGCGTTTGATAGCCCTAGTATTGTCACTGCGTGGTCTACGTGACCCTGTGTTTAAAGTCGATTGTACTTTTAACCAGGCGATGTACCTGCTTCTTGTTCGTTTTTGAACATCCGAATGCTTGCCGTTCTCAAACGCGAATTTCCTGATTCTCACATCTCAATTCTACACCATATGAAAAGCTGTGGTCATCGCGAGAGGGTCAGAAAGTAGAAATCCTGGAGTTTTCCTTCAACCAATGGTATATAATTCGGAAAATTCATTAGATCAGATGCGGAACCTCGACATTTCATCACTAAGTAGTCAGTCACTTATTAGGTCAAACATGCAACATTGCGAATCCCGAACCAAAAGCTACCAGGTGAGAACAGTTCGAGTCCTAACTACTAACCTTCACTTTGATAGCAATGTACTAGCTGGAACCAAATTTCAGAACAACCGCATACTTCTACTAGGTTAAAAAGGAAACAGACTATTACTAAAACCTAGCCTTCTGTTACTACGGAAAGTGATCCAGTAACTACAGGGAAGAAGAGAAAAGCGAACGAAACAACTGGTGTTAGAGTTACCATGAAATGCCGATTTCAGCGGCTTTTTATTGAACATTTTGTGAGTAACAATTAGAAAAATATACAAAATAGTTTTTTGAAAACAAGGAAATCTGTTCTAGTGGTTCTTAATGCATTTGGAAGGTCAAATTTGCAGTGAACCATTTCTCAGTCGATTACAGTTATCGGAACTGGATCGTCATCGGTTGCAGCGATTTTGGTGGCGATGCTATTGGCAAACGTGGCGACAACCGGCGCCTGGTTGTTGTCATATCTTGAAGATTGGGGCTTGGTTACCGTCACTCGATTCAAAGAGATACGACTTTGAGCTACATTCACCTCGGATACAAAAGCTGTGATTCGATCGCCCAAATGTAATGTGAACAGTCCGTCCGGGCCGGGGCCACGATTGTCTACTGACCGTGGGTACTCGTGCCGAGGAACATACGCGTTTTGCTGGACCCCGATGTCACAGAATGCCCCAAATGTGGTGACATTTTCCACGCGGCCGGTCACGCGCATTCCCGGTTGTAAGCTGTTTAGACTGGTCACAGCTGAGTGAAACAGCGGGAGGAATTCGTCTGCAAATCATGGGGTGGGAAGGAAAGCCGTAGGGGATTAAGGCAAAATGGCTCAACAGACGCGACAAGGAACCCAGGGAAATAAATTACAATGATAAAAGTTAATAAGCAAATTCGCAAACAACACACCTGTTTTACGTTTCGGATCCAAAGAATACGAAAAAAATCGAGGAAGCATTCAACACACGCATATAGTCTCAGCAATGGGGAACAATACGCATTAGACTGCTGATACCAGAGGAAATTTCCCAACCCAATTTCGGCTCTTCAGGCTCCAAATCCTCAGTCCCATTCAATACAGAGGAATAGTCCAATTATGAAATCACTGTCAGCTGACTTCCCTACAAGAGGAATTCGACTTACCATGCCTCTCATCGAAATCCAGTGGCCGAGACAAAGATTCCACGATATCCGTTACTGTGGCCAGACCGGCTTCGTCAGTGCAGAAAGGACGCAAAATGTCATCACCTGTAAACGAAAGCGAAATAACGGCGTAAATCAGGAGTGACGAAAAAGCAATCAAACAGAGCCCAATAACTTTGTTAAACAACCGCTATCTTTTATTCAACCTGTCTCTTCTGTCTCCAATCCTATCTGTTTGCCCGCTCTACCTACCCATAGTATCTCCATTGATAACACGCCCGATGCTCCCAACGGTTTATTGTCAAGTAGTGTAGTAGGTGGTTTTCAGTCTGTTAGCTTCCATTCTCTCAAGCTTCGTCAGCCTCTGAATTTCGGACCCTTCAATGTGCGCGCATCACTGCAGGCTGGCCAACAGGCCTGTTTGGCTCTGACAGTGGACTCACTTTCGATTGATGTCTGCTGTGTGAGTGAAATACGAATTCAGGATTCGAGTAGAGTAATTCAACTAACTGCGCCTAACGTTTCTTCAAGATGTTTCCTGCACACTTCAGAAGAAGAAGCGGCTCAGGCTGTGGGTCAACGCGGGGTAGGAATAGTCTTGAGTGAGAAGGCCGAAGCAGCCCTTCTAGACTGGATCCCAGTCAACAGTCGCCTGTGTGCCATGAGACTGCAGGGGTCAGTCGGCGTCCGAAAGGATAGTAGTGGTAAGCGTAGTTTATTTGTTATCTCGATATACGTTCCAACAGACTGCAGCACTGACATGGAGGAAGACGAGTTTTACGATAACCTCGTCACTCTTGTTCGGAAGAGCAAACGCTCTGACATTGTAGTGGTAGCAGGTGACTTTAATGCACAAGTTGGAAAACTTAGTGCATCGGAGTCCTGTTTGGTGGGCGATGCGCTTTGCCTGAACAGGGAACAGACAACGGAGAAAGACTTCTCCAATTCTGTACAGATAATCGTTTATTCCTATCTAGTACGAATTTCCGACACAGTTCGCGTCGCACTGCGACATGGCGCTCTAGCACGACAGGTACTTTGAGTCACATTGACCATATCGCAGTTAGCTACCGTTGGTGCGGTTCTGTCCAGAACTCTAGATCGTACTAGACCACGTACGTCTAATCGGACCATGCATTAGTTTTAATGCGATTTTTGCTATAGCTCAATGGCCATCGACGCAGGCCACAAATCCGATTGGCTGTCGTACCTTCGCCTGATTCGGCTGTCCGCAACAGCTACGAACAGAAACTGTCCGAGGGACTGGGAGCTGCGACCAATAGCAATGTAGACGATCAGTGGGATCGAATTGAGCAGGCGATGCATTTGGCAGCGAATTTCGCCTGCGGTCCCAGACCTAGTGTTCATCAAAAACACTGGATTTCTCAAGCGTCGCTAATTCTAATGGAGCAAAAACGCGAGCTGTCTGACTGCAAGGAAGTGAATAAGATGCGTCGGCAGTTGCAGCGTCAGTTGACCACAAGCCTTAGGAATGACCGCGAAAGCTGGTGGATGAAGGTAGCCGAAGAGATGGAAGTGGCATCCGCTTCAGGTAACAGTCAAAGACTGCTTAAGCTTATACGCCACAGCGGAGAGCGGCGAACTTCGGTTAGTGAAGTCGTGTGCGATAGGAATGGAGAGCTCGTCCATGGTAGACAGGAAAGACTGGACCGTTGGGCAGAACATTTCAAGGATCAGCTTAACTGGCCACACGCTATCGTACCTAGTCCGACGCCTGGAGCTGTGAATCCTTGGGAGGTGTCACTTGATCCTCCAACGGAAGTGGAAGTGCAGTCGAATATTCGGCTTCTGAAGAGGGGAAAAGCTGCCGGTCCCGACGACCTTCCCCAGTTCTTTTCAACACGGGGGGAGAAGTGCTGATGAAATCAATTACCTCCCTGCTTCATAATATTTGGAACGAGGAGCGTATCCCGACATCGTGGGGTGAGTCACTGATTATACCCGTGTTCAAGAAGGGTACACGGAGTGACTGCAGCAATCCCCGTGGGATTAGTTTAATTCCGATAGTTACCAAGGTGTTAGCTTCGATAATGCTGCGCCGTTTGACACCGATTCGGGAGAGTAATATCCGCGAACAACAGGCCGGATTTCGTCCAGGTCGAGGTTGCTTCGACCAAATATTCACTCTTCGGCAGATACTCGAAACGCGCCACACACACTACCACCCTACGAGCGATGGTTTACGATAGTATGTGATGTAGCTCAGTGGCTTTCTTGCTTTCGGAATCTTTCCACTTCAGTATAGTTGTCCAACTTTTTTTGTAGTCGACCTTACATTATTTCTCGTTGTTTTTCTCTTTTGAGTAGTTGATTCTATGCTATGGGGCAACAACCACAAGCAGAGCACGTCGGTGTTAGGTTAATGGCTGTCCAAACTGAACTTATCTGTACTTCCTTTACTACAATATACTTTTTTGTCAGGAAGAGCGGGTCTCGGCCAACTAAGGGCTACTAAATGGATGGAATGACCGATAGGTGAGAGGACTCGAACTCGCAATCTTTATGTTGAAACATCGTAATGTTACCCTTGAGCATCGCCGGTTCTTGTGAAACAAATGCAGGATTTTACTCATTTCGATCGTTTTTAACGTCATTCCTTAGTAGTCATCATCATCATCATCGTTCAGCGTTAAACAGCAAGGCAAGCCTCACTGACTGCTGCCTTTCCCCAGAGTTACACGTTTATATAAAAAGGGTGAATGTCCAAAGAGAAACAGGGAGTGGAACTACACAGGCGGGAAAAGATAAGATGCTGCTGCAGCCAACACAGAAAACAGTCTAACTGTACAAACGCACATGTTTTCAATCATTCTGATTCGATAGAAAATGACAGCACGATCGCCACTGCTCACAGTTCACTGCCATATCATTCAGTGTCTCCATACAGCAAGTCGATGAGTCTTTCGGACCCCAACCACGAAAGCGTGAGACACTCACTTTACCTAACTTCGCTGTACATTTTCTCATCCCACGTTGCCACGTAATCTGTCGGCCTCCACATGGCTTCTTCCATTCCTTGGAAGGAACACAAAATAAGGCGCGGTATGGTAGACGAGTGTTCGTCATACGCAACACGTGATCCAACCAGCGTAGTTTACTAAGTTTCATGCGCTGAAACAAGCTATTCTCAGAAGTGGCACCCAATACCAGATTCCTAACCTCAATATTACTCACCCAGGCACTCCATCCAATCCTGACCATACTACGTAAACATCGGTTGTCGAAAACCTTCAACCGACGAACATCGCCCACACGCATACTCCACGTCTCGCAACCGTACAACAGAACTGAACGCACTGCAGCACAGTACACACGACCTTCCAACTTCAGTGAAATATCAGGCCGACGCCACAAGTGCTTCAATCCAGCGTAAGCTGCACGAGCCTTCGATATACGTATGCTTACCTCCAATCCCGAGCTACCATCGTTAGACACGCAGCTACCAAGGTAGGTGAAACGGTCCACAATCGTCAGCTCCTCTCCATCCAGTATCAAGTTCGGCGCTGCTGTCGTCCAGTCCTGTAACAGTAATTTACACTTTGAAGGTGCAAAGCACATGCCAAACCGAGAAACCGATCTCGACAGTCTATCTAGTGCCCGTTGTGCATGGTCCGCAGACTCGAACAGGCACACGACGTCGTCTGTGTAATCTAGGTCGCATAGCTTCACTCCATTTCCCAGTTCCACTCCTACGTCCCGGAGACCTCCTAAAGCATCTTCCATCACCTCGTCCATGACGAAGTTGAACAAGAATGGGGAGATGGGACACTGTTGTCGAACGCCACTAGTTGTTTCGAATGAACGTGACAGTTCACCGTATACCCTAACGCGACCATAGGTACGCGAGTACAATGCTCGCAACAGGTTCACAAACTTGGTAAAAATTGCGAATAAATTAAACAAGACAAGGGTTTATGGCTTTATTGAATAGCGATTGCACTAGGCCACATTGTTATCGGAAAGCCTGAAACATTATTTTACGTTAAACACTTGGAAGATGAAAGCCGACCACGTCCTCAGCAATAACACCGGTAGTTCGCGGCGATTCTACAGTGATTCTAGGCCCATCTTATACACGGTTAATCGCCGAATTCAATGAAGTTTCCAAATCTGCAACCAGGGAACGCCCCGAACAGAATTCGACCCTGCTCTGTGTTGCAGCACTTACGTGATTAAATAAAGTGAAACCATACGACGTCATTCACACAACTTGGTTAACTAGTGGTTTTGTTATGAACAATCGAAGACCCTTTTGTCTTTAAGAATTAAACCATACATCTTACAGAAAGCAGTCGACAGGAGGCAGGAGAATGCTAAATTCGCGAGAACAAACTACTGTGCCAATTGATCAAAACACTTTCTGGAAAATTCCTCAGCAATTTCGCAAAGAATGAAAAACAAATACAGGTTTTCAATAAACAGCCAATCGGCCGAAAAGAACAATTTTATGAAACTTACGATTACTAGCATGTAGAAGCTTTGTAGCCGCGAGACGAAGTTTCAACGAGCCCACATCCGTTAATACGAAATTCAAGTGCGTGATTATCCTGTGTTATGGATATAGGAAGATGTTTTGATTACACCAGTGTGGACCGGGAATTTAGTTCGCTCATGTACGCCATCTTCCATCCAAGTGTGAATGGATTAAACAACGCAGAACAACAAAAAGAACTAGTGTCGTGATTGATCGAAGATGATAGTTTGGAGGTTTCGGGCTTAATTGGTCAAACAGTACACAGAACCGAGGTACGAAAAAAAAACTCAGCCGATCAGGACAGTCTAGTAATCAGCTGTATCTGCAAAAATGATTCGTCATACATCAAACGTGAGAACACGATGATTCTACCGAACCACGGCAATCGATCGTTCGGCATTCAATATGTTATTTGATACATATCGAAACAGCTTTAAACCGCATGGCGATAAAATATCGCGCTCGGGGACTAGCATTTGTAGCAGTCATTTTTCCATCGCTTATTCAAGAGCTACTGGGGTACTGCTCACAGTTGTATGTCACTTATCCAGGATTCTGTTCACCCTAAAGTGATCGAAGAACACAAGTTTAAACAATGGCTTCGTAAAAATTATAACCAGGCAACATTATGGTACACCAATAGTATCCGCCTCAGTCTGGGAGGTAGAGCTCCTATGTTTTGGCCCGTAAACCACGTAAAATGTCCTAGTTACATGGTCAAAGGTCGTCTAGGACAACATGCATTTAGCGCGCATAGCATTCAATGACGCCGTTTGTGCTTCGTTTATTTAATGCGAAGAGACTACTCCACAGAATAACTGTAGAAAAATGAGGATTGATAATTCTTAATAAGGAAGACAAATAGATCTGCTGCTCCAAAACATGGCGAACAATAGAGGTCGCTGGAGAGAAGAGTGGATAAAAAAGATGGACATAGAGAGACTCACGCAGTAGCGACATCATAGGCATTCGGATGAACGGCAGTCTGATCCAATGGATTAAATGTGCTCGGATCCAGAATGGTATTATGTTGTGAACCTGCACGTTTCCGTTTCGATTGGACCGACGATTTCCACGAAATCTTGCGTTTTGTACCTGGTCGGCCGGATCCAACTTTCAACACCTCGCGTTCGTCCCCACTTGATATGGAGATCATATCCACGTCCCTACAAAAGTCAGGGAAAGGTTATCTGTGAAACAAATTAACCAAGTTAAAACAGAAATCGGATCCAAATATGGGCCACTAAGATCGAAAAGAGGGACGGGAAATATTGGTCTACTTAGCGTCGAGAGATCTTGAGGATGGGGGTGTTAGCGAGAAATGCCAACTCGTCCGACCTTGGGCCGTTCCAATTACAAAACCACTGTGTTTACACGCATGCCCAACACGGTCGAAGATCAAGGCTTCCTTGGCGAACCTCATTTTGTTTACTATCTCAACGTTCAAACATCACAGCTTTCCTCACTCTGCATTGAACCGGATAGTTACGGATGGACACACGGATGCATACTCGTTCGAACTTGTGCACTGAGCGCTGATCACTCATGAATACTGAGTAGGCAAACCCACATACACCAAGGACTCGAGTTGGCACAAGGGTGCTCGTAGTCTATCCCATGATCGTTCATCCATAAACAGGCACAAGAGCATTTGTACTGATAAGCAGAGGCAAAGATAGTGTGTCGTGACTATCTCAGCCAGTCAATTTCATAAGTCCGCCAGCCGGTCACACAATCACACGGCAGTTCGCCCGACGAAAGCACAAAATATGGACGCGACTCAGAGACTCGGTGAAACTTGATTGAGTTTTTGTTCATTTCATTTAGGTCTATTAATTACAATACAACAAAGTTTATTGACAGTGCGTCTAGTGGTTGTCGGGAAGCGAAGTCAATCACTCCAAGCTCAAAACTACCTAAAAAAGCTCTACAGCGGCTAGGTGTAAGTCATTCACAGTGGAATAACAAAAGGGCTATCAACAGCGGTGGCTTTTCTTCTACAGTAGACACTGAGCACATTTTGAAGTTATTAGTTACCCACTAGTAAACTCCAACATAAATCTGTTCTCCTGCCAACTTAAGGGATTTCTCTACGAACAATAAAATGGGGGTTCTTCGCAGAGAGTTCTGCAGTCCACTCCTTAGAGCACCGTTTCGTTTTTTCAAAAGCAAATGACCATATGTTTTTAGACAGCCATACGGCGTACGACTTCATTGAAAGACCTTCATCGTGGAACTGCCTACTGGAGAATCGCGCAGGTGAAGGTAGTCCTGTTATTCATAATGTAGTGTCAGATCCTGAGGCTAACCTTTATAACTTTTTCTCACTGGAGTACGGTAAGATGGTCTTGAATTCCATTTATATGACTTAGAGATGGTCAATGTACTACACAAGAGTTTGTCCGGCCAAGCTAAAGGCTTGAAAGAACTTATTCTGCGGAGAAGCATTTCTGAGTTGGAACATGTCGGCAATAACGTCCTAATAGGTAGCAATGCATTTCACCCATTAACCTTCAACATGCAAGGACGAGACACCTGTGTTGGCCTGAAGCGAAGGGTGCATAATGCTACGGTTCGTAGTGTTTTGAACCAAGGCTACAAGATTGGAACTCTTTAAGTTGAGAACGTTCCGTTACCGATTTCTTCGAGATATGGGTCGATTCCGAAGAAGATGAGTAATGGCAAGGTTCGCTATCATTAACTGAGCGCTGGTACTCGCTCTATCATCAAGGCGTCTACTCTGCACCATTTCCAAAAGGAGTGAACATGTTCCGCATGCGCTTGTAGCTCTCAAATCCCTCCGCGCTCATTTGATGCGGCGAATACCGCACCTTCTATTGGTAAAGATTCTTAAGCACACAAGCGAAAGCAATTCAGTCAAAAAATCATAATCCAAGAAACAACAACACTTGAGTTATGAAAGACTGCTGATCATCAATTTTCAGCCCTAAACAGCGGAGCAAACCCCACTCACTGTGATCTTCATAACCCTACAAAAATGAACACACAAGGTGGGTAAAGATTGGACCTACAGGGGTGGGGAAAAATAGAATGACGTAGTAGCCAACACATGGAACGCAGGCTAACAGCAAAAAACATTTTTTTAATCAATTTCCTTCAACACAGTGCCAAGCCATTGTTCGGGATTCGCTGCCAGTGTTTCCATACAACTGGTTGGGGGACTATTTGGACTGCAGCCAAGGAGGAGAGCATCTACTTTGCGCATTTTCTCATTCAGCCTGCCACGTCACCAAATGACTACTATGTGGCTTCTTTCATTATGTGGAAGGAATGAAAAACAGGGTATGGTATTGTAGACGTGTGTTCGCCATCCGAATCCAGGTTGTGGGTCGAATTGAGCTGGTAACTCAATCGAAAAATGGTATGGAAGAATGAGTGATCCAAAAAGATAAGTTTCTACTCACCCAATCTCCATTGCTTTGTGGGCAGCTTCTCGCTAGAACCAAGGGCTTTAGTTAGGAACCCTAATCATTCTCCTGCTTGGTGGTGGACTCTCTAACAGTACTCGACCAGGAAAGGGAAAAATTCAGCAAAAGCATGAACACAGTAAATCCCATGCTACATCGATCGTCGCGCAGGATAATCGCGACCGCACGTTCCAATGGTTCGAACAGGTTGGGTGGTAATGAGCATACGGTTACTCCAAGTTCCCGTGCTGGATTAATGCCCCACTACCTAGTGGGTAAGACCTATGAGTCAAAGGCTCCGCTTAGGGTTCGCAAAAGAGAAAACCCTTCTGCAGTGTCGGAAGTAAATGCCATAAGTAAAACTATGAAGACTTCAACCAGTGAGTTGGCTGATGTAGGTGCAGCTAGAATACCAGCTTGGGGTCCACGAGATCCCTCCAAGAGAAGAGTAGAAACAGTGGGTGATATGGATCAACGTCGCAGTCAGTGGATTTTCGCATCCGAAATCTTCTCCCTTTGGTACAGTTGCTGAAATTCTCATTTTGCAGTCGATCATTTAACATTCCCCGTTCTTTCTTCTGTTTGGGCAGATGGCGTCGTGGAATCAGCAACCAAAATCAGAGTAAGTTGATATAAGATTAATACATGCCCAAGCTGAACTCAACTGTATTCATTTGCATCACGATCCTCTTTGTTAGTGACCTTGGAACTGATACTCAATAGGAGATTCCTAACTTTGAAATTGCTCATATGGCCATCTCATCCAACGCTAGCGATAGTACGCAAACATTGATTGTCGAATACGTCTGAGCGACGACAATCTTCAGCACGGAAACTCCGCGTTTTCGACCAAAGGATTAAAATCCACAGCCAGGGCGCCACATTGCATGAAAGCGCCCACGCAGACTCCTACGACCCTTTGACCGGCTACGCTACACTTCACTCCATTTTTTCGCTCCAATAAAGGCTTATGTTCGCCGCTAAACTCGTTCGGAAATATTGCAGTTTACACATCCTGGGTTAGGCTCAAACAATGCGACACATCAAAGACACCCTATTTCACCTAGAAGAAACCCTGGTGCTGGCTGGTAGGTAGCTTTCAGATGGACTCCGCCGACCAAGACATCCACTTTGGCATCGCTCAACAGCAATATTTGTTCCATGTTCAGAAAAACGTCGGACTTATCTCCATTCACTAATTCATGTTCACACTTACACTATCTGTATACGAGATTTGTGGCTAAACTCGGATTCTTCGGACCAACTGGTATTCATCGATGACTTTAAACTATACGGACAAGATCATTTCCAGTGAGAAGCGGCGTCGCAACAAACATAAACTCCCGGTCTGTCAGGTCTGAAATTACCTACACCCATAACACGGAATTGACAGCCTGGTAACTTAGGATCATTCCTGGTTTTCTCTTCATAGCAGTACGGTTACAATGAAACTAAACATAACATTCCTTCAATTTCCGTCTAACAACTATTGCTCTACCTGTTGGGGATAACATACATATTATTGCGGTGGATTTCGATCATTTTGTCCCGCCAGGAAAGACTCCATCTTAGACAGAACGATGTCAAGAAATCTTGAAGTACTCTCTATGAAATCATGAGCACGCATGTTCACAAGTGCTTCTTATAGGGAAAAGATACACTCTCGGCATGGTTACTGTTTGCTCAAGCAAAAAAATCATGTCCAAGTTCACCGCCTTAGATTTTCGCATGAGAATATGTTTCTTCTTCAGGTCCCGGTTGATTCCAAATGGTCAAAAATAACAACTTTTCCGTACGAATGGTTCCGATTGTTGGCGGCTATCCGCGTTCAGGAAAGACCGGAAAGCGTCACTTGCACACATGTGACCGCTATTGCTTGGCTTTATTTTCTAACTTGACGGTCTTATTCGTAAACAGTTCTGCATTTTCACTCAGGCATCATCATCATCACCATTCAGCGTTAAACAGCAAGGCAAGCCTCACTGGCAAATGCTTTTTCCCCAAGGTTACATATGCCTATAGAAAGTGAATATCCAAGGGGAACAGAGTGTGGACCCACACACGCGGGAAAAGACAAGAATGATAGTGTAGTCGACACACGGAACACAGTCGAATTGTACAAAAACATTCTTTCAATCATTCTGTTCACTGTTCACTTCCATATCATTCAGTGTCACCAGCCAGCTAGTTGACGGGTCTCTCGGACCCCAACCACGAAGGCGTGAGACACCTACTTTACCTAACTTCGCTTTACATTTTCTCATCCCACGTTGACACGTCATCTGTTGGCCTCCACAGGGCTTCTTCTATTCAGTGGAAGGAACATAAAATAGGCCACGATACGGTAGACGAGTGTTCGTCATACGCAACACGTAACCCAACCAGCGTAGTCTACCAAGTTTCATACGCTGAAACAAGGTATTCTGAGAGCCGTCACCTACTATTACATTCCTGACCTCCACATCACTCACCAGGTCAATCCATCCAACCGTAGCCATACTACGTAGACATCGGTGGTTGGAAACCTCCAATCGATGAACACCTCTCATACGAATATTTAATGTCTCGCAACCGTACAACAGAACTGAGCGCACTTCGGCACAGTACACAAGGCCTTTCAACTTCAGTGAAATATCAGGCCGACGCCACAAGTGCTTCAGTCCAGCGTAACTTGCTCGAGCCTTTGATGTACGTGTATTTACCTCCACTGCTGAGCTACCGTTGTTCGAAATGCAGTTATCGAGATAGGTGAAACGGTCCACAATCGTGAGTTCCTCTGCATCCAGTATCAAATCTGGCACTGCTGTTGTCCAGTCCTGCAACAGCAACTCGCATTTTGAAGGTGAAAAGCGCCTACCAAACCGAGCTACAGACCCCGAGAATTTGTCTAGTTTATGCTGTGCATGGTGCGCGGATTCGAACAGTGGGTCCCGACATCATCTGTTCTCTTAATTATGTCCTAGCCACATTTATACAGGATGTTGATACGATAGTTATCATTTTTCCATAAAAGAGGTATTCGAGATTCTTAGCATTACTAAAATTACTATGAAGAAAGGTCACAACGAGACTGCACCGTGAGATGGGGTGAAGGCTTACCCGCCTCTATGACCAAACGAGCAACGTATGATAACCTGGAAGGTCAATGAGTAGAAGTCTGACGAAGTAGCCTCCTGGTCCTCTAGATTGGGGGGTTCATTTGAGCATTCGGGAAAATGAGCGGAAGTATAACTGGTCCGGGTTGGTGAGCTTCCATTCAGCCACATCCCGTTACCTTGCGGACAGGTTTTTGTCAGGACCAAAAGCATTAGTTAAGAATCCTAATCGTTCTATTTGGCGGCTCGACTCCCTAGTAGTATTGGTCTACCACTCCCTATATCACAGGTCCACAGATAATTCCTTACTGCATCGGTCGTCGATGATGATATTCCGCACAGCGCTGCCCGCTGCATGGAGCGCGATGGGTAAGGATAAGCATGCTACTGGTTACAGTGCCATCTATTGTGGTGAACTTGTCTTTTGCCCCCAAAAGCCTTCCTATGACCACTCGGCATACCTATAATGCGTCAGCGCAACATCCGTGAGGATCTCGCGAAACTTTTAGTGTTCACTTCGTGGTGCTGGTAGAATATGGTGGTAGAATTTTGTGAGAAACTCAGCGGTTAGACGTAAGATACTGGGTCCTAGGATTCAGCCGTCAGAAAGGGTACCAAATCAGAATGAAGTGAACTGGCTGGGAGGAATTTCGCGCATGCCCGCAGAACGATTGCCTCGTTGTGTGCTCTTTCAGCAAGTCCTCTTTTCCAGTTCATTTCAGATTGGGTGAAGAGGCTAAGATGAGGCACCCAACTTTAAGACGGCAATCATCGTGGGACTAACTTAGTTCTGGTAGTTACCAAAGTACTGGCTTCGATAATGCAGAACAATGCGACGCTGTTCGCGAGAGCAACGTACGCGAACAACACTGCATTTCGTCCACGTCGAGGTTGCATCGACTAGAGTTTCACTATTTGAAAGTTACACTTTACATACAGCCGCCCGAAAATCGTAGACTTTCTTGGCTTTAAGGCAACACTCGTCCCAGCGGACCGTACAGCTGTACTCAGTGTGGTCGCCGGAAGGGTATGCCAGACCGGTTTATCTTCGAACACATTTGAGAGTTTCAAATACCGCCATTTCAGAAACGGTTACCAGAGTTGATCCTGTTAAGTATCGAGGAATAATTATAGAGAAGAATTTGAAATGAGCTCCTTACACTTCTACTTGTGTAAAGCATCTTCGAGCGCTGACATTTCAAATCAAGAGGCTTTGACACTGCAATCGATAACAGAGCACTATCCGTCATTTTGCATACGAAATTGTTTTCAATCTTCCGTTAGTGCTCGTTTTTATAACATGATTGAGGAGTGAGTACAGTGGAAGCGGCACGCCCCATAACTCCTAGGGCCCAGTGCATGGGATGGGGGGAGAATGGGCAACCTTGATCCTGAAACATGGAGTGGCATAGAATCACATGAGGTCTTATTAGGTCCGGCGTGGTAAAGAGCCCGACGATAGCGAGTTGCTGTCTGCTCCCGAAGTGGCGGGCAGGTCTTGGATTCCAACCTCTGACCCTGTCGGTAGCATAAGCTTAATCCCTTAGAACAGCTTCGGGAGAGAATAAAGTTTATTCCAGGAATTTTTAATTACTAGCCATGTATCACTCACACCATCAGAAGAACTGTGTGGGGACACCTACCCACAAGTGAAAAAGTTGCTCATGGTTTCAGATCCGGCTCATCATCTGCACACTAGTCTCGCGCAGTACTGTCTCCATTTTCCCACACGATTCGCTTCCCGTAGAAACACCATTGCCCTTATTTGGCATGCGTCTTCACAAACCGGAATCGTGTCTCAGCCGACTTCCTGGACAATTTGTGCTTAACGAATTGCCTCATCAATGTTTTTGCCATGAGTACACAGGTGTCTTCATTTTAGCCGAAGACGGACCCATTTGTCACCTCGTAAAAGCATGGAGTAAAAAAGGGGAGAAAAATAAAGTGTACATTTAGGAGAGATCGGGGAGAAAATCAGTCACCAGATGTTCTTGATTGATGACAATTCGGGATAAGAAGGGAATAATCGGATTTTTCGGGATATTTACGCACCAAAGTATGGAGCGGAGAATAGAATGTGTCCCGGCATGAGTGCAGCATTCAAAAAGATCATTGCATACGGGATAGGCAGAGTACGAAAGAACTTTCTTCGCGGATTTTTCATATGCAGATAGATGTAAATCACACATTGGTCTTTTCAGCAATACGAATGATACACCACTGATAATAGATAGGCCCCGGAGGAGCCTAGTAAAAATGACAGGCAAACAGTAGAGGACCGCGGGAAAAAACAGGTTGGTAAACACAAAGAAACCAGGAAGTCCCGCAGTCGTTTTATGCGGAACGACAATTTCTAATTTTCCTAACACAATTAGAAATATGACAAACATCTCATTTTTTATCGTCGCTAATCCCTAACTGAGCGGCTCTGCGTTGATGAGAGTAAGGTAGGATGGGCCAGCAGATCGAGGAGAAGCAGATAAACAATCGCCGTATCTCCACTCAGAAACTGAAATCTCTAAGATGCAAGGAGCACTTCTATAAATCCCATAATAATTCAAGCGTGTGGTATAGTTCCAACCTAATAAAAGCTTAAATCCAACGCATCGACACTACATTCGCTAGCAAACCCCTGAGTGGCAATAACAATCGATCCCTATAGCATGGCATTTGACTGTTGTGTGAGAAGAAAAAGAAACATGCGACGTTTTTGCGGATGTCGACGGCTTCAATCGTGCTCTCAACCATCCTTCCACTTACGCCCCAGTCATATTTGGTCAGGGTGATGATATGACAGTTAAAAGTCTTTCTAGAGAAGAGGTGCCCGACCTTATCCGCACCACTAAAATTACCACAGGGTTTGGTCCTGGCAGTCTGCCCTCAGCTCTTTAAACGCATGGTGTTCTGGCTCAGACAGATGCATTTACTTCTCTAATTAACTCGTCATTAAGCTCGTCTCTTATCCCTGATTGTTGGAGACCCGTCACTACTTTTCCCATCCCAAAATTTAGCAGTTCTACTACTTTAGAAGAAACAATTTCGCCCCATCGCACTAACATCTGGTCTTAAACTGCTATACTTAAACGCCTGCGTTCTTCTATGTATCCATTTGACGACCACTTTCAGTTAGCCTATAAATCGAACAGGTCTATTTTGGACGCTGTCGCCTATTTCATTCTCCACATTTGTAAGTCCTTAAAGGTACCAATGAAATTTGAGCGTTGCACCGTTCTAGACTATTCGTCGGCATTTGATTCTGCCCCACCTTCTCTTCTACTTCAAAAACTGGAAACATTCGGTTGTCCCAGGCCTTTATTATCATGGCTGTCCGACTGCTCTACTAACTGAACCCAGTGCACACGAATGGACGGTAAAACTTCAAAACCGTTCACCAACAACTCCGGAGTGCTTCAGTGTTGTTATTCACCGTTTCCCCTCTCGCCATACGTAACACGTAACCCAACCAGCGTAGTCTACCAAGTTTCATACGCTGAAACAAGGTATTCTGAGAGTCAGCACCTAGTATTAAATTCCTCATCTGCAGATTATTCATCTGGTCACTTCATCTAATCCTAGCCATACTACGTAGACTTCGGTGGTTGAAAACCTCCAACCGATGAACATCTCTCACACGAATATTCAATGTCTCGCAACCGTACAACAGAACTGAACGCACTGCAGCACAGTACACACGACCTTCCAACTTCAGTGAAATATCAGACCGACGCCACAAGTGCTTCAATCCAGCGTAACTTGCTCGAGCCTTCGATATACGCGTGTTTACCTCTACTGCCGAACTACCATCGTTCGACAAGCAGCTACCGAGGTATGTGAAACGGTCCACAATCGTTAGTTTCTCTCCATCCAGTACCGAGTTTGGTACGGCTGTCGTCTAGTCCTGTAACAGCAACTTGCACTTTGAAGGTGAAAAGCGCCTACCAAACCGAGCTACAGGCCCCAAGAATTTGTCAGATTGGGTTGGAGACAGAAGAGACAGGTTGAATAAAAGAGAGGGAACTCCCGAACGGTAGCATACTTATCACTACCCAGCCTAACTGCGCTCGATGCAATGGGCAGTGCGGTCCTGATTATCCTGCGCGACGACCGATGCAGTATGGAATTATTTGTAGGCGTGCAACTCATGGAGATTGATGGACGGATGCTGCTAGGGAGTCCAGCCACTAAGCAGAAGAACGATTAGGGTTCTCAGCCAAAGCCTTTGGTTCTGACAGGAAACTGACCGCAAGGCAGCGGGGCATAGCTGAGTGGACTGATTCGTGTAAGCCGAGTCAGATTACTGGTTTGGAGGCCGCCTGACTGTCACAGGCAACAAGTGATATGGTTAAGTGCAACAATCACTGGCTTTTTTGTTCAAACTCTCCCTTATTTATTGCCTTGTGAATTCTCTTCTGATGATTTCTGTTTATTCCTTTTCCCAGTACATGGTTTTGTGAGTTAGCGATGCAAACTAAAATGTATGCACGGAGGATAAACCGAACTGAATTATAACAAACGCACAAAGTGCAACTGAAGAATGATAGCTGAAACAATAAGCGAAATCATAATAAAACAATCAAAAGATTAAGGGGCACACTATAGGCCAAACTCACTTGCTGGAGTCCATAGGAATGGATGACATGGTCGGGCGTACACGGATGAAACCGGCACATTGGGCAAAGGTGGACTGACCGATTCCTTTCACCTATTTGCAGTAGGTAAGTGATATGGGGATGAGAAAATCGAAATCGTGAGCTGAGTTTGCAGAAGTTATTCACTACATGACTCATGCATGAGTGCAACGAAAGGGATATGGTTCATGGCTTTTAGAGCCCAATGTACTGGAAGGAATCGAAAACTATGACATGAAAATGAAACTGGCATATATAACTACACCGGTCAGGTTTGATGAAGATTACGGCGATAGCAAATGGTCATCCGCGACCAAAGTGATTGACAAGTGCGGAATTCGAACCTTTCGAAGCCTAGGTTGAGAGAGACATCTAGTCCACTCGACCACCAACGACTCCAACGACGAAAGCCAAGGGGAAAACACCCACTGAGCGCATCTGACGAATTTATAACAATGTCATATTCCAACATATGAGGAACTTATGAATCAGATCGGCGGACATCAATGATCGGATTGAGAAATCCCTAAGGCCTAGGTTAGAATGGGGTATCGATTGTACACAGGCTACTGGAATTTAATGGGAATTCGCCAATGGTGAGTTTGTCAACTAGACTACCCATAACGCCCTCAACAGCATGCAACAGATAGCCCCTTGCGCGCAGAAACTCATCTGCCTTAGCATTAACCCAAAAACCTTCCTTCTGTCTGTTACTCCATTCCATAAAAACTGAATTCCAGCCTTAGCCCACTGCGCTAAGTACAACGTACGGGCTACAGGTTGTCGCATTGGACAACTACGACCGAAAATGGTAAATAAAATGTATAAACCTCAAGAAGTAGATCTTTATTCTGTGAACTGACCAATGGAGATTAGTTTTGTATTTATCTGTCGGACCGATTAAGCCCAAATCAGTTTCCATAATCATTATCCCAGCTCTATTTTGCTATGATCAGGACTTCTATCCATATTCTTCATAGTGATAAAAAAGGAAAAAAAGCAAACATAAATAATTAGCAAATTATAATGACGCACACCAAACGGAATACAAAAAAAAAACAGAATGCTTGTTATGGCAATCCGGAGAAATATTCAGAACCAACGCGAATCTAGTCAAATATCACATTTGCCTAAACATCCCGTAAATAAGATCACGTGCTACTGCACTGAGACTAACCACAGCAGAACCGATCAAAGACTTCAGTAACGGAAATCGCAATATATTTTTGTTTTCAAGTGGTTGATTATCATCAAAATCATCGTTCGGCGGTAAACAGCAAGGCAAGCCCCACTGATTGCTCCTTTTCCCCAGAGTTACACATTACTACAGAAAGAGTAAATAAGCAAGGAGTATACAGAAGTAATCTACAGGACCGGGAAAAGAATGTCGTAGTAGCCAACAGACATAATACAGTCTAACTATGCATGCACAAAGGTTTTTAATTATTCTGATTCGATAAAAAATGACAACACGGTCACCACTGTTCACAGTTTGCTGTCACATCCTTCGGTATCTCAAGCCAACTGGTTGACGGGTCTTTCGGACCCCAACCACGAAGTTCGCTATACATTTTCTCATTCCACATTGCCACGTCACAGTATGGTGGACGAGTGTTTGCCATACGCAGCACGTGGCCCAACCAGAGCCTGCTAAACCACTTACGTTGAGACAAAGTGTTCTCAGAACCGACACCTTACACTAGATTACTAACCTCCATTACATTACGCATGCCGTCACTCCATTCAATCCTGACGATACTGCCCAGACATCGATGATCAAAAAACCTCCAAGCGACTAACATCTCGAATATTCCACGTCTCGCCGCCATACATCAGAAAGGAAGGCATTGTGGCACAGTACACACGACCTTTCAACTTTATTGAAATATCAGGCCAACGCCTCAAGTACCCCGGTCCAGCATACGCCGCTCGAGCCTTGGGTATACGTGCGTTCGCCTCCACTGACGCGTTCCAATCCTTAGTCAAGCAGCTGCTTTGGCCCTAAGCTTCGCCTTCCGATCGCAAATGTTTTATCACCGGTGGAGGTGACATCGTCAGTGATGAGCATGCGTCCCTGCAGCTCCTACGGCAGACCGAGAGCTAGTTAGAAATGACGATATTACTCTCTCGGCCAAAAATCATCAGGTAGTTATGCAACATATGAACCGGAAGAGCAAATTGCAATGTCAAGCAATTTGCTCAAAGTCATACATACGACTACTACCACGAAACGGCTCCCCTTTGTTGAAAGGGCACTATTTTCGACAAAACCCTTGAACAATCCAAACGGTGTAAACAGATTGTCAGTCTGGCGTCAGCTTGGTATTCGAACCATCTCCTTTCTTATAAACTTGTTCGCATCGGACGCATGCGTCACTCTTCGCACTTACTTTGTCTCAATGTTTAGTTAAAATACCACTGATTATAAAATAATCTCACGAATCGTAGGAAAGTGAAACTGTTCCGGACACATTATGCTACTCTGTTTTTTACCTCTTGATTTAAAATACAGCGGGAAAGAGTGACACTCATTCATGCAAACCATAAGCGCGATAAAAACAGATTCTCGGTCCCAAACAAAGCTGGAGGTGTTGCATTCTAATTCTTGATTCAAGGGTTGGAACACTGCAGCTCACGCTACTTACTGCTAGAAAGTTCAAGGGTGACTCTTGCTATGGCCTTGATTCGAACTATTAGACAAATTGGATCAAATGTGTCATTTCTTTCTCAGGAAAGTTAGAAGTTCATAGAAAGGTGTTCTGGTTGATGGTTCAATGAGATCCAGTGCACGCAGTTGAAAATACAAATGAAAAGTGTAGAAGTGATCCAACCTCGCGGGATTCGAACCTACACAGTTCTACCGCGTGTGCTCTCTCGGTTGTGTTTCGACGTCACCTCGAGCGGTGTTCGGACTTTTCACTTAAGCATGACTGGTTACCCACCCAAATTGCACAGGCACATCGACATGACATCCACTTTTGGCAGTTTTACTGTCAGTAGAATTTCTCTATGAATCACTTAGTATCCACTAAGAAGCAATCACAGGCACAATTAGTTAAAATGGTTTAGTGTGATCTCGAAAATCAGCAGGAAGAGCACACAAGGGACAAATGAACGGGTTGGGTCGGTCCATGCGTCGGTTGGAATTCCGCCGAAATCGAAGGCTTTTCACGATTTGATCAATTCCACATTTGTCAAAATCTGGAAACCGAACTTCATAAATCAATAAGACAGAAACTGGAATCACATGACAAATGATCACAAATTTTCATGATATTAAAAATGTATGGCACAAAAACGATGACCCGATGTCTGAAAACCAGGTCAGCAAAATGGCACATGAGAAAGAACCCTCGTCGACAGCGAGCGGAGGAGTCAGCGGTCGCTCTTCTTCATAGTTCAGGGACAAAGTTGGAAGTGGTCTGATTCTACTAACAAGTGCACAGAGTGGGGCCATCGTTCAAAATGAAGACTAGAGCGGATATAACAGGTTCGAAGGGGAGAAAGCGATCAAGGAATGACCTTTGACCTGAGCCAACCTACATAAACCGTTCATTTGTGACAAACCGGGTTGTCGATGAGCGTGCAGGCTTTTTCGTTGTTTTTATCTGGGTGAATAGGGCGGGGTTCGGAGTAAGTCGCTGGAGTAATCGACAAAAATGTTCCGATTGCAAAACAAACGTTCAAATGGTTGTGCAAAAGTGAGCTTAATCAAGGGTTTGCACTTACTTTGCATAAGTCCGCACGCGTGTTGAAAGACCCAAATCGCGATCGATAGTCGACGATCGCTTTGGCTTTGGCCTCAGACAAACCGGCTACGCGGGCTAAGATGTGAACCGGAGCTGCGTTCACATCGACACCCACGAAACTGATGCACTCTTCCATGACAGCGTTCACCGCAGCAACCAACCGTCGCTCAGGCAAATCGTGCTGATACATACCCACGCCCACATGTTTTGGGTCCATTTTGACCCATTCGGCCAACGGGTCCTGTAATCGTCGAGCAATCGAGACGGCGCCACGCATGCTTACGTCCAAAGCGGGCATTTCAGAACAGGCCATCGCCGAGGCACTGTATACAGATGCGCCGGCCTCAGGGACAACAGCATAACGAACAACAAGCGGTGAGAAGTAGCCTGAAGAGATCAGCTGACTAAGCCACATCCCCGTCTCACGACTGGCTTGTCCGTTCCCGAGTGCTATGGTTTGAATGCTACCGCAATAGTGAGAGACAATAAGCGCAGCACGGTAAGTGGATAGGTAGAAGCTATGTTGAACTCGCGAATGATAAAATGTGCATGTCACGAACCGAGCACCAAAGCTGACAGGAAAACTGCCACCATTCAAACGAACTAACCGAAGATGAAAGTGTGATCACAACGACAAATCGGCTAAAAACTGTTCCTGATTTAGAATTACAGAAGCATTCATTAGATTGATTTCAGAACAAAACACAAACGACGAGGGGAGAAGTTACCGCGATAACCCTGGCTGACCTGATAAAAAGGCGCAGAAACTGGAACACCGACCACAAGCACTCGGTGGATTGCGAACCCCTTGCTTAACTCTACTGTCTTATTGATTAAGCTTTCTGATTAAAGTGCAGAAGTGGAAGCCCCAGTCACAACGCAGTACTTCGGTTCAAGCATCTGGGTACTTGATCGCCCATCAAAGAACAGTGGGTTGCTATGGACAACAGATTACGTGTGGTGGTAAATGGGGGAGTTAAAGTACGTGATAAACGCTATATTTTATTATCGATCCACCAGTATACATGATTTCCAGGAAGGGAAGGACAATCACTGAGAAACTAATGAAATTGAGGAAATGATCGACGACGGGAAGAATAGAGCATGTCGTTCGCGTTGAAATGCCAAGAGATGCTAACATTCTGTTGACTGACGGTCGTAAAAATATTTTTTTTTGCATCATTTCTTCCGCAGTGAATGAAGTATACATATATACACAATCTCAGATATTAAAGTGGCCGGGATCTGCCTCACTTTCTCAACTAAGTGCAGACTGGAATCCATGAGCCCCAAAACGACACCTAACGGTTCAGGCAAATAAATAAGCTATTCGTCTAAACTTACCATTCCGAATAATTTCGAAGGAAGGCTATCCGAAAAAGATTCACTGCTTGTTTCAAAATGCTCAGGCTTCATGCCAATACCGAAACGGCGGATTTGTATCTGCGATATGAGCAACTTAACTCGAAAATCGATCTAAAAAGCAGAGGCACTTAGACAAAAAGCCATCCACTACGCATTTGGTTGTTTCATTTAAGTCACGTTCCCATCTTCATTTGATCTGATTCAGATCGAACTGGAAATTTCGACTACGCACCTATGCGTTCGCATGATAGAAGTCAATTTGGTTAGGCCATCATCATGTTGATCACGTCCCCGTGGTAATGTATGATGTGTTCCAATAGGCGGCCACATAATCCCGGTGGCCAGAATCGCACCGTGCGGATCGCACGCAGCCCACTTGCATCCGTGGACCCAGCCCGGATCCAGACCGACAACCGGAAGACGATCACCGGGGGCACCAGAGGTGGATGAGACCAAATCAGGTTGTGTTGTGGTCGATGGGTTAAATGAAACACGAAGCGGAGCTGTCATGAGCAGACGACGAAAGTTGTCCGCGAATACGTCCAATGCAGTGTCTTGTGCTTTCACAGTCAGTTTTGACCTAGGGATCACAAAAAACAGCATGTCTAACCGAGTGAGGAAAGATTACGAGCATATATTTACGATAAACAGAACGCAGTGCCAATCGACAAATACACACACACACACACACACAGAGATATCTCTACCAAAGAGACAACATTTACTGGCATCTTAATCTGAAATGCTGATCATACAAACGCTGCTAAATATGGCATTTAAATCAACTGCGGTGAATATATACTTTCAGTGTCATAGCGTCAGACATTCAGCGAGTGGGTGGTTGAGACCGGAACATGAGACAGCTAAGAGAACTGCAAAAAAATGCAGACATCTTGTTACCAAGACGAGGCAAGGGTGCAAACATAGTATTCTTGACAAGTCCGACTGACTAAGCAGCAAAAATGGAAGCCATTCTGAATGACATCGAAATTTGCACATGATAAAGCGCATCAGATAAAGAAATCTCTATCCAACATCCTCAGACGGTTGAAGCAAAAAGGATAATAGATTCGACCGTAGTTGAATAAATTCCGCTCACGGGGACCACTATCCCAAGAATGTATGGTTTATGCGAAATACATAAAAATGGAATTCTTTTACGATCTATTCTCGACATGTGCAATTTGCTGTGTCGCGCTGTGACAAGATGGCTTCCGTAGGTTACTGGAACCCGTTAGACAGATGGCAAGAACCTTAAAGACGCATCTGAATTCATCGATTCCGTGAAACAATTAAGTACCAAAGGACGCGAATGTTTTTCTTTAGAGGTCATCTCCTTTGTTCCCGACCTTCCGATCACGGGAGCCATTGAATATCTCTGTGACTCCTTCGAGAAAAAAGGGTTGAGTCTCCCGATAGAAGATCTGGAACAGCTACAGTTCTCTTATAACTACAACATCCAGTTTGAATCTAACAATCAAATTTACTGTCAAAACCAAGATTTAGCAATGGGGTCCCCGCTTGATTCATCACTTGGATACACTTTAACGACAAAGCTGGAAAATGATCCACTCGTATTGTCAATCCGTACACTTTATTTATACAAACGTTGCGTGGATAACATTTTCTGTGCATCCAACCCCTTGGCGAGAACAAACAATATGTTCAACTTGACCGACCCCTAAATGTTAACTTTAAGCCAGAGATGGAGATAAACAATGAAATAGCATTTCTGGACGTCCTTTTAAGCCGTCCAGGAAACCATTCATTTCGGCCATCAGTGCAGAGGAAAATTACATGAAATGGATAAAACATTCACTTTCACAGCTTTATACCTCTTAGTGTGAAGAACCCAATTAGATGCCTCACAACCGGAGCAAAAAGAATATGCACAGAAGATACCCTTGAGGCAGAACCTCGGACGGCGAGAAGAGTATTAATCGAAAATGGCTTTCCAAGTCGATTAGTTGATAAGGTGATGGGAAAGAAAATTCCCAGGAAGATGGCGACGGAGAAGCCAGTATATATATATATACATATATATATATATATATATATATCTGCTATTCATTATTCATAGGTGGCACGCTAGCAGAAGTTGCACGAGGAAGACTGATTAACGCTATCAATAAGACATCTTACGCAACCAAACTTCGAGTCCTGTTCTAATCTCGCTCCGTGGTGTTATACAATGTGCAACCATATTGATTCCAATTGGGTATGGGACAAGTGTAGCGGATTACCCTTATTATACTTCGGCTCACAAATTCTCTTCTCGTTGATCTGGTCGCAGGGAGCTGACGACCTTTTCGTTGCATACTCAGTGCATAGTTATATGGTGCACTATTATTGAAACGACCCACCGCGGTAAGCTGACGCAAGTTGGAAACCGACAGGAAGATCCTCAGGAAGTACTAAATAACTTTGGTAAAGGGCTGGAAGGCTAAGATGATCGAGATCCATGTCGGAGTTCGTTGGTTTAACTGAGCCGGACATGGGAAAAGAATACGGACTGGGAAAGTTCGGAAATTTGCTGCACTTAGAAATAAATATGTCTAGAGCAAAATAACACTCGAAACTGACACAAACGATTGCATTATACTATCCCAAAGTGAACTGTAAGGAACCGCCAAAAAAAAATTCGAAAGTGAACTAGAGAACGTAGGACATGCGAGAAATGTGAGACCACGCGAGTGAGATCACCCCATGTTATTTTCCGTAAACGGGAAATTCACATACCGCAGATTGCGTACCAGATGAGGTTCGATTAGACGTTTCCAACTGTCCGCGAAACATGTGTGAACGAAATCCCAGTGCGCGCGATTTACCGAACGGAAGTATTTTTCTACCATCATATCGCGGATTTTCTGTTGCACCTGAGCGTGCATACTAATCTTGACCGAGATCACGCCCCGTTCAACCGCGCGATTGATAGCCAAAATCTGAGCACCGGAAAGTGGTGATGGATTTCAGTTTCGAAATGGCAGCGCGATTGTGTATGAGACAGGAAAACAAAGGAAGACCAAATATATTGCAATTTTTTTAAATAAACTTTAATCATTTATTCGAATCATCGTTATCCTTCATCAGAGCAGCTTAAGTTAAAACTGTGCAAAACAAGCTGCGAGAAGATCAATAGAAGAATTGAAAAATAATTAAGAAATTGCGAAGACCAAGGGAATATTGAATGTCATAGCCGCTCAAAACTCACCATCGCAACCAGGCGTTTTTCATGATTCAAGCAATGTGTGAAACAGACGATGGTTAATCCTGGGTTCAACTGATCCTAAAGGAAATGACATTCCATACTCGAGTTACGACCTGAGCACTGTTTCAAATGCTTTCACGCCAACTTTCAGCTAGCTACACTGAATGGACTACGGTAAGTCATATATATATATATGCATATATATAACGCATGCAACTGATATCGTCCGCAGTGACAACGCGTGCCATTAACGTTTATGAATTGGTAAGAATGTACTGGATTTTTAGCTTTTGACTTATTCTACAGAAGGGTGACATGTGTGTCTCGTGAACAAAGAC